>CM022484.1:5666963-5686918 GCA_011952105.1 Coreoperca whiteheadi
TGCAACGCTGCAAACAGGCTGCAGAGATGCCGGACGCATCGGCAAAACGTCTCTTCGGGTTCTGAGTCGCCGTGTCGCCCAGTGACAACAGATGGATGCCCTTTAAACATGTGCATGCACACATCGTGCAATTCGCTGTACGGTGTGAAAAATGGACGTAATTAGAAGTTAAAAAGATGTAACCTATTGCAGTTTGCCAGAGGTTGCAGAGAGCGTAATTGTCCAGGAGAGTTCAGCAGGTGTAACGTTTACCCTGTTCTCGGCCTTAGCATGCCAACATTTGCTAATTAGTCCGCCCGACAGATGGTTTAGACAGTATTTGTATCATTTCAACTGTTTCGCTTTGTCTGTAGATGTTGGAACAGATTAACAATACCAAGATGCCTTACGTGCCTAAACTCAACCGAACCAAACCGCGAATGTCTGCACAAACCTTCGTTACAACCCTTTCCAACAGTTGTTGAGATACTTCGGTCCGGGAGCCAAAGTGGTGGGCCCCCGAGCAGCTGACCCGCGGACGCCGCCGTCCACGGAGCCAAAGTTTGTAGTTCTGCGGTAGAAGGCAGAGCATCTGCACATATACACATCGTAAAGACCCCCAAAATGGGTGCGTTCAGAAACATGCAGTTGCGAAACGTACATACAGCACGCTCTGGGCCGCGAGTTTTATATCGGCGGTTAAATATGCAACAGTACGGGTGAATATGTACGTCGATGCCTGTCTGCCTGTCTCTCACACACTCACGCAACACACAGATCGCTATCTAACCACTGAAAGAAGATTCAAATGATCAGGAAGAGATAAGAAATACTTGAGAGATGGCACAGAAAGAGAGGAGGATATGCACATAACCCAACCCGAGTGATGTGTCTGCGGTCGGCCTGTGGCCTTTGACCTCTTCAGAGGGAGCCGATCCTGCAGCTCAAGGAGGCACTGATGAGTGCTTCATAATAGATAATAAATGCAAAACTCTTTCAAAATACTCAGATCGAGGTGAAAAGTTCATGTGACATAAGACACATTAAAGGCTGACGCGTGAATTTGTTTGCTGTTCACAAAAGCAAATCCATCTGTACGGCGCTAGCCGCTGAAGGAGCGCAGCCCTGGAGAGGCCGCCGGCCAGCTTCGCGGACAAACAGCTGCTGGCGCTGAGCCTCAGGTCGGAGAACAGCCAGGCGAATCGAGAGGGGCCGTACACAGGCGGCGGGTCAAGGCTTTGGGAATGTGAGCAGGTGGCTGTGGGAGCCGGGGGGGGGGGAGGACGGCAGGTCTGGAGAGGGAGGAGGAGGAGGAGGCTGGAGGCACAGGCAGATCCACATGAAAGCAACACGAGACAGTGAGATATGACCAGAAGACTACCTTCCACGTCTTGAGGGAAACTGTTCGCGGCGTACCCAGACTAACGAGGACGCTGCACAGATGGTTGGTTTTCAGCGTCTCAAATTGAACATTTCAATCGCACATATGAAATTCACTGTACTAAAATGCCAGAACATAAAAGTTAAATGTCCGGCGTGGTTAAATACTACCACGGTTACATGTGAAAGTATAGAAATACTGCATTAAACGCGCACTGGACCCTTAAGGGAGCGTGAGTCTGTGTGTGCCGAGACAAAGATGATGGTAATTTTCCCAACTTGTTCTCTTGAGGTGTGTTTGTCCCCCAGTGTTTTTTTCTTTTTTTCTTTTTTCAGGGTTTCAGTGTGTCTCACAGTTTCAGTGAATATGCTGACTGTTCGAAAAGGGGAGGGGGAAGCATCATAGCCTAGTGTCATTACACACACACCTCATTAACATATCAGACAGAAATGCACTGTGGCATTTCCATGAAGTTATGTGTTGTTTCCTGTTGCAAAGGAAGCGCTGAGTGGGTTCACAGCAACCGCACACACACACACACACACACACACACACACACTATGTTTTGTATCAAAGTGATAGTGAGCAAGAATAGAAAGCAGAAATAAAAGAATAGTAGACGTGATAGCTTTTTCTGGAGCCTCGTCATGAAGACAGCCCAGTTGTGTGAAGAACGGCGAGAACCATCATTCATGAATAAATAAAGAGAAATAAAAAATAGAGTTTTACTGTTACTGATTTCACATGTTTCTAACAAGTCTATTCCTTCTTTCCGATCAACAACGGAGAGACATGCAGGAGCTAATCACGAATAAGCGATATTATTTAATTTCATATTTTTCATTTCCACTTTGTTCAGTTTTCAGCTCGAAAATTTTAAATAAAAAGGGAATTTCTCAGTTGAATCGGTTGCACTGAACGGTGCAGACTGAAGTCCCATCACTGTGGATGAACTTAAACTCTTGCGTTTATTTTGAAAAGGTCTGCACGGGCTGCACAAGCTAGCAATGCCTGCTAACTGTTGCTCCACTGGCTTCGTGAACACACTGGCTTTCGCCCGATTGGACAGCGGAGAGAGTTAAAGAGCTACATCACATGAACATCCGAGGAAAGGTCACGGGGTCATGCAAACAAAATGGCAGATTGTCCTGGGAGCAGGAAAGATGGATGGATGGGTGTTTCCACCTCGAGCCTTCGCCTCCACTGGGACCTAAAAAACCATCATGACAGTAACTTTGCAGCAACGGCAGGGAAACTGGTTCCCACCGAGGAACGAGCCTCGGTTGGATGCTGTGGTGTTTTCCTGTGAAGAAAGTCTCTGCTGACATCTGGTGGACAAACCGTGCAACTACAACCCGAGCTTTACATTATAAACGCAGTCTGGCCCTTAAAAAAAAATGTTACACATTTTTATTGTAAAGGTCTTTTGCAGCACTTGGCTTTTTCTTTCCTATCACTTGTGACTGTTATGAAACCAGAACACCAGGGCAAATTGCTGGTATGTGAAAACCTACTTGGCGATACATGTTCCTGATTCATAAAGAGAAAAGCCCCTGTGTCACACTGGGAGTAACGAAGCCTTCCAATCACTAGATGGCAGCGGGGGGGGATGATGATCCACTGTTTACTTTCACTTTTATTGCTCTCCCTTCTCTCTCACACGCTCCTCTTTCTTTCTCTGACTTAATGTCTGGACCGTATCTTGTAACGTGCAGTGGCGGAAGAGGTACTCGGATCTCCTACTTAAAAAAAAGGTCCAGTGTGCCCGGAATTAGTGGCATCTAGCGGTGAAATTGTGGTTGGCGACCACTTGAGTATCCCGCTCGCCTCCCCCTCCCCTCCGCGGGCGTGTCGGCGGGACTGCGGGGGCCGTGAAACTTGCCAAAGGCCCTATAACCAGAGCCAGCGGCTGGTTTGCCCGTTCTTGGCTACTGCAGAAACGTGGCGGTGCAACACTGCGGCCTCCGTGGAACGGCCACCGTAGTTCCTCCTACATTACTTTTTTGACAGCTTTAGTTACTAGATTTTATACAATAGCAAAATGCTACGATACACAATAATAGAACACTGTTTCTCCATTGTGAGCAACAATTTAGCTGATAATACTTCTGTACTTTTACGTGAGTGAGTGTTTGGATGCAGGACGTTTCCCCCGTGCTCCCGTTGCGTTCGTGTGCGAGCCGTCGCTGGGACAAAAGATTGAGGATTGCCAAATGATTAAAATGCCGCCGTGATCTATCGCGCTTGGGCGTAGGGACGGCTTTTAATTAACTGCGAGGTGGCAGCAGAGCAGCAATCTGACAATCTGACACTGGAGCGTTGCGCTTGAGCTCACTGCGTTCTGCACTACAACAAGACTTTTCGACTACAGACACTAGTATCCATGAACAGGGGACCGCGGCTCATCCCGCGGAGGTTCGCCTCCCACATTAGTGTTAACCCTTAACACTAGTTAACGCTTCCTTACATTGTTCATCCGACAAACTCCTCGTCGAGCGGCGGACGGATCGGACTGAGTGTGTGTGTGTGTGTGTGTGTGTGTGTGTGTGAGACAGTTGTACGATGAGAGAGAGACGCTGGAAATAAACTGACCTCTGGCCTGACAAATCTGACACCTTCTGAACACACACACACACACACACACACACAGTTTTCCATTTGTCCTGAACTCAGAGACCCTTAGAACTGATCGGTGTGTGCCTGCTGGAGTCTATATTCAATTATAAAGCGAGAGAGCGGGGGTGGGGTGGGGGGGCAGGTATGGAGACACAGTTTCCATGACTGGTTTTATATATATTTAGGCTTTTAGACTGTCTGCAGAAGGTGAAACGAACGGACAAAGATAGCAACTCTGACTTTACAAACTACCACTATCAAACTGATTCAACCAGTCAGTTTACAAGTTTACTTTCTAACTGATTAGACCGGGCTGAATGGGATCGTAATGGTTCCAAAAGGAGTCAGAATAGATTAGATCGAACCTTCAGACACCGTGTAGCAGTAAATAGCTGCGTGCTGTAAGTAAGCAGATCTTTCACTTCGGTGAAAGTAGTAACACCGCTGTGTAAAAATACTCTGTTACTAGTTAAAGTCCTGCATTTCATATCTTACTTAAGTTAAAAGTGCTAAAGTGTTGGCATTCAAATATACTCAAAGTATCGAAACTAAAACTACTCGTGCAAAACGGCTCATGTCAGAAAAATATATTTTATTACTGGATCATAATTAGTGATTCATTAATGTGTAAGTGTGTCGTTGCAGCTGGTAAAGGTGGAGCTAATTTTAGCTACTTTATAAACAGCTGGGTAGCTTAACCTATAATAATACATCATACTTTATTAGGTGATTTATATTTTGCATTAACAATAAATTAAACGTAGCGGAGTGGAAGTATAAAGTAGCATTTAATGGGAATACTAAAGTACCTCAAAATTGTACTTTAGTACAGTACTTGAGTAAATGTACTCAGTTACTTTACTGTCAGAATGTGTTAAAAGCATTTTAGAAAGGGCTGAGAAACCTGAATGATTTTAGATTGGGTTTAGAATGGGTTTAGAATGGGTTTAGAATGAGTTTAGAATGGGTTTAGAATGGGTTTAGATTGGCTGTAGAATGGGTTTGGATTGGGTTTGGATTGGGTTTGGAATGGGTTTGGAATGGGTTTAGAATGAGTTTAGAATGGGTTTAGAATGGGTTTGGAATGGGTTTGGAATGGGTTTGGAATGGGTTTGGAATGAGTTTAGAATGGGTTTAGAATGGGTTTAGAATGGGTTTAGAATGGGTTTGGATTGGCTGTAGAATGGGTTTGGATTGGGTTTGGAATGGGTTTGGAATGGGTTTAGAATGAGTTTAGAATGGGTTTAGAATGGGTTTAGATTGGCTGTAGAATGGGTTGAGAATGGGTTTGGATTGGGTTTGGAATGGGTTTAGATTGGGTTTAGAATGGGTTTAGAATGGGTTTAGAATGGGTTTGGATTGGGTTTAGAATGGGTTTAGAATGGGTTTGGATTGGGTTTAGAATGTGTTTGGGTTTGGATTGGGTTTGGATTGGGTTTGGAATGGGTTTGGAATGGGTTTAGATTGGGTTTAGAATGGGTTTAGAATGGGTTTAGAATGGGTTTGGAATGGGTTTGGAATGGGTTTAGATTGGGTTTAGAATGGGTTTAGAATGAGTTTAGAATGGGTTTAGAATGGGTTTAGATTGGCTGTAGAATGGGTTTGGATTGGGTTTGGATTGGGTTTGGATTGGGTTTGGAATGGGTTTAGAATGGGTTTAGAATGAGTTTAGAATGGGTTTAGAATGGGTTTAGAATGGGTTTAGATTGGGTTTGGATTGGGTTTGGAATGGGTTTAGAATGGGTTTAGAATGGGTTTAGAATGGGTTTGGATTGGGTTTAGAATGGGTTTGGGTTTGGATTGGGTTTGGATTGGGTTTGGATTGGGTTTGGATTGGGTTTTCCACACTCAGACTGGTTATTAACTGGACGTTGGGATTAGAATCTTTGGGTCAGAGTGGGTTAAGAGGGGGTCTAAAATGGGTTATGGAAGAGTTAGAATGGGATTAAAATGGATTTAAGGTGGTTGCAGGTTTAGACTGGGTTTAAGATGGTTTAGAATGGGATGTAATGGGGTTTAATGGTTTTGCTGTGTTTTTTTTTGTCAATATAGGTTTGAATTGCTGAGTTACTGTGGGTTTAGAATGGGTTCAGAGTTAGAGGTGGAAGAGAAAGAATGGGATTAGATTGGGTTTAGGATGTTTGTAGAATGTTAAAGTGGATTAGAAAGGTTTTAAAATGGGGCACAATGTGTTTAGCTTGGGTTAGAATAGATTCAGAATGGTTTAAAATAGGTTCTAATGGGATTAAACGGGTTAAGATTGGGTTATCCACTCAAGAGAGGCTTATTGGATGTTCAAGGTTTGAATTGTCACCGTGGCAGAATATAATCCACAGATTTGTTGTGAGCAGTTTCATGTAGGAACTATTTTCTTTCTACCGATAGTTCCCCACATGAAACTGCTCACAACAAATCTGTGGAGTATCTCGAGTAACCGGGTCGTGATTTCTGGAAAGAGACGTCGCTGTTCAGTTTTTCAAATGTAGTTTTTTGGCGCTTTGAGCTCCACAATCCGAGCGCCTTGTAGTCCCGTTATATTCAGAACATGCGGACGTCTCTACGGCCGAGATCTCCAACACTCTGCAACTCGCACCGAAACAGTCTAGATGGGTAAACAGTGGGAGGAGGAATATGTGTTTTTGATTTTGGGGTGAACTGTCCCTTTAAGGGGGAACAGAGTGGCTACTGGGTTATAAGGTGGGTGTAGGATGTTTGAAGTAAGTTTAGGATAATAAGGATCATTTAAAATGAGCCAGAATGTGTTTAACATGCGTTGGGTTGAAATGGTTTACAAGAGGTTTAGGATGTAGAACGGTTAAAAAGGGGTTTAGGTGGGTTATGGGGTTTAAAAATGGAAAGGGGCAGGTTCAGACAGGTGGGTCAGGAAAGGATGGGATACTAAACATGTTTAGTATAAATGGATGGATGCAAATGAGCTGGAAAACGTCTAACATTAAAATGTAAAAATGCAAAGTTACCTCAGTTACCTCAGCAACGGCCAACATGGCTGTCGGTGACGAGGGTGACACCTGCTGCTAAATCATCTCTGCTCTCATCAGCTGACACCACGTCGCTCTACCGCTCTCTCTCTCCTTTCTCTTCATCATCTGGGTCTGTAGGTCAGAGCCCCCCCCCCCATCTGCTCAGGTGACAGCGCAGTACGTGCTGGGAGAGCCGGCGGGGGTTGCAGAGTCATCTTCCCTGTCATGGCGAACCGATCTGTCGTCCGCTCAACTGTCTGTCTGCTGGCCTTCTCCGCGGCGAGGGCCCTCTTTCCCCACAGCCTAGACTCTCAGGCATTTGTTTCCGATAAAGCAAGAACCAGCGTGGACGTGTGTCATCTCCGGGGGCTATTAGAAGGTGTAATTTCTACACCTTTTACGAAGCTAGGCTGGCAGATTCCCCCCAGCCTCCAGTCTTCGTGCTAAGCTAGGCTAAATACCTCCCGGACGCATAATCATTAAACGTGTAGAAGCTCAGTGTTTGGCTTTACACAACTGCCAAACCGGCCTGAACACGACCCAAAACCCCGCACTCTGCCTGGGCCCGTGGGGTTTGGACCAAGCAGCAGAACTCCACTGTCTGGACCCGGGGCAAGAGGCGTGGGGCAGTTTGTTGTCGGAGCAGCTGACAGCACTCTGCTGCAGCGCTGTCTGTTAAAACTGGACTGAATTTAGATGAAATGTTTACGTTTTATAGCTAATAACCTTTATTTTAACGCCATTTTCAACATCTACGCGGTTCTGCAGGCTCTCCTGGTCAGATTTATTTTGGGCGGAAGATCTTGTTGGTAAAATTAATTTATGGTTGAGGTTGCCATGTGAACAGCGGCTCCATTATAAAGTACACAGTACTGTATGTACACGTTGGGAGCGAAGCTGGTTTGACATTTGTACAGTAAGTGGATATTAATTTGGAACCATAATCCCTTGCAGCAGGTCACACTCTATCAGGTTACCTGTGTTTGTGTGTGTGTGTGCGGCCGTCATGATCCTGCTGAGCTCTGGGCTACATCCAGTTTTAAATAGACACACACACAGGTTTGACATCAGAGCTGCAGCCTGTGACGCCTTCACACGGTGAAACCTCCGTCCTCGCCGCTGGAAACGACTCCAAACGGAAGAGGATCCGGATTAACCCCCATCACCGCGGCACTGCTCGCCAGCTCAGGGACGTTCACTGACTCAGCGACAAAACGGCTACTCACGTTCACGCGGCCCGATGGCGGTTTTTCGGGCTCGTCTGAGCCGCCCGGGCTGTTCAGAAACGGCGCTGAAATGTAAAAGACCGTATGAGCCTGAAGCTAAAATGAAATGGCTGACTTTGTATTTCTAGAGAGAAGTTGGTGGTGTTTCCCATTGAACACTGTGGCGCCTGTTGCCTACAGTGTGTACTGAGCACAAACACCTGCTGGCTCACCTGTGCCTCTGTTGGCTCCTCTGGCTCCGATTGGCTGACCTGGCGGGGCCGGGGTGGAGCTGGGTGAACAAACGCCAGGTTTATTTTGGAGATTAATCCGACGGCCACCTCCTCTCCTCCTCCTCCTCCTCCTCCTTCTCTCCAAACGACCGCGGGCTCGAACAGAGAAATATGTTGATGCTGAGAAGTCTGGAGGAGATTTTAAAGATACCAAAAACGTCACGCTCACTATGTCTAAAATGCGTATAAAATGCATAAATGCACGCAAAACAATCAGGGCCTTGTAAAAGGGTCCCGTGTTCTGGCGATTTCGTATTGCACTTCCACAGAGTTAGGGGATTTACGTGAGACACGCTTGACAAAGAAAGGTCAAAATCAAGGCAGCAGAGGCTGCGATATCCAGACTTTTAATCCTAAATTTGGGTCCAAAACTCTGGAGCCTACATTTCCCATAATTCAGCTTTCGTTAGGCCCCCTTCGGCCTGATAAATGGCCACATCTTTCAAACTCCACATTTGTAACGCAGACCATCGGTCAGAAACTTGAGTCTTCAAAACCCAAAGCCGCGATAACCCTGATGACATCGTTATGACATCATCAATGCTATTAGGTTTTAGAAAAGTCCTCCAGAGCCAAAGGGGACATAAGTACAACTTGGTTTTACCGGCTGACTAGTAACCATGATGAGAACAATACTGCGCGTTTGCCTCCACTACAGTTATTTAAGAGCTTTAGTTACTTTTCAAACTAATATTTTACACACGCAAAACATGTGATCAGCTTGGAAAATATGATCCATTGTTACAGATTAAACCACCAAAAGCGTGCGAAGTAGTTCAAATTAGCGTCACCTTCACCAGCTACAACATTAAAGTACCGCTCACGTATTAATACATGAATAATAACGATCCGGTAATGATCCTCTGCATTACTTTTGCTTTTGATACTTTAAGTACATTTTGTTGCGAATACGTCTGTACTTTTACTTGTAATGGAGTATTTTTATGCTGCGGTGTAAATAAGTGACTGATTTGAATACTTCTTGAGTAAACTAGGGTTCAGGTGCAAAACCAGCCCCATTAAATAACCGAAACAGTTCTTTAGCTCACGCTTTCTCTGAACGACCAGCTGTCAATCAGCCCCCACGCACGTACTGCTGCATTCTGGGTAGAACCCTCGGACCACCTGCCCTTGAGCCAGGCAGCAGCCGCCCCCGCAGAGCCGCTGCGAGCAGGCAGCCTGTTAGCTCCACTGCTAGCGTCTATAATTAGCAGCCCGTGCCCTTCCTGCCAATCTCCCCGCTGCCTAATATGGACCACAGCTGCTCCAGGCACAAGGCTGCTCCTCGTTACCATGGCGAACTAATTCCATCCTCTGTGTTGGTGAAATGGGTTTAGTTGGAGATCAACCGTTGAAGCTGTTGCCCTTTGAGCTGAAACGACTGGTCAGCTGATTGATTAATCTGCATATTTTGACAATCAGTTAATCGTTTGAGTCTCTTTTACAACAGCACAATATTTTCTGCCACCAGGCCGTGCTCGTAGGAGTAATAGGGTGATAGTAAAAGTAGCAATACCGCTGTGTAGAAACATTCTGTTACAGATAAAAGCCCTGCATTAACATCAAATCAATATATACTTAAGAGTACCAACAGTAAAAGTACTCATCTGAGTAGCCTGAGTAGAAGAATAAAGTGGAAATACTCAAGTTAAATACAAGTACCTTAAACTTGTACTGAAGTACTTGAGAAAATGTGTGCGTAGCTACTTTCCTCCACTGATTAGATATCTTGTGCTTCTGAAGTTTCTGCCATTCTTAAACGCAGAGCGAGTGATGAAAATAACTTGGCTGCAGGCAGAGTTCAGCCAAACCCGCGTGGGTGTCGTGTGCAAACCAAAAGAAGATCTAACTCACTTTTCTGGGGAGTCCCGGAGAGCTGACGCGTGCCGGACTTCAGAGGAAACAGTGGACTCGGGGTGTTTTGACCCCGAAGAGTCTACTGGAGCGCTTCCAAACCCCTGGGGCCTAATCTGAAACGTTGCTCTGCTGTCACCGGTTGTCATGACAACGTGCCCCGTCATGGAGCCGTGATGTCACATCATCCCACGGAGGGGGGGGGTACACAACACTGCATTGCATTAGCGCCTGTGAGAGCCTGTGTTGTCATGGTAGCCCCGTGTGTGTGTGTGTGTTCTTGTACAGCCATCTTTGTGAGGACCACCTCGGGAGTGAGGACACTTTGGCCGGTCCTCACTTTTCAAGACTCCTTCAAGGGGCTGTTTGAGGGTTAAGACTTGGTTTTAGGGTCAGCGGTTATAATTAGGTTTCAACAGCTCTGGTATCAGTATTAGCAACTGACGTGCATGCACTGTTTGACAACTAACGGCTGACTAACATTTTAGCATAATTAGTACTTAGTCCAAAATCTGAAGAAATTAACCTGTTTTTTTACACACGACTAATCCGATATGTAGCACTTTATTATAAGAAAAGCACCTTGTAATGAAATGAAGGCGCTAAATTTTCTTTAAATTCCCTTTCCTTGGATGGTTGTTAACATATGTGAGGTTAGCTAGCGAGCTAAACTCATCCTTTTTGCACTCATGTTTCTGACGCATATAAACTTAAGAGATTTTTACACCCTAGTCCTGACAGAAACTGTATTTCATATTCTATAAATAGTTGAAATGGCAAACCTGAACTACAATAACAGTCAGTTGAAATAAGAAAAACTATCATAAAATTCAGAATATGAAATTAAATTTGAGTTTTGATCAAATTTCAAAACTTTACATTTAGTTTAAAATTCCCAACAACCTGATACTACCGACCTTATACCGTGTGCATGTATTTTACAGTGACTCGCTGAATGAACAATACATAAAGACGAACAATAAAACTGTTTTATTAATAATAATTATTTTTTTCCACCACAATAAAATTTAACAAAGGCTCACTAGAAAAAGTGTCGACTTCTGTGTTCTGTACAGTAGATACAGTACGTTGTAAAACTGGCCGCGGCGTGGCACAGCAGCGCATTCAACCCCCCCCCCCCCAAAAAAAAAGTATCATTCAAACATTTTTCCACATTATTTACAGATAAAATCCACGATAAAACCCGGCTGGCAAACGTCACAGAAATACAGCGCTAACCTCTGGCTGCAGAGACCTCCCGATAGAAGCTAAATGGCTAAGGAGGTGGTAGGCTAACTGGCTAGCATGGTAACGAGCTAGCAGGCTAGTTAGGCCACAGCTGCTTTCACACGGGCAGAATTATTATTTTTTTTTTCTGAATGCTACCAAGAGGCCAGTCAAACCAGACTTCACGTCCCGTTGGACTGCAGCCTGCTAATAATAACCTGTTTAAAAAAACTAAAACAAAACACCGTCGCGTGTTCTCTTTCCCCTCCTTAATGTCTGAAAGGCAGCTGCTTCTCCTTCTCGGACTGCCTCTCTATTCACTTGCTTTTTGCTTTCTACACACCTATCTGCCTCTCTGTCTGAGCAGCTAGCTCTCCGCTAGCTTTGTAAAGGAATGCACTTTGGTAGAGTCAACCAAATGCCCTGGGTGTTAGTCACAACAATGACAACAGTAATAATCATAACAACAATGATAACTGAGCAGTCTGAGGTACCAACGTGAAAAAAAAAAGAACGCTTTAAAACCACATTGATGCTAACAGCTTGCGCGGGCACCTCTGTGAGGAGCTCAGCGCGACTGCAGCTAGCAGGTACAAACGCGTGTGCTGCTAGCAGTCAGTTAGCAGTAGGCTAGTGTTAGCTTCACTGTAGATAAAATGTCAGTGCAGCAGCTAGCGGCTGGATGCTAGCGGTCGATCGGCTAGTGTTAGCGTAGCCATGTCGCCAGCAGGCGTCGTCTGTCTGTGGCGACGATTGGCTGATATGTGTCTGTACATTGTGCAGCCATGTTATATAACTCCCCCCCCCAACCACACACACACACACACACACACCTGTAGATGTCAGTATTAATCAGTTTAAAGCTACACTCTGGGGTTGGTGGCTGCTCTGTAAATGCTACGGAAGCCCACTGTTACCAAACAATCAAACACAGATGGTAAGAGAAAGTTAGGAGGTGCTGCGTCACTATTTTCATTTTCTTTGGATAAATGAGACGTCAAAGTCTCTATAGGCCGATCAATTTTGAGTTTGTGAAAATTAGGATATCAAATTGATAAGATAGTAAATCATAGTCGTGACTTTTTAAGTAAAAACTGTGACACGTCAGAATCTGGTCTTACTAAATCAAAAGAACACAATACAAAACTCAGAGAGTTAAAACTGTAAGATAGTGAGTCAACTGATAGATCTTAACCTTTATAATCTCAGACACGGACTTAAAAATTCCAAACTTTGATGATCTAAAGTCTTATTGTGACTTGAGTCATCATTTTGATTTACCTTGAGTATTTTTTATCCTTCCTAACTTAAATTCCCATCTTTTCCAGGCTTCCATTAAACGCTCGTGTGGCAGCTGCTCTTTATCCTGCGTTCATGACAAACTGGGATAATCAAGTAGCCAGCCTCCTGGTGCAACAGAGAGCCAAACTTTGTTCTACTGGCCTCTTTTTCATGATGTTTCGTCAATCATACTCTTATTACTCTATGGTCACATTTTTCGGGGGTTCACGTGGTGTCTTGGAGCCAATCAGCATGCAGACTTTGGCCACCAAAACTCACCTGATATGAGCCGTTATGACACCACCGTGAGTTTCACCGAAATATACCAAATTAATTTCTGAAATTATTTTGTTAAATATATTAGAGATACTGTTGCCATGACATTGTCAGAGTGTGTGTGTGTGTGTGTTGGGTGGGCGTGGCATGGCGATGAGATACTGAAGGCACAAAGTTACGACTCTCAGCACTCGTCTCACTAAAAAAAAATAAAAAAAAACCACAATCAACCAACCAATCAAATTGCTAGAAAATAGACCAAACAACAAAACATCAGAGAGGACCACCCCCCCCTCCACCACCACCCCCTCCCCCCTTTTTAGTTACTTCCTGTTTCCCTGTCCAGGTCCAGGAGGGGGCGAAGCTTCCCCTGAGATGTGCGGAGCAGGTAGTGTCTGTTTTTGCAGTTCCTTCTGTGCATCACGTCATTATCTGTCCACTTCCCAGGTGCTACGTTACATCGCGGTTGCCAGGCCGACGGTGCACACAGCCCTTCGTCCTCCTCGTCCCAGTACGACTCGGCTTCCTGTGGGTGGAGCCAAACGGCAGAGTGCGTTCGGATGCGGTCATGTGTTTGTAGGTGTGTGTGTGTGCGTGTGTGTGTGTGAGGGAACAAGCTTTAGAAAAACCTCTCGTAACATCGACATTGCGCGCACACACACACTGCTACACACACACACACACACATTCAAGTATACGGTATGAACTGCACATCATAGTAAATATGTAAATTAGATTAATAAATATTAAATTGTAGCAAATAAATAAGAAGCATCTTCAAACACCCCTCCCCTCCCAGATCACATTGATAGATCCATTTATCAATACTGCCCTTTGATCAATATATTACCAGTCACTATGACCGATCACAGAGTTTCTGCTCGTCTACACGTGATTGTAACTGGTTAGTTTTAAGTTTTAGATCCGCTGATTTCATTTCATCTCATATATTTTTCCCCCCGATATTGACCTCTATCGCTTTGTACTAGAATCTGGTAGAAGAGGTGCTGTTGTACATCAATAGATCAATAATGTTTGATAGCATTCGGGCCCAGTCACACCAGGAAGTGGCACCGTGATTCCTTCATGGCATGTTGACATTACAGGCAGCATCACAAGTGAGTCAGTAGCATCTTTTAAATTCATTTTTTATCAGAAAGCTTGATTCTGATTTTAGTTGAAACATCTCTTTATTTTATCTTATTTTACTGGAATTGCTTCTACTTATTTTATTCTGGTCCAATCATCGTCTTTTGTTACCTAAATTTCCCATTTGATTTTAATTTACTGCCTTGTATGAAGCACATTGAAATATCCCTAATAAATATACAGTAGACTTTTAAATAGTTATACCATACGATATATATTGTATTAATAAAGCTCTGTATGGATGCGATAACCAGACAGACAGTCTGTTTTTGGTAAATCCAGTGAATTAAACAGCTGACAAATCAAGGTACTCACATTGATGTAAAACTCATAAATCTATTATTGCCTCTGAGCTGCTCTCTGACGGGAGACACGTTTATATTGTCTCACAGTATACAGTAATCATCACAACACTGTTTCAACGCGTCGCAGCACATAAGAGGCCGATTTGAAACCACTCAGTGATAAATGGACAACAAATTAGCTTTCACGAGGTGAAATCAAGCTACGGAAATCAAGTTCCTCTAATCCCCGATGGCCTCTGAGTTTCGAGTAAACCTGCCGGTTACTGCGGAAAGCCAGCGTTGACCAGAGTACTTAAGTGCACGTAAACACTCCGATAAACATATTCAAGCTCACATTCACTCCTACGGGCAATTTTGATAATTCACCTCTCTTGACTACGTCGTCTTGCTGTGTCCTGACTGGAGCATTAGCACGGTTTATCCCAATGTGTCCGACTAATATCAGCATCAAAGTGGCGCATTCATTATAATTTTCTGTTTCCGATTTCGTGGAAAGTCATTTGGATGGAAACCTGCTAACAAGCTCAAGAAACACATAAAATAAAAACCTTTGAGCACCAAATGCCTGAAACACATGCTGATGTGACTGGAGCCCTTTTTAATATTATTTGTATGTGTTGGTGGATGTGTTCAGCATCTAAATTCTCTCAGAAGCGTTTGTTACTTTGAAAGTAACCCTGAAGTAAAACCGGAGCTCTCTTCCATCCAACACATGCTGACGTCACGTTAGCTACAGAGCTGGCTGAAGCGACTCGAACTCGCAAGGCTTTTGTTCCAATTCCATTGCGATTTCTTGTCTGAATCTTACTTGGAGCCAAGACTTCATGAGGTGTCAATTTGGGGTAGAAATGTAATTGTAATTTAATTGTTCCCGACTACACGTGCGACACATTGTCCCTGACCAGAACGCGTCACTTGGTTTAGCTAATTATATCATTAAATAATGCTAGCCTGCTGTTTCAGGTCATACTGCAGCCACACTTTCATTTTTTTCCTGTCACACAGGAAAGACTTTGGTTACTAACATTCCCTTTCTTTTGTCTTTATATCAGAGCTCTTGATTTGTAACATGATTTATAACTTAACACTGCCATTAATCTACCTTCTTCTCTATCTTCACAGCTCCTTCAGTCCTTCTGCGTCCTTAATAATCAGATTTGCTTAATTAAATAGGGAACAAAATGGTGCGAGTCAGCACAGGCATAGTTCTTTTCTGGTCTTTTTGTCCTGCAACTCGCTTCTCTTTTTGCCAGCGTTCAGAAAACTCTAAATCTGTGCTTCGTAAGGCTGGGCAGTGGACAGCTAACAGGCTATGGCTAAAAAAAGGCTAAGGCTAGCCACAAGACTGCCAAAAAAGGCAAATAGTGACCCAGCCATAGCTAGTGGACTGATTTAAAGTTTGCTAGGCTAACTGCTAGCCAGTTCAAAGGTAAACACAAACAAATAGCTGTCTAACAACTAACCAGTGGTCATTAGCCAGTTAGCAGTAAGCCAGCTGACAGGCACAAAGCTAGCATGGTAACACAGGCTAGCTACATACTGAAAAACGATAGTTAGCTAAGAAAGTTAGCCAGCTAACAGGTATATGGTTCAGTTAGGGTTGCTAGGACTTTGTTTTGATTAATTGTGTAGTGATTCAAGTCAAAAGTAATGACAAATGCCCACCAATGCTCCCCAAACTGAAACGTAAAGAAAGAGTGATTCCAAGGTGATATGAAACAAAGATTAGCAAGCTAATCGTTGCTTTTTTGCGGCTGTTACCTTTGTATCATAAGGATATATCTGACTTATTTGTAAGTAAACCTCATGAACATAAGCCATTAGCCTACAACTGTCTGTCGATAGAACCTTGTAGCACTAAGGTCATAGAAAGTTGTTTTTGGTGTCTAATCGATTAATCGACTATCAGCTCAGCTAAATAGATTCTGTGCTAAAAACATATAAAAGTCTTGTTCCCTCCGTCAGCACCATGTTCTTTGACGTGTTTGTGTGGAGCTACAGGGTTGTGTGGTGTGTTCTGATTGTCTGAGCAGCCCCACAATAAACATAATGTGGTCACATCCTGTCTCGCTGCTCACAACGTAAAACAACTCTTGTCTTTTCAGACAGGACTGAGAATCTGAGGAGTCTGAACGCACCCCAATTTATCAATAAAGTTTCCTTCAGCCTCAGCTTACATCCCAGCCTGGCCATTCTGCACATTGTAACACTCCAACGCCAAGTTTCCAAGTTGTCCAGAACGCACTCCAACAACGCTGTGAAGGCCAGCGTGAAAAAACCAAACGCTCTTTGGACAAGCCAGTTTTATTCAGTTCCAGCTGGTTGCTCGGGGTTGCTGATGAGCACAGCTAACAACTCCCACCACAGCGCGCGGAGTGCGTTCACTCTCAGCTGACCAGCTTGGGCAGAACCGTCCGAGGCTGGATGTTTCCGTTGGCATCAGTGATCGCGGCCAAGTTAGTCCTGGTTTTGGAGGAGGATGACGTGGTGGTTGTTGAGGAGGGGGCGAGCTTGGAGATGGAGGTGATGGCGCCGTCGGTGGTGGTGGTGGTGGTGCCCCGTTTGGAGGAGGCGGTCTTTTCCCCCGTGGTGGTTCCTGTTGGTGGCCTGGGAAGTCGCCTCCTCAGCCACGGGTGGCGCAGTGCCTGGCTGGGCGTCATCCTGAGCACTGGGTCCCACTCCAGACATTGTTTGAGGAAGTCCAGGAACAGCGGGTCATCGCAGCCCTTCAGCGCTGCGCTCCAGTCCTTGCTGCTCGGCGGGCCGCGTACCTTCCCTCGTCGCGAGCGGCCGCCATTCAGCACGGTGGTGCCGTCGGGCAGCGTGGTGACAGTGCAGTACCGCGGGTAGCCTTTGGACGACACAAAGTTCTTAGCTCTCTTGGAGGCGTCAAGGAGCTTCTGGCTGGGCATGCCCAGCAGCTCGATGATGCAGGCCAGCTGGTCGGCTTCGTCTTCACCCGGCAACAGCGGGTAACCGGTCAGCAGCTCTGCCAGGATGCAGCCCAGAGACCACATGTCGATAGGCATCCCGTACCTGGAGCCTGGAGGAGACGGCAAAGATGGACATGTCACAAAATCTAGATTCAACCATCAAAAAGATCTGCTGAAAAACACCGATCATTTCCCAAAGGATAGCATCAGTTTTTGGACTGATGGATTGATTTTCTACGTTTCCGGCAGCCACCGGGTTCAATATTATACTATGACGTTTAACTTGCAGAGACTAGAAACTTACTGCAGAAGGATTAGCCATTACATACAACATTTAGTCACCTTTAGTCTTCCGTCAGAGTCCTGTGGCTGTGGGGCAGTGACATTTATCCATGATTTGAGAGTTGGCTGCTGTAAAGTGTTGCATTAAAAGCTCTGTCGTCAGAAAACTAAACACATGGCTGTTTCTTGCACAAACCCTTTAACACCCAGCCCCCTTTTATCGTGGTCTGCCGTTGTAAAAAACAAACAAAAAGGACTATTTGATTCTGTTAGTTTGGACCATTGTAATGAATGTGGTCATGACGTGTTCTAGGATTTATTACATTTTCAAGGTTGTGCATTGACTATTTTCACAGCGTGATGTTCTTTTTGACATATGACCACAATAAAAAAAGAGAGTGTGATCTCTCAATACATGCTCTATATTACATGTTCATATTTATATAACTTTGATAGCACTAGCAGCCCACGACAGTTCTACATTGTGCTAGTGTACCACGGTTGTAACAGGGAGTCTTTAAAGGTTTCAAAGGCTGCTGTTTAAGGGTCAGCAGCTAAGGTACCACACCAGTGTGTGTGCAGGTTTTAAGCTTATTTGGTTTCTTGCCAAGAGTTAGATGGGAATATTGATACCACTCTCCAATCTGTACACTGAATATGAAGCTACAGCCAGCAGCCCGTTTGCTTAGCTTAGCATAAGACTGGAAACAAGGGGAAACAGCTAGCCTGGCTCTGTCGAAAGGTAACAAAATCCACCAACCAGCACCTCTAAAGCTCACTGATTTACACGTCACGTCTCATGTGTTTAAACCATACAAATAACAGAAGTAGTGTAAAGCTTTGGTTTTGACGGCTGGCCGTGGCTATGTGCTGGACCGGGAGCAGTAACGTTCTGGCCCCAGTAAGCCACTGCCCCCAGCTAGTAATGTTCACTGTGATGGAGGACACAACTCAGGGAAGTTTCAAGACACTGTTAATAGACCTTTATTGTGTACGGATATGAACGGGAGCCGGTGGAAAGACAAGTTTGCAAAATGGTGATGTTAATGTTGTTGCCTCTGAGATTTGATCTGATATGGTGGTTTGAATCTATGAGATCAGAGTGTCCCAGAACAACCAAGCAGGTCGAGGTTAAGATAACAGATAACAAAACTTTGACCAACACATAACGTTCAGTAAATGTCGACTCTGCGGAAAGTGTCAAGTCTCAGATCATTTGAATTTCATGGCTGAAATGAACTGAATCCAGCGGCCAAAACCAAACCAAACTGAAGGGAAAAGCTGCTCATTAGGCATATGGCAACGTCTCGTCGAGCAGAGGCTGCTTTCAGTTCTCTACGTTCGGTCTTCTTACCTAGAATGACCTCTGGCGCTCGGTAGAACCTGGACTGGATGTAGGTGTAAACTCTCTGGTGTTCATAACAGCTCGAACCGAAATCTATGACCTGGAGAGAGACAGAGAAACAGAAAGAAAGCCTGTTTTATAGATGGATTAACAAGACTATAGTGAAACGGACCTTGGCGGCTGTTGCTTACCTTGATGCCGCTGCGCCCCTGCTGCTTGAGCAAAATGTTCTCTGGCTTGAGGTCGCAGTGGATGATGCGGTTCTTGTGCAGCGAGTCCAGACACTGCAGGATGGAGTGGGCGAACTTCCTGACCAGCGGGAGGCTGAAGCCCTGGAACTTGTTCTTCTTGATGAGCTCGTACAGGTTCATGCTGAGCAGCTCGAAGGTCATGCAGATGTGGTTTCGGAAGGTGAAGTTCTCCAGCATGTGGATGACGTTCATGCTCGAGTCCTTGTCCTGCTTCCTCAGGTGCTCCAGGATGCGGATCTCCTCCGCCGCCTGCCGGTGGAAGCGCTTCTCGTTGCGGACCATCTTCAGAGCCACGTGGGCTTGCGACTTGTGGTCAAAGGCCTTCACCACCTGCGGGGGCGGGGGGGGTACGTGACACTCTCATTAATCATCTATTAGACCAAACGGCTCTTAGTATAATCAGCTGGTAGTGTAAAACAAAACAATTACTAATATTCTACATATCTCCTGCTTCGTTTTAGCCAGATATGTTTGGTATCTTTAAAAAACTTTGGGATCTCTAGAATTAGAACTGAAATACATTACAGAAGGTTTAAACAAATCTTCTCTGCACAGCACGAGTTCGTACTGAATGACCCACCGGGGGGGGGGGGGGGG
>CM022484.1:5686964-5722402 GCA_011952105.1 Coreoperca whiteheadi
GGGGGGGGGGGGGGGGTCAGTGAGGTTAAGCCGACTAAATCATTTTAGTATGTAACTTCCCAGTGGATATTAGCTGGTGTTAGTTTTAGTTCTGAAACATTAACAAACGTCAGATATTGTTCTACAGTGTTTATACCACGGCAGCTGTCCCTTTAATATCTCTGGTGGTATTAGGTCATTGTGGGCTATGTTGTAAACCAACACACAAGATTAGATTTACGCATCAATGTGATGACGTGCCTTGACTAGTTACATATCCCATTGTTTGTAGATGTTTTTTTTAATCCATAAACGTGTTCAATTAAAAAATGACGATATTAATATTAACCGTAGGATTAACTATCACTAGCAGCACTATTACTAGTTGTACCTGTCCAAAGCTGCCCTTGCCGATGACCTTCAGGACCTCGTAGCGGTAGGAGATGTGGTCGTGTGGAACGTGGATGTAAGAGCCCTGATCATCGTCATAGCCGCCGTTGTTGGCTCCGCCCATGACCCCTGACCTCTTCTTAGCATTCGGACCAACAAAATACACTGAGGAGAAACAAGGACAAGATCATTCACCGTTCTCACTCCCATGGATCAAAATGAAAGCAATCCGTTTTGATCTTTTTTAATTGGGGCAGTTTCAGTGTGTCGTCTAATGGAATTCACCTCAACAGCTACAGATGATCCGTTCGCTATCGTCAGCATCAACCAATGAAAACGTGCATCTGACAGGTTAAACACACTCACCCTCGGGGTAGCTGAACACCTCGTGGTGCTCGAACGACGACATTTTGGACATGAACTGCTTCATGGCCAGCTCCGGGGACAAGGAGGCGGGCTTTGGCTTGCCGTCCGTC
Source organism: Coreoperca whiteheadi (assembly GCA_011952105.1). Classification (NCBI taxonomy): domain Eukaryota; kingdom Metazoa; phylum Chordata; class Actinopteri; order Centrarchiformes; family Sinipercidae; genus Coreoperca; species Coreoperca whiteheadi. Next base: position 5,687,810 of record CM022484.1, read on the forward strand.
GACTTGTTGGAGGCGGAGCTGCCCTGCCGGCAGTGGGGGGCGGGCTCTGAGGCCAAGGCCTGGCGGTCCGGCAGCGGCAGGCCCGGTCGGGTGGAGCTGAGCGGAGCCAGGCCGTTGGGCTGGGACGTCAGGACCGGACGCTTGTTGCTGTTCTCCTCGTACAGCTGGGTGACGTGGACCTGCGACTGCGACGACAGCTGGACGGCGTCCGTCATGGCGGCTTTAGAGCCTCCCTGAGGGGAAACACAGCCACATCAGCCACAGCCTAGGGAAAGTCTGGACAATGTGAGGAGCAGTTCTGCAACTAATCACTTCAGTGATTCCTTCTGTTGATTGACAAGTGAGTTTGAGGCAGCAGCAGCGAATGGGACACAGCTCAGCGAGGATATTAAGCTACTTTTAAACCCTTCGTGTCCAATACAGTCATTACTCAATCAAGTGTAAAGACACAGACATGAAACACTGATGCTTTTAGATTCACTTCATTTCATCACTATCTCTGGTGCCCATCAACTGTTTGAGGGGGGGGGACCCCTGGTTTATAAAGGGGCTAGATAAAAAAAAACTAACAAACTTAAAGATGGCATCGTCAAGTTGCTCTTTTTGTCCGACCAACAGACCAAAACATAAAATCAAATAAAACAGAGAAAATCATGACATTTAAGAAGCTGGAAACAACAATTTGTTTGGAATTGTGGCTTTATAAAAGATCTTAAATGAGTCCATTATTGCCTGTCAATCGACTAATTGATTAATCGACCAGTGGTTTCACAACTAGTGAGAACTAAGTAGTAAAATTTGCTCCGGCTAAAATATTTGTTGCTACTGAGTATCTTCGTTAAGCATAGTGTGTTTATCTCAAAGGGCCATACCCGTGTTGTTTGATATTTTAATCTACAAATCATGTACAGTATGATAGCTACTACCGTTGACTTCATTATTTTATATGACTGTTTCCCCTCCTTCCTTCAAACCTCCTGTCAAAAGTGATTGTTGTGTGGTAAGAGGTAACAGGTGAAAACACCTCTGCTGCTGGCGATATCTGCAAAAATAATTGCAACAACTGTCTGTGGCGCCTGAAAATCAAACCTCAACAAGACAGACAACCCATCGCGGATGATGTTATAAAAGATAACATGAGCCAACCCTCAAATCTCGCACGTCGGGGTGTAAACATTTGGATAATTAATTCCCACACATTAGTAATTTGTTCCCTAAAATGACGAGCTCGCACGGTCTAATTACACAGTTGTGACTGAGCGAGACAGCTGCCTCTTTGTCTCTCGCTCAGTGAGTCACTCCCCGTTGCCGCGGTGACCACCACACCTGGGTCCTTTCAGATAACAGAGGTGCATTGGGTTTCAGTTCTCTGTCTATCACACACACACACACACAGTTCGAAGACCTGCTGTACCACAAAACAGGACATACATATGTCTCTGTCTCGCAAAGACCAGGGCTGCAGGGCTTTACCTACCACTTTCTCATAATCTCTAATAATCAAGTTCGAGTTTTGTCTATAAAAATGTCCAAACAAAACGCCCGAAATTTTTATCTGAAAATTCCCATCACAATTTCCGTTCGCTCAAGTTGTTTTGTCCAGCTAACAGTTGGAAATCCAGAGACGTTCAGTGTGCGGTCGTACAAAACAGCATGTGAGCAAATCCTCACATTCGAAATGCTGGAATCAGAGAAATGTGAATCCATCGTTGATCGCATTTGCCTCTTACTTATGGCTCTCCATGTAGTAAAACTGGGAAAACTAACTTGAAATACTTTGGGACTAGACAAACGTGATGAAAACAAACACGACTGCAGGGTTTCCGGGCGGCTTCTGATAGTGGAGGCTCCCCCGCACCGCCTGAAATAAAGAGTGCCTCTACTGACAGCAGAAGACGTGGTTACGTTTCTATAAAATATTAACCTCATTAAGCTGATTACCCACTATATCACACAGTAAGGCAACTGTTTAAACCCGTCATCTGGTAACTACACTGATTAAGAACTGAGATGTCTTGGACTCTGCTCCTGATTGATCACATCAATCACAGTACAGTAAATAATCTGAGCGGCACATCGCAATGACAGAAAGAGTTTCTGCAAGCACATTCCCTGGGGGAAACCCTGACCTGTTTACCACTGCAACCAACAGTACTACTACCATTACTAAGAATAACACAACCACTGCAACTACGACTGCTGCTGTTATACCTACTAATAATCCGCCGTTTCCCCCAAGAAAGCGGTTACGGAAGGTTGAGAAATCTGCCCCGGGCAATAAATAGTTGCCTCACTCATTAAATATGTGGCCATTGCTGAGTGATAAAGTGCCGCTGATTGGTTTCCCTGGAAGTTAATATTATACTTCATAAAAGCCTCCCCTACAATAGCTTACAGGAAACTCTGCTAATGCTAATAGTCAAGGACATCACTCTGAAGGTAATAAATGCTGCATCAGTTCCTTTACACCATTAGTCCTGTGTGTGTGTGTGTGTGTGTGTGTGTGTCCTTCACACCAGCCTATAAACCAATCAGCTGTTTAAAGTATCCTGGAGCAGAGGGCTATTATTAGCCGAGTGGCTACAGCTGACTCTTCCAGAGAACTGCTGCTCAGGCTCGTCGCAAGTCAAGTTCAACCCAATATCTCAAATCACATGTTCGCCTCAGGGAGCTTTACAATCTGCACAGCATACGACACCCTCTGATCTTAGGCCCTCGATTCAGATAAGGGGGGAAGAAACCACTTTAAAACAGGGAGAAACTGGAAGAAAGCCTCATTACCAGAGGAGGGAACGCTCTCCCAGGACGGACAGACAGGAAATACGTGTCGTGCGTTCAGAATAGACCAACTGGCGGGTTACTTACAAATGATGATCAGTTAGTTTACTGATGTTCTGATGAAATGCTGACTTTCCCGTTTCTGACATTCTTACCTCATTTAACGGAGTAGATTTTAAGTACAAAGTCAATTCCTCGTTCTCATTTTCTTTAAGCCAAGTCTGTCTTTAGGATGAGTAGATCAACTGAAGATTTTTAACCCCCGTTCAGGCATTCGCAGATGAATCGCACTCGAAAAATGGCTTTAATTAGCATGCAGCTTTGCAAAGTTCAGCAGCTTTGAGCTTTGCTGCTGCACTTTCTATTCTGCGCTGCAGATACGTCGCAGTGATGCACGAAGCCGACGGCGTCACTGGGGCTTGAAATGTTTCCGGAGCTTCAGTCCAAATTCCAAAACAGTACTTTTGTTGTTACCCAAGTTTGAGGATTATAAACATTTTTTTTTTATTCATGTCAAACCAAGAACTTAACCTAAATAAAATATAGTTAGAGTTGCTTGATTTAGATCAGTACTCGTCAAAGTAAACAGACCAAGAAAGTCAGTTTTCCATACTCGGTGGCATGGACACTTGTCGGTCTGCACGTAAAAGGTACTGACGTACCGTCAGGGGGTTGTGGTTGTTGTTGCGGAGCCGCGGCAAGGCGACAGGCGACGTTGTCTGGGAGCCACTGTGACCAGGAGAGTAGACCGGCTCGCCCACTTTGCCTGGAAATGAAGAAGAAAAAAAAAAAAAAAAAAAAAACAGCGACAGAGGAAGAGTTTCATCTTAGCTTAGCACAAAGACTGGAAGCCGGTCTGATTTTAGCCTAGCTCCATCAAAAATGGGAAAAAAAAATAAAAATCTACCGTCCAACAACTCCAAGCCGGTCTGATTTACATGCCGCACCTTGTTTATTGAACAGGCGTTGAAAGAGAAATGTAAAAAGGAGACACTGTGGTGTTAGCAGCAGTTTGCTTTGAGGCTATTTGTTGACGGCATCTCCGAAGCCTCGGCCTCATCGTCGGGTTGCCAGGTTTGAGCTCCGACTAATTAGTGATGCTACACTGGAAGCAGACCACATGACAACGTATCGACCTTTCAAAGTACAAAATGCGTCGACGCCTCCCCTCAACACAGCAGGTATCACATGTCCTGACCGCCACGTAAAGAGCCCGGTACGTAGCCCACATGTCAGGACCATACAGAGACTGACAGACAGGCCTTTATTGCCCTGAAGATGTGCACTGGCTGCTCCTGAGCTCCACCTCTTTCCCTAAACGCACCACTCACACCTGATCCTGAACTCGGACCAACGTCTGACATCTTTTTCGCTCTGATGCTTTTACGCTATATGCCACAAACTACCAAACAGACCCTTGTGCCTGGGGGATATCCTGCATTAACACTTATTCTGATCATGTGGACGACCTTATTTTTGTCTCGCTTCCAAAGCCAGCAGGCAAAATGCAAAACATTCACTAGCTCCAGCTTCTCAAGTCTGAACGTTTGCTGCTTTTCTCGGTCTCCTGTGATAAGAAACTGAACGTCTTTTGTTTTTTTGGAGGCAATATTAAAAAAGCGTCAACTCAAGTCTATGGGAGACTGCAGTGAGCAAACAAAACTCTGGAAAATAATCAGAGATTATTTCAGATTAATCAATAACGGAAATAACTGGCAGTTGCAGCCGTACTTCACACATTGTTCCAAGGTGGTTTACCCGTATTTACTAGCCACCTAGTCACGCCAGATAAAAGGAATACAAATTAGCTATTTTATAAAAGCAGCGTAAAGCTTCTTCTGAAATCGCTGAACCGACTGCATGATTATTCCTTCCGGATTACATTTCACTGCTAGTGAGAGTGGCTTTGCAGCCAGCGAGCAGTCTGTTGACACTTAGCTGCCCGGCTATCACGGATTCTGAAATTCAACATTTTTCTCACTCAGCTGCTTTTCGTTACTCTAAAATAGGACGTGACTGTGGCGTTAGACAGCTACAGGTTGGCCCCCCCCCCCCGCCACACTTTTTATAAAGCTAGGCTAGCTTGCTTCCAGTTTTTAAGCCAAGCAACAAATACACTCTCTTGCCCCTTTATTAGGTACACCTATACACCCTAATCCAGCTCCGCCACATACGTCTATGAAGATTCGAATGGCCGCTGTTTATTACTGAGGTCGTAGTGAAAGTGTCTTACTGGACTACTTCATACTGAAATGGCAAACTTTCCACCCCCCAATAAAAAAAAATCGCACCTCTCCCCTTATGGCTGAGCTGTATCATTGGATTGCATTAGATTTTACAGGTTACAATCAATGTTAATGAGCGTATAGCTGAACTGAACCTGCCTCGGGCCGGACTGACCCCTGGCTAAAGCGATCCGGGCTAGTCTGGGTCCAGCAGGTCGACTCAGTCTAAGGAGGATGACGGTTTTAATATAGCCTGATAATCCCCCGATACACTGCCTACCTCTCTGTCTTTCTCTGAAGCTTCACCACCTTTGACAGAAACATAACATCAACAACGCAGTGGGGTCAAAGGTCAGAGGTCACAGCATGCTGAAGAGTTTAGTGAGATAATGGGCGTTTGTATCGACTCTCCTTCCACCGTTCGGCGCCGCTTCTACTTCAGTCGAGAAGTTTCGTACGTTTTCCAGCAAGCCTCCCAACAGAGCAAGAGATTTACAGGCAGGACGTCTGCCTCAGGAGACCAGAGCTGCATCCTAATCATCCACAACTAAACACAATCTGTTAGGACTCCGTCTTCTCTCTCCAAAGCAACCTCACAAAGACGCGACAGCACTCAGAGCAGGGCGTATTCTTCCCAATATTCAGCGGAAAATATGCTCCAGTTAACTAAATGTTCACCTGGTAGAGCGCGCCCCCCCCATGCTTGTTTGGGGGTGTATAAATACATGTATCCATTTAAATGTGATTCAACTAGCTTATAACCGATCACATAATACTGCACTTGACCATTAGCGCGTGGGTCGTAGTGGCTGACAGAGGCGAGGTCGGGGAGGTGGCGAAGAATATGAAGGTGTGAAAGAATATGTTTAGTAGACCATTTTATGACACTGATGGAAGAAAGCGTAATAATGCAAGAACACTCAATGTTTCAATTAACCTCAGAATACTTGAAAATATTCAGACTTTAGAACTGGTATGTGAAAGAAGTATGAAAACATCATCAATAAAGAAAATGGACTCCGGCTCTGTTAACAAAACATTGCACTTAAATAAATGTTAAACATTTGGCTCAGGGGGAGGCTATACAGACATTCATTCCTTAACAGGCAGTATAGTAACGGTAGGGGAAACCCTGCTGTTGATTCTGGCATCATGTTGGCAGGTTATTCACGGTCACGTCCGTACACGATAAGTGGATATCGTGACAGGCGATAATCACATATTGTATATCTATCGTACGCTAAGTCGATAACTAATCATTGTGACAGGCCGATGCTGGAAACAGCTGGGAATATCTGGACGTGGCGGGACAAAGTCTACCGGCTAATCATGGACCTAATAAACAGATATCACAGCGATGGAACGAATGAATGGGAACAGAGACGAGCTCTGATCAGGCTTTGAGCTGCAGACCCTCACAGGCCACCGTCCCCGCTCCCAGCAGCTTCCTGTGTTCGTGCAGCCGCGCGCAGGCTAGAGCGGGCAGATGGTCTCGGCTGCTGCTCTCCGCCTTTAATCTCAACGCATCACTGTAATCCTGCTAATGGAGGACGACTCGGAGAGACAAAATCACATTCAAGGCCGCCGACACACTGCGAAACTGCTGCATGACAAAGTACATGTGCAAAGTACATCCGAACGTCCAACGAGGACTCAGAACGGCGACCTCCAGACTGCATTCAAACCTGAATATAACCTGCGGACGCAGCACAAACACGCTGCAGTAAAACAATGCAGCCTCTAATGCATCAGTGGGACAAACAATCAGTATCACAATACATTCTGATTGTGTTGTCAATACACGGGCACTGGAATCTGTTCTGTTGTGATCCTCAATCAGAGGCGTTTTTCTTACTTTCCTGCAGACTAATGCAGAAACGATGATCAACTGACTCCACTAGATGATTGAGAGAAAACAACAATTTAGAAAAAATGGACTAATTTAAGTCACTTATCAAGAAAATATCTCAAGCCCCTGTGAGTTTTGGCAACATACTGTAAATATAAAGCAAACTTGACTGAACTGCATTCAAAGTGCATTTTAAATCACAATATCTATTTCAAAACACATTTTCTGGAAAATAATCAAGAAACACTTTGTAGATAATATGAAAGCAAACACATGTCTCTTTTTGGCTCATTCAGCAAACGAAATGTCTGACACATCAAGGTGGACTTTTACATCACATCAATGAGAAAATCATGTAGAAATCCAAAATTGTGAATAGTCAGTCTCGCAACATTGCCCGCCGTTGAAGACATTATTCAAAGTGTGATATTAACAAGGACAAATAGAGGACGGGGCTGTTCATTCACCTGCATACGAGAAATTCATATTTCTTTCACACCCACAATGGTCTAACACAGCCAAAGAGACTGGATACGTAACGCGGATTCATTTATAGCAACATCTATTGCATATATTGTGGTATTGCCCATCCCTAAAAGGGACTGAGAACAACATTACGGTGCAGCGTGCAAAATGAACCCAACGAAAACGTACACAAACGCCATTCAAACCACACAAACATCAACATCAACTTCTGTCATGGCACATTAAGGTGTGATCGGCTGCACCACATTTGACCTTTAATGCTCTTAAAAACCAAGCTTAACATATATTTGTATTATTACTTTTTAATATTAATAATTTGGTATCTTAAATAACAAATGTAAGAAAAACAGATAACCAATAAAACATTATTGCACCGTTAACATGGTAAAATACCAACAACCCATAAAGTGTCAGTTGGAGTTTCCCCACTGGCCTCTCCACCCATCACCAGCTCCACGGGGCCTCCAGCTCTGCAGTACACGACGACACCGTCCTCTGGCTGTACAGCACATGTATACTGAGAAGGTAACCGGGATCTATACACGGGAGCGCATGCAGGGTTCCTTGCTGCGAGCGGAGTGGAAAAGCAGCGCGCTGAATGTGAACCTGACACCGAGCTGGAGATGCCAGCGTGCCGGGGCGAGCGCGCTCGACAGGACGGGGGGGGGAGGGGGGATCTGCAGCGACGGGACGGCGCGCATGCAGCTGTGTGACGCTCAGCGGGGTCGCAAACTAACGGAGGTGCCGAGTAATAAAAAACAAAACAAAAAAAAAACAACTACAAAGTTCAGAGAGTGACCTGGAAAATTACAGATGAGGAGGAGCAGAAAACTGGGCCACCGGAGATGAATCACTGGAGTTTTTTAGGATCGCAGCTGCAACTATCTTCAGCTTCTAACAACAGTTGGGAGTTCCCGCTGTAAAAACAACTACACTAATTATTAAAAGGTTTCAAGGCCAATACGAGCTCCTTCTAAAGGCATCAGTACGCTTCGAATGGCGTGCTCGTGAGATCCAACAGTATCTGAAACGCCCTGCTTGGTGGCAGCGTGGACCGTTCCCAATGACAACGCTGGCGGATTTACCGCTCTAAACTATTAGGGATTTTAGAAACAATGAGTACTTGACTTCACGCAGACAAAACAGGTTCTCACTTCTGGCCTGCGACCGTCGATTCTTTTGTCAGCGTCCTCGTGGGGCTGCAACTTATTAAGATTATTTTCACTATCGATTAATTGTTCAGTCTATAAAATGGTGACACAAACAGCAATCACAATTTCCCAAAGCCCAAGGTGACGTCTTTTCATGTCTTGTTTTGTCTGACCGACAGTCCAAAACCTAAAGACAGTTAACTATCGGACAAAACTACGCAAACCAGAAAGTGTCCACTTTTGAGTGCTGGAACCGGAGAATTTTGGGCTTTTGCCTTTAAATCAATAAATCGACTATCAAAATAGCCGTTGAATCTTGGAAGTAACGCTCGGCGGTCACTGCTGTATGCTAACGTTGGCAACGTTACAGCACAGGAACCGCTTGAAACCACTTTGGTAAAGGCTAAATAAAGTCACCACCCTCTGAACTCTTTGGCTCTTACTACAGCCCATACTCCATGTACGCCGCTTCAACGTGTTGAGAAACATAAAGCTCGACAGGCCTGCCCTGCCTAGTTACTGTTGCTAAGCTACGGTTGGACAATCACTGTTTAGAGGAAGGGTTTCAGCAAACGGTCAATTGGACGGCCTGCGTACGACAATGTTTACAAATGTCCAACACAGCCAATCCAATAATTGTACCCACTGCATGCAGGTGTGAAGGTAAACGGGATTTTAACTTAAGCCAAGTGCAACTTCATGAATGCCTTTGAAGAGACGGTCCAAAAGTGGGCTCTTATAGCACATTTGTACAATTCCATGCACCGAGACAACACAGGCACGCAAAACGCCGTACAAACCAATTATTGTGAAGCGTACTCGGCGCTTAAAAATAGCTGGCGCTGAATGCAGTACTGGACACCGTTCCCACTGCTCGACAGAAACGGAGGAGCTGCTCGCAGCTGGACAAAAGTCAAAAAGGGCTGGACTGTGGTGAGATGCTTCTGGAGACAAAAACATCCACAAATAAACTCTCCTTGTAAAAACATTTCGACTCAAGTTTTCAAATTTGCACTTGGCTGCACTGTTCTTGGCTCAGAGTCCTAGTTTGATTGACGTGTGTTGGCGGTCATTCACTACGTATTGTCAACATGAAACGAATGCTTTAGAGTGCCGGTGTGCGGTATGAAACTGGGACACAGAACTGGAACAAAACTGAAAGCGCAGCCTGAAGCAGCGCAAACTGTCACCACACAGCCTACAGGAGGAAAGCCAGACCACTAATGAACTGGGTATCAAACCACCACTATGGTGCACACGTGTGGTGGGTAGAGGGATGAAAGACAGAGATCGCAAATACAGAGCTGTATGAAACGCTACCTGCCGAGAAGGAAGTTCAAACAACCTTCAGAGCTACAAAAATGTGTTTAATAGCCAACATGCAAGCGTACTTTTAACAATATATATATAGTATATTTAAAAATCTGCCCCTGAAATATAAAATCAAAATACCCCTAACATCACCTCGATAGTAGACTTAAATAACAATTTGATTAAAAAATTAATCAAATCACACTGATATGATGAAGCTAATACTGGCAGGATAATGCACATTTAATAATAATCAATTGTTACAAACTAAACTGCAGCATTAACAGTACCCGGCAAGCTAACAGCGAGCTAATAGTGAGCACTCTGTAACACTAGCCTGTACACTCAGAATGAATAATCTCCAAACTACATTAATGAACAGGCTAGAAGTCATGTGTTCACATCATGTAAGGACATTCATCTCGATGTGCACGGACAATGCCGGGCAAACGCTTGCTGCCTAAGGATCCTGTGTTTACATCACGATAACCCAAACTACAACAACTGTCGTTCTGACGTCAGGAGAAGACAGCTTTTAGTTACTTTACGGGCGCCTGACTTTGGTTTCATCAACCTTAAAAGTTGCTAAGACAGGCGTCAGGGTTTCCAAGCAGTTTCCCCGTGGCCATAATGTCCCCAATTGACATTTGACCAAAGATTTTCGCTGCACGTCGTTCGCTTCTTTAATTTGCCTTAACATTTCCTGTCTGAGTCCCTGCGGTTCCTTTCCCTAAATGTCCTCAATTAAAAGGTTGCTAAGAACGCAACCTACCCACTGGGTTAGTTCCCATATTCCAACGCCTCCGCACCGGAGACGTCCAGCTTCCTAAAGTAACGATGGCCTTCCAGAATCACGACACACACACAGCACGGCGGCGCTGGATCACGTTAGTCGTGACAAATAAGGCAACCTGGTGGTGGGGAATGGTGGCTTTTCTTACAACTGACCGAAGAGATAATATTACTTACAGCAGCATTTAATGAATCTACGATATTTCCCATTTCAGTCATATAATACTTCCAGTTATTACACACATACCCCTTTTCCACCGAGGCGGAGCTGGTGCTGGTTCGGAGCCAGAGCCTAGTTTCAAATCGGTTCCTTCTGTTTCCACAGCCGAAGCAGCAGCTCGGAGCCAGGAAGAGTGGTTCCTAAGTAGCAGCAACTGGGCTAGAAGTAAGAACCGGTAACTGCAGCGGCTGGGGGCGGGGTTACCGCGACCGACAACGGTGAACGGTTTTCACTTCTGCTTCTTACACCAACGCTTAATACATTTTTATTTAACGGCAATGTGATGGTTTATCATCAGAGTTGATGCTAGGAGGGTAGCAACGTGCCGAGGCTAAGGTTGACATGTTATTGTTAAAAATAAATGTTATGTACGTTCCGTTACTCTCGCTCGTAATCTCCGTCTGTACAAACTACGGCGAACATCAATAGCAACGCAACGTCCGCGATTGTTGTCGGGGTGTTCGGCGCTGCCGCGCTAGCGTTACTGGGAAAGATGTGACGTATACGGTCACGTGAGTCCCGGCTCTGTGCTTCTCCGTAGCCAGTGGAAACACAAACGGGTTCTTAGAAGGCTCGTCATTGGAACCAACTCCGAACTGGCACCAGCACCGGCTCTGAACCAGCACCTGGTTCATTTAGGTGGAAAAGGGGTAATAGTGACTTACAGTAACAGATATTTATATTATACCTATTATAGGTACTACAGCCTGACGGATAGCAATATTTGAAAGTTTAAATTCTGTAACAATATAGATATATATATATATCAACCCCCATTTGTTTTTTAACACATGACACACACAGACATTTGTGATAAGCGTCCCTTAAATTCGGTCATCACAGAATTGAACCCTGGTGTGTGGGCCACATTTTACAGTGCAAACAAGAACGCATCGGTGCCCCCTGGCGGACAAACCCTGAATCCCCTGTGACTTATCTCGGGCTAACAGGCACACCGATAAGCTGAAGCTGGCCAGCCACCTCACCAACATCGGTCAGGCTCCAACTGCTATTGAACGACAACTGCCTGTAACCAAGGACAACGCCACATATTTACATCCAAATGATGCTGAATCACCGTGGCACTCAGCAAACACCCATGAACATGCGAGAAACCTCCAGAGAACCGAGCAAATGTCCTCTGATGGTTTAAAAAAGAAAAAAAAAAGAAAAGAAGAGACACTTGCTGTTTATAGAGCTGTGAAACAGCTAGCACAAAGCTAACGTTGCAGCAGGATATGGAAGGTGCAGCGACAGCTCTCATCAGTCCCTAACAGCGTCGGCGTGCTCGACGAGACACTTTGCTGAGATAAGGCGTGTGACTGTTGTATGTTTAAGAAGTGACAGCTATACAAAAGTAAAGAAAAAAAGCCTTATACTGACGTTAAAACACCCGAAGAGGAAGCCAACTGACCTCTGACTGAACCGAGCCGAGGCTTTAAGTGTCTGCCGGAGCTGGAGGCCAGAAATCACCCAGCAACCACAAACACACACCCAGACGTATCTGGCCGGCAGCAGACACGGCCGTGGTGCCGTTGTGAAGGCTTTATGAGCCAGACACACCGCGAACAGAGCAGGGTCAACCCGTTCCTCCTGCTGTCACCTCTCGGCCGTTGGTTAGCTAACGCTAGCTAAAAATAAACCTGACAGACGTCTGGAGCAGCTTTCGGCTGTTTTTTTTTTTTTTATCTGCTTAGTTTCTACACTCAAACAACAGCTTCTGCTCTTGTCTTCCCTTGCCCCCCCCCCCCCCTTGTTGTTTAAAAATACATAAATAAAAAGATAACGGATGATTTTAATGAACAGAGGTAGAAAGGCGAGCCGGAGTCTGTTTCTGTTCCTGCCTGTTAGCTAGCAGGGCTTCTTTTCCTTCCCTCAGTTAGTGTTTTCTTCCCGTTTCTGACTCTTTACGTTTGCATCTACACTGGCTTAAACAGAGGTAGTCGGCTGCGTGCCCCCCTCCCGCTACAATCGCCGGGCTCAGGCGCCCTCTGGTCGGCTACAGAGGCTGTGCTCACCCGTCGGAAGGACCGAGGTTCCGGGCTTCTTGGTTAACATGGCGGCCGCTCCTCTCCTCTGGACACAGACAGACAGGACGCCTCCTCTTCCTCCACCCGCAGCTCCTCCCTTTCCTCCTCCCTTTCCTCCTCCCTTTCCCTCCTCTTTCTAATCCCTCTGTTCACCAGCTCCTTCCCCACTCCGCGGTAAGCAACTCCTCTTCGCCCTTAAATTAACTGTTTTCCGCATGGAGTTCCTCCTGCCTTCGTTTTCTCCTCTCTCTCTTTTTTAGCAGTAAAAGTTCAATATAAAAAGTCTTATTTTTGCCTCATACCCTTTTTACATTTCCACACAGATCCCCAAATACTTAACCTCGACTAAAAATATTAATGCTAATATTGCCAATAGTACCCTGAAAGTAGTAGAAGTAGCGCTACCATATTTAAATAAAATTACATTTATATTACAATTTATTATATTATTTGTTGTATTTTATTTTTCTGCATATTTTTTTATACAGGTATAAAATTGCTGTATATATTTCGGGGCATATTGTATTACTATTAGATTAATATATAGTACATTAGTACATAGGACATCACTATATCTACCTGTTATATTTCTACTTCAGTATTAACAATAAGTAGTTGTACTACTGGACTCATTATTTAAAAGGGTAGCTCCATGGTATAACGCTGAAACCCGCAAATTAAAGCAAACATCACGAAAACTTGAAAGAAAATGGCGTTCCAACTATCTAGGAGAATCTTGTTTAGCCTGGCAAGATAGTCTTAAAATATATAAGAAGGCCCTCCGTAATGCCAGAGCAGCCTACTACTCATCACTAATAGAGGAAAATAAGAACAACCCCAGGTTTCTTTTCAGCACTGTAGCCAGGCTGACAGAGAGCCACAGCTCCATTGAGCCATGCATTCCTGTAGCCCTCAGCAGTAACGACTTCATGAGCTTCTTTAATGATAAAATTTTGACTATTAGAGAGAAAATTAATCGCGTCCTGCCCTCAGCTGGTGCCAACCGATCTGCAAGCATAGAGGCGTTGGAGGGAGCTGTGAAACCTGATGTATACTTGGACTGCTTCTCTCCTGTCGACTTTATTCAACTAACGTCGACAATTTCTTCATCTAAGCCATCGACCTGTCTCTTAGACCCAATTCCAACTAGGCTGCTTAAAGATGTTCTACCATTAGTTAGTACGTCTTTTGTAGATATGATCAATTTGTCTTTACTGACAGGTTATGTACCTCAGTCTTTTAAAGTAGCTGTTATTAAACCTCTCCTTAAAAAGCCCACACTGGATCCAGGGGTTTTAGCCAACTATAGACCTATATCTAACCTTCCCTTTATCTCTAAGATCCTTGAAAAAACTGTTGCTAATCAGTTATGTGACTTTCTAAATAACAATAGTATATTTGAGGATTTCCAGTCAGGTTTTAGAGTGCATCATAGCACAGAAACAGCACTGGTGAAAATTACAAATGACCTCTTAATTGCATCAGACAATGGACTTGTCTCTGTACTTGTCTTGCTAGATCTTAGTGCTGCATTCGATACCATTGACCATCAAATTCTATTACAGAGACTGGAACATTTAATTGGAATTAAAGCAACCACGTTAAGCTGGTTTAAATCCTATCTATCAGACCGATCTCAGTTTGTTTATGTTAACGATGAATCATCCGAGCACACCAAAGTTAGTCACGGAGTTCCGCAAGGTTCTGTGCTTGGACCACTTCTATTTACTTTATATATGCTTCCTTTGGGCAATATTATTAGAAAGCACTCCATAAAGTTTCATTGTTACGCAGATGATACCCAGTTATATTTATCGATTAAGCCGGATGAAACTGATCAGTTAGTTAACCTTCAATCATGCCTTAAGGACATAAAAACCTGGATGACCAGAAATTTTCTGATGTTAAACTCGGACAAAACTGAAGTTATTGTACTTGGCCCCGAACGCCTCCGACACTCGCTGTCGGCAGACCTAATTGCTCTAGAGGGCATTGCCCTGGCCTCCAGCACCTCTGTGAGGAACCTAGGAGTTATCTTTGATCAGGATCTATCCTTCAACTCCCACATGAAGCAAACCTCACGGACTGCCTTTTTTCACCTACGTAACATTGCCAAAATCAGGCACTTCCTGTCTCGAAATGATGCAGAAAAATTAATCCATGCATTTGTTACTTCAAGGCTGGATTACTGCAATTCCATATTATCAGGCAGCCCGAAAAAGTCCCTTAAGATTCTCCAGTTGATTCAGAACGCTGCAGCACGTGTACTGACAGGAACTAGGAAAAGAGATCATATTTCTCCAATATTATCTTCTCTGCACTGGCTCCCTGTGAAATCCAGAATAGAATTTAAAATCCTTCTCCTCACCTATAAAGCTCTTAATGGTCAGGCACCGTCGTATCTTACAGAGCTCATAGTACCTTATTACCCCACTAGAACACTGCGCTCTCAGAATGCAGGGTTTCTTGTGGTTCCTAGAGTCTCCAAAAGTAGAATGGGAGCCAGAGCCTTTAGCTATCAAGCTCCTCTCCTGTGGAATCAGATCCCAGTTCGGGTTCGGGAGGCAGACACCATCTCCTCATTTAAGAATAGGCTAAAGACTTTTCTCTTTGATAAAGCTTATAGTTAGGGCTGGCTCAGGAGACTCCTGAACCATCCCTTAGTTATGCTGCTATAGGCCTAGACTGTCGGGGGACTTCCCATGATGCACCTCTCTTCACCTCTGTCCTCCTCTCCATCCGTATGCATTCTCATCCCATAAATGCATGTCACTAACTTGACTTCTTCCCTCTCCCGGAGTTTTGTGCTTTGTCGTCCGTCTATTCTTTCTTAGTGTCACTTTCAGCAGGTATTTCAGCGTCCGGAGATGTATCTGGATCGGTGACTACGGCGACCTGCTGGGGCAGTGCTGCTGTGTCTATGGTACAGGGGACCAGTGGCTAGGGTCCTGCACGTTCGGCTCCACCTGGAGCTGCTCGGTTTGCCGTCTGGACCAATCATCTTCCCTTATGTTTTACCACCTAAACATTTCTAACATAATAATATATATATATACACAACAATTTTGCCATCATGGCTATATATGTTATAGTTTTGATGCTATAAATCTATTCTGTACTTACGACATCTATTGCATGTCTGTCCGTCCTGGGAGAGGGATCCCTCCTCTGTTGCTCTTCCTGAGGTTTCTATCATTTTTTTTTCCCTGTTAAAAGGGTTTTTTTGGGTAGTTTTTCCTTTATCGAATCGAGGGTCTAAGGACAGAGGGGCTCGTATGTTACAGATTGTGAAGCCCTTTGAGGCAAATGTGATTTGTGATACTGGGCTATATAAATAAAATTGAATTGAATTGAATTATTTTTACACATACAGTTTAAATTGGCAGAAAGATTTGCTAAATTCATGGTCTAAGTTAGTGTAATGTATATAATGTAAACTGTACAATTTCAATTATTTAATGTATTATTTTGTTTAATTACATTTTTTTATTTGTAATTGTTCCTTATCTGTGACATGCTGTGGCATGCGAATTTCCAGCCTGGGGGATCAATAAGTTGCCAATACAAAATAATAAAACAATTAAAAGTAGTGATAGTAATATATTTTTTTATTTAAACTGGATGCAGGTCACACAATACCCAAGGATCAAATAAAAGTAAAATTTATTGCTAATTGTTAGTATTAATTAAAAGCTGCATTAATCAATTTTTTGGCCACTTGGGGGCAGCAGAACAAGCTGAAAACACAACATCTGACGTACTTTCACTGTATAAATGCTTCACTGCGTTCACCTGCTCGTCTCTTAACTGTGTCCGTCTGCAACACTGAGGCTGAACCAGACAGTAAACGTGCCGCAAAACTAAAACTAGGAGCTAAAAGAGGCTAAAAAATTGGGCGTAGCGCTGAAGGGGAACTGCAGAGTTTGGAGAATGGTCGATGCGAGTCCGTCACGAGGGGGTGACCCCTTTCACATTACACATTGTCCACATGGTGCAGCTTTAAAGGAAGCTTTAACACACAGCCGAGAACCAAATCAAAAGGCTCTCAGTGCCCAAATGTAACTATCAGTATTTGTAGAGCTAAGTAGCTTTATAGTTCATCCTTGAGCTTGTAAAAATGAGAAAAAAACTTTAACTACTTACCAGCATTTTCCAGAGCTTTCAACCACGAAATGCTAGTAAGTGGACCTTGATGTTTCACACTACGTTGCCCATTTAACTAAGTAATGGTAAGTCCAATGACTCTCACCGCGTTAGCCAGAAGAAGTTTAAACCATGGAGGATGACCTTCCTCGTTTGGAGGGAAAATAGGCCAGCGAGGATGACTCCGTGAGAAACAGAAAAGGATGCTGAAGGTGAAGCGGCGCCCGAGTGGTGTTCCTCATCTCGTCAGCCTCGTCCAGCGTTCGCCATAAGAGGACATCATCACTTACACAGTGTGGGATTGTTTGTCAGGCTGCTCGGAGACCGACATGTTTACATCAGCGACACAGAGAGCGCTCTCGGTGTTGTTTCTGGGCAACAATAAGGTTGGTTCAATCGACGTGTGTGTGTGTGTGTGTGTGTGTGTGTGTGTGTGTGTGGTCTCAGGTTCCGCAGCTTTTAGTGAAATTACAGAGACACTTGCGTAACACTTGCACACACCAGCGAAGTGACTAACTCAGCAGAAATAAGCACAGACCGCGGACGAGAACAACAGGAACGTTCGCTGAGTCTGGACTCTGCAGATCAGTCTGTGTCCCAGACTTGGCATGGTTCTGGGTTTTTATAGCCATGGATGGATCGCCAAAGTGGGCCGTCCAGGCACAGGAACCCAATAAGGGGTCAGGGTCTTGCTGAAGTGATCATCAATGACATTTCCCATTGGAAAGTCAAAGGGCTGAGTCAAGCGTCGGGATCGCCTGACCAAGTTTTTTGCTCCTGAAACGAAATGATTATATATATGTGTGTGTGTTTGTGTGTGTACGTACTGTATAATTACATATACAGACGGGGGGACAGATGAAAGGGAAAGACCTGATAAAAAGAGCGGCGAAACATATCGAATGCAGACGCTTCGGTGCACGGTTTGGTGCGGATGTGAATAAAAAGCCTCTACAGTCACCAGATCTCAACCCAGGTTCACACCTGTGGAAGAGTTTGGAACCAACGTGTGAGACAACGCTCTCCACAACCATTATGCCAACATCTCGCGTCTCCTGACGCCGTTCTGGAGGCTCGTGGTGGCCTGACACCATACTAACACACCTCATGTTGGTTTCTCACGTAGATATATATATATGTGTGTGTGTACCATCACAGTATATATATATATAGAATACGCACATACTGTATTCTATATGTGTACATTCTGTTCATACCTGTACTTAACCGGCTCTCACGAAGCACATACATTTACTAGATTACTGCCTCAGTAGCACATTTTGTTTCTATATTTTAACTCTGGCACTATTTATGTGTTTGCCTTGGAGTCTCTGTTTCTCGTTTCTCATTCGCTTGTGTGATTTTCTTTTGTGCGGATTGTTTGGGCAATGTTTGCAGGGAGCCGGAGATCAAGCATTTCACTGGCAACTGTTGAGCATGTGACAAATAAAAGGACTTGACTGAATATGTTTGACAACTACATTGAGAAAATATAACCTGCATTCCGCGCGTCCTTTTGATGGTTTCCAATAATAGCATGTATGATATCTGTGGAGAGAAGCATCATCGCCAGTGTAACCAAACAAAAACCGCAGTTTCAGTCATTGGCAGCACTTTGGGGTCATGATTAATCTGCAAAATGGTGCTGAGCACGACTCCAAACGCCGTGCTGCATGCGTCCGATTGGCAGCTGGCGATAGATAATCTGTCCACACGCGTGACTGCAAATGTACACCTGCTTCTCGGAATGGGTGAAGTAACAGCACAGTAGAGTAGAGCAGAGTACAACTCAAGTGTCCCAGAGGGGCAACTCAGCCTAGAGAGCGTAGTCAATGAATAATGAATACAAAATAGTACAGCATAAAAAATTAAACATACTAGTTTTTTTTTTCTTGCAGTAGAGTTTTATAGAAAGAGAGTGCATACATACCATACATAAATAACAACATTTTTTTTAAAAAGTACACAGGTTAACGCCAATGTCCCAATGAGTGTTCTCATTACTTTTAATCAAAACCATCAGGAGAAAGTGGCGAAAAGCAGCCCTGTTCTGGGGGACCACGCCAGCCCATGCACAGCTGGTAACAGGCCCAATTAATATTATTAGTTTATTTGTAAGGGGACAATGCAATTTCATACAACAAATGAACAAACATGAGTTAAAAAGCCAGAATTCGCCAGAGGGCTATTTTCCACCTGTAGCCCCCTGGCCATGATGTCTAAAAGAGCAGTAAAATATCAACACATACATAATTAATAAGAGTACGAGACAAGTCTAAGACACATGGTTTTTTTTACAAGTGACAAGTATACCAATCATACTGTTAAAAAAACGGAACAAAAAGCTAAACTCAATACATACAGCAAACAAACGCAAAACCTGCAGTGAAACACAACTGATTCAAGTATTTAGTGCAGACGGATGTATTAAACACGTTTACCTAAGCAGTTAGTGGCCCCTTCAGGGAGGTAAAACCTCCGCCCTGATGGGAGAAGGCCTGTCTGATCTAACGAGCCAAACCAAAACCAGTTGAGACCCTAATCTGCTGTGTCGAAACTCAGTCAAGGGTCTCATTTGATTGACAGGAAGATCACACAGGCTGAGGCTGAACTGAGAGTTGTGTCTGCAAATTTAGAAAAGGGAGTTTTTGTCTGACACTGATACTGAAGTTGACATGTCAGGGGTCAAGTACTGGAGTTTGGAGACGGTTAAGGCCCTTATTCAGAATAAGCATTCGCGAAACAACCCCAAGAACAGGAACTTTACTATTTTAAATGTATGGTATTTTGAATAAATCATTAATGTTAATTTAATGGATGCATTCTAGGGATAAAATAACCTAGTGTCATTTACACGAACGCGGACGACCACCTAGCGGTTTGGCTGCGCCATTGCCCGCGCAAAGCTGACCGGAAGTCGCGTCCACTGAAGTCCGTGATGGCGGCCGGACGAGGGGAGTTTACTCGGAGTTTCTTGGAGGGCTTGGAGCGGAAACTCCACCGGCCGGCCCCGGGTAGTCGACAGCCGGGTCATGGTAGAGGAAGGCCGGATCCGCGCGGGGGGCGGTCGGGTCCGGGTCCGGGTCAGGAGCAGACGGGCGGCACGAGGCGGACGCAGAGGCCGCCGAGGGCCGCGCCGGGCTCGAGCTCGCTTAGCGGGAATGAGCGCAGGTGACAGGGCGGACAGCACGTGGCACTCCACGGGGGGGGGGGGGGGTTAGACCCGCTACATTTCTGCCAAAAACACGCGTTATTCACGCTTCCTCGAAGAGTCACATTGTTGTTTTATTTTATTTTGCATCCCAGCTGCCCAGAGTTACAGGGACCAGCTTTCTCCCAAATGAAAACTCCATCTGAGGGAGTCTTAATGGAAAGGTAAGTTAGCTCACCTCAGTTACTTTGTTTAACTTTTTAACTTAGCGTTAGACTAACGAGGCTAATAAACGTACCAACACCAATTGCTTGTGTAATCTAACGCAATTAAGACGCGTTGGTGTTCAGTGAGACGGCGTAAAGGTGATGGCTACCTGCAGAGGGGTGTGGCTACCAGCATACTATTCATCCTAAGCGTGACGTCAAATCGAGTCCGTAGCGCGTTCCAACTGCATGGTACGCGAGAAATACCCGGATGTGTGCTTGGGGATGGCGGCGGCACGTCTCGAAGAGTTAACGGGCGCGAGACGCTGTTCATCCAGTCATCGTTCTTGACGTCAAACCCTTTCAACTACCGCACGAGGACACGGCTATCTTTTTCCTGTAGGCTGCACACCTGGATACCCGCCCGCGAGTTTCCCGCTCGGCCCGTGGACGTTACGTTGTGATGACGTCACAGATTTTAATAAATCGCTTCTCCCGGCTCCAGAAAAGTTTTACAAGTATAAAACGCCCGTGGTTCGAAAAGTCATAGAAATAGTCATAATTGACCCTGTTTGCAGTTCGAGGTGTCCTTGCTAACGGTTTTACAGGCTTCTCTTTTATTTCTTTGTTGCAATACCGCGAGTGGCCACTGGGAAATATAATTGGAAGCAAGGCTGCGCCATATCCAGTTCTTATTACGCAGCCATGCTACATACGGGCGGTTTCGGAGGAGCGGCAGCGCCATAGACACGCGGTGGGTCTCAGGTTGCGTTCTTCTGTACTTCCGCTCGCTACCGTGAGTGCACAAGTGCGTTCACACTGACAATTATGGCAAAATGCAGCGCACTATGAGTACCCGGACGGTGTACTCATAAAGCTGGGCACTTCGCACCCTCAATGATCGCAATCTTGGCTACGTAGCGGAAGCGGAGGGACCACCAAACTTAGCTATACTGTTTGTTTTTTAGTACCATCATACTGTTGTTGGATCAGTATGTTTATTGGGTTAATTTAGCAGTCTGTAATGAGTTATGGTAAGTGGACTGTACTTGTATAGCGCCTTTCTAGTCTTCCGACTACTCAAAGTGCTTTTACACTACATATCACATTCACTCGTACACGAACAAATGGGGGCTATCTGGCCATCAGTACAAAGTAAACTAATCATTCACTCACTCACTAATTATCGTTAACGGAACGATTCTCACACACCAACCAACAGCGTCAAACCCAGTTCGCTAGCACATTTTGGCATCGCATAGCAACATCACTGCATCTTTTTGGTTAACGAAGCTATAGCACTCTTAAGGTTTGACGTGAAGAACCTTCGTACGCTATGGCTGGATGAACAACGTGACTTGACCTCCTCCCCCAAGACGTTTTGCGTCTCTTCTCAGGCTGTGTGCAATGGAGGAATATGATTACGAACGATGGCGAGTGAACGCGAAACAGAGGCCAGGGAAAAACACGGAAGCTTGCATATGTAACGTACTGTTGAAAAAATATCTATCATTCTACTTAAAATTACGCTGGACAACATTGAATTGGGTGGAAGAGCTTACGATGATTTACATTTGTGATAAACAATTTCCATTCAGCGGTAGCTGGGTCATGTGATCGATACAGTCGTATTGCTTGAGTACTTGAATGTGAACGGTCTGCTGCTAATGGCATGCTTAATGGTTAATTTACTACGCAGTACGTTAGCATGCGATTTCGAACACAGCCTCAGTCTGCGTCTTCGCCTCCGTCGTCTTCTTCGAACCGATATGTAGTGGCGACCAGAGGAACTGCAGTATAAGCTTGTTTGCGCACTAGCCTCAGGGATCACCGGCAAGCGGCTGCTGATTGTCTGGATCGCCGTGAGTTCTTCGCAGCAGTGGCTTGTTGCTTTTTCTTCAGGCTGCCGTCGGAGATCCTGATCAAGATTCTGTCGTACCTGGACGCCTCCTCGCTGTTCTGCATCAGCCACGTCAGCAAGCTCTTCCACCGGCTGGCCAACGACGAGTAAGCTTTTGCTTTGGAGGGGCCTCGGGGGATTCTTTTTCCTGCGAAGCATGTGGGGCTTTTATTTTGAAGTGGACGGAGGGCTTTGACTGTAACGCAGCTGCAGGCTGATAATGTACATGACAGGTAGCTTTGAATGCTAACTATATGACACCTCAACCAAATCTCTAGATTTTTCAGCACCTTTTTGTCAACAGAACAGGGTATTATTGAATACCTATTGGACGTACAGGATATTGTAATCTTGTGTTAATTAAAGTTTTACAAATGGACAACAGGACTTGATTACACAGTATGCGGTACTTCTCTGCAGCCAGTGTCTACCTTCTTTCGCTGTAGTGTCATGTGGCATAAGATTTACATGTCAGAGTTTGCGAGTCAAGCGTGGAAGCCGAAGTCGGCGGATGGCGCGGCGCTGAGGGTTGACCCGGTGGAGGATCGGTTGGCGGGCCACTGGAAGAAGATGTACTTCAGGACTATGGCTGGACAAGAAATGAGCAAGTGGAGGAGAGAGCTGAGGAACATCAGCCCGTACACCGGGCTACCCAGGCAGACT
Organism: Coreoperca whiteheadi; assembly: GCA_011952105.1. NCBI lineage: Eukaryota > Metazoa > Chordata > Actinopteri > Centrarchiformes > Sinipercidae > Coreoperca > Coreoperca whiteheadi. Next base: position 5,710,715 of record CM022484.1, read on the forward strand.
GAGTGGGTCCTCAGGTACGGGAGGTATTTTCGGTTGTAGCATTTCTTCATTTACGAGCTGAAAGCAGCCATCCCACTAGTTTGATATGTACATCAGGTGTACCCTCCGATCTCTCTCTGTACTCTCAAGACCAGTAAGAAATAGAAATGCATCTTTAAGATTCCTAGTTTGTGGATTGTGCCCCAGGCTGACCCATTGGACCCCATCCTCGTCTCTCTGGAGGATGAAAGATGCCAGGGATAGCTTCCGGCTGCCCTCCCTGCCACACCGAGCCAAACTTTTCTGACCAGGCTGAGGGGCGTTGAGGGAGACAGCGCTGTGGAATTTCGAATGACTTCATTGTCCGACTCAGAGATAGGGGGATGGCGGAGGCTGCAATCTTTACCGCTTTCCCTGGAAAGTATGGCTTTAAACACCGCGTTGCTGGCCTTGCATCTGGTTTCACTCAGACTCGTTAGGGTGTCAACGCTCCAAATAGGATAAAAGAAATGTTGAAGTCGCTCGTTGTTGTAATTGGACGTTAGCTTGTTGTTGTAACGTGAGAATCGCTAAAGGATTATCTTATCTTATTCCTGCTGGCTATTGCAATGGCGGAAGACTTTACTTTCATTTCCTTTCTGCCAGGCGTTTATTGGTTTCATTCCCATGAAATCATCATGGGGACTTTCTGCAGAGAGAAAATCCATCTTAATCACGTTTAGGGTCCTATTTTCATGGCAGCGCATCTGCCAGCACTTTGACCATTTGGTATTTTCCTGAAATTTTCTTTGCCCGTCTGTGTGGTATTTTGGTGCAGAGGTTCCTCCAAATGAGGCAGTGCAAAGCGAATTGGTTGGTATTTTGGTGGAAAATCGTGTCTTAAGAGTCTGCGCTGAGCATAGACGTCTCACTTCTTAGATGTTGTTCTAAAGCCCCTTTTTCCACTTGCTTTGTGGTAGTTCACACGATAAAGAAACAGCTAATCATATCTAAAATTGGCTTTTCAAGGCCGTGAATCAAAGTAGCTCCCTGTTTAAAACCCGGAACTCCTAATTGTCGGTCACATCTTGTTATTTCAGCCGTGTGTGTTTTCCAGGAACCTGAATGTGAGCTGGGAGCTGACGGTGCGGGATTTGTTGGGATGGGAGGTCAGGCTGGAGCAGAGCCGAGCGTACTTCTTCGAGTCGTCCGTAATCGTCCGCTGGAGTCGAGGCAGCTTCCCCAAATACCATCACATCAGCAACATCCAGCTGCACGGAGTCAGGAAGGAGACCCTGAAGAGCACCAAAGCCAGGAAGTAAGATACACTTCCACGCCTTACTTTTTTCCTCATCCCTTCCGCCAGCACATCTTCACCACTCCTTCCCCTTCCTCTCCACCATCAGGCCTGGCTGGCGCTCTCTGATTTTACAGCTGGACATGAAGACTCACTTCTGTCGGGTCATTGGTAAAGACAGACTGATAAAACTGATGCACGTGTCGCCCGGCTTCATCATAGGCGTCTGGAGGGTAAGCGTTCAGTTCTAGACCTATCTGGTGTCTCTAGAGTTTAAAATAAAGGTAAGTTTGGACCAATAGGAGGTCCTGTTTGGAGACAAGTTTGTTGTTTTGTGCCCCATAATCCCCTGTAGCCGTTTACGGACATGGGATACGTCATCTTCATTCATCTGTTGGTGTGATGGATTTTTGTAACTCAGACGTGGGCGTCTGTTAACATAAATGTTCGTTATAGCTTGACGGGACATGTAAGAAAAGAACCACGACGCTAATGACGAAGTGATGGTCCGTGTTCTCTCACAGGACGCAATGACTCTCCGTGTTGTAACGTATATATGCATTTCCAATTTATGGTATGTGTTTTACGCTGTTATAATCAAATTGAAAAATGTTGAATTTTCAAATTCCCACCACAGGAAACAAACTGAAAAGGCGTGTCGCATGTCAGTGTTGTCCAGCAGAGTGCAGCGCTGTCGTTAGTTTTCAGGAGGAAGCTTTTCATTGGGTTAATAAAGCTAAATAATTGTTCCTTTTTGTTTCTTTTAATTATAACACAGTAAACATAAAAATGAAATACATATAACAATTTGTATTACATCTCACTTCTTATTGGTTTTTATAACTTCCATCTTGCTAAAGCTAATTCCGCCATGATTCGTTAGTTATTTTCTCCTGGTGTTTTCCTACTGTGAAATCGTGCTTCAAAGTGTCCTCTGTGCGACAGACCGATGGGCATCGCCTTCACGTAACGAGGTCCATGTCTGAAGGGGCTTTATGTTTGTTACTTTTGTATCCGGGGTTTGTAGTCCCCTCCGCGCTACACACACTGAACACGAATAAACAAATCTTCCAATATTTTTAAATGAGAAGAGAGCAAAACAATAAAATAGAACAAAGTATGTAAAAGTAGCACAAAGGGAAGAAATAAAAAGGAAAAGGGACCAAATACAGTTGCATATATATATATACACATATAAACGCAAACAATATGTGCAATATGCAGGTTTTAGTGCAGGTGGTAGTGAAAAGTTAAAAGGAGGCGAGGAACGCTCTCCAGTGTTGGGGGGGGTGCCGACCACGAAGGAAAACCACAATGCGAAAAAAATGTTGGTCATAATTTTACCAACGCATCGACATGGCAGTCAACAGCTCAGTGTCACCGGGTGATCTGCACGTCGTGTTTGGCTTTTAACCTGACTAAACAGCTGATTTCCCATCAATTCCCCCTGTTTTTATAATGTGAACATAAACAAAACACAGTTGACGTGTGTGTGTGTTTGTGTGTGTTTGTGTTTGTGTAGGGTCAGAACAGTGTTGCCTTCATCATGGTCAGCCTGCACTTCCACAAGTTGGTGGAGAAGAGTCTGCTGGGGTCTCCAGTCTGGTGAGTTCACCTCTCGAAGGAACGGGACGGGGAACACGACAGCCGCCTCGTCCCACATGTCGAATGCGATCCGGCGAGCTCTGTAACGCCCAGTCAGCGGGTTCAGATCAGAATACGCCGAGAGCTCCACCTGCTGGCCACAACACGTCACTGCAGCTTTATTAAGCCAGCCCATAACAGGTTACATTTACTGTACATACAAAAGGTTTATTGTATTTTAGTAAAGTACAATAAGGGAAATAATCAGTTTTTCCATCAAAGGGTGACATTTAGGAAATAGAGACCAGAGCATATAGGAGTGAAGACAGTCATGTTGTGGGATTATTATCACATCAAAATGCTCCATTTCAAAATATTAAGAGCAAATTAATCATTTTAAAATATATGAGCACCTTTTTTTTTTTTGAATTTCTAAACAAATGTCAGTTCATATAAATATATTAATTAGATGAGTGTGCATCAGTGCAGTTACACCGTCATAAGCTCTTTTTAAATCAAATGTTTTTTTTAGTTCCATCTCTCTCTAATCATCTCTGAATTGCCTCGTTCACTTCGTTCAGGTTTTCGTCCTGTTTGTCCCTTCTTGCAGCCCGTACTCTGAGCCTGTGGACCTTCCACCTGTGGATAACTCGGACCCTGAGTTCGGTCTGCACGGCTACACTCTGCACTTTGTCCTGCACAACACCGGCACTGAGATCATGTCGGGACACTTCCGCCAGCTCTCCTGTCACGCAGGCAATCCGATTACACGCCGCAGTTTTCTCTTAGTTCTGACTTAAACCTGGGAATCTCGTGTCGTGGTCGTAATGTTTAGTTAAACTCTGATTCTTCATCTGACGAATAACATCCACATGATAAAATAACTGTCCTGGTTTTGGTGTGAATACCTACGTTTGTCGTGTTGCTGCGATCAGTTCAGATCCAGCGTGGACTGGTGGAGCTGAAGGTCATCAACAGGACCAACTTGTCCCAGCACAGATTGCTGTCTGGAAGCATCAAGCTGCCCTGGAAGAGCGAGGCGCTGGAGGGCTCAGTGGAGGTACATCCGTCCAAAACAATAAGGACATTACAGACCCAGAACACACACTTTTAACCACTCATGGCACTATGTTGGAGTGTGTTTTTTAAAATGTAGCCAACCGTTAGGCGCTTTACCTGGAAAAATAATCCAGTTCAGAGCGACTGTGATGGAATTAACCTCAACCTAAACCAGCTTTCTTACTAACACAATAACGGTAATAATCAAGACTAAAGTCGTCTGCTCAGCCCTCGACGAGACAGTCGTTGCTAAATGTTTGCCCCAAACATCAAAAACAAGATGTATTTAAATAGCAACTTCAAGGAATAGTTCGACGTTTTGAGACTAGTTCGGCGTTTTGGAAATAATCCAGAAATGTGATTCCAGCTCTGACGGTTGTTTCTTACGCCGCGTAGAACTGCTGCATCGTAACGCTGACCCTGCTGGACGAGTTCCAGAAACCCTTCTGGTGCGTCAGCTCGCCCGTGTGCACCGCGGCGGCGAAGCAGACGCTGTCCTTCGACTACAGCGGCGAGCACTTTCTGATGGAGTACCGGAGCGCGGAGGGTCAGGTGAGGATGGAGCTGGTCTGGCTGGAGGAGCAGAAGCAGTTCTTCCTCATCGGCCTCAGCGTCTACGTCTCTGTTTTCAAAGTCAACAAGCATTTCAGCAGAGAGTACCGAAGCTAAACTGGATCGCTCGAAGTGTTGGTTGATGAACGCAGAGTTTTTCCCAGTGTTCAATCAGTTGTTTACAGTTTTGACTGTTTTCAGTGGAAAAATACACAAATTTCATGTTAGAAGAAAAGCCTCTAAAACTCTTATTTGTAATTTGTTCATAATACAGGCAGTGTGCCATAGTTGTTTGTTTCTATTACACTTGTAGAATACAAGTATAAAATGTGCAAATATATCAGTGACAAGGGGCTAGATCCTGACAAAGCCTTGAATGTTAAGTTTATTTTGAAGTATTTATTACTGTCTTGTTATTTTAGTTTCAAAACACATGGCAGAGTTTTATGTGACTAATAAACATTCTGTAAAAGTCGACCATTTATTTTATTTACAATGCTCAGAAAATAATAAACCCCTTTCGCACCCAGATTTTGCCAGGGTCTTTCACAAGTGCTTCTCGTGCATGACAACAGGAACTCAGTTTGGATGTTTTGATGCTTCGACGGTTGAACACCAGACCCCTCCTCCCACCTTCCGAGGACGCCAGTCCAGACCGAGATGGACAGGGTTTTCGTCACTGGCATCGTACTCCTCTCCTTTCCCCAACCGTAATGTCCAGTAGCCGTTCTCAGGACTCCGTGTGGTTCGTCCACTCCCGCAGACACATCGATAAAATCTCTCGGTAGTTTCTTCCTCACATCACCTTGATGAACTTGCTTACCTTCCCCAGATGTGAACACCTTAAACATAACAAGCCCCCCCCCAATGTAATTTACAGAAAGAAACCGCTGCCTAATCATTTTGTCTGGTTTATGTAACTGTCATGTAATGGCAACCAGGGAGGGGGGAAGGACCCAAATGCAGACAACTTGATGGAGGATGAAGACGTGACTGTTTATTCATGAACTTGCAGACAAGCAGGTGACAGGCATAAATCTAAAACTGATGCAGATACGATGACGAACCGACTAAGAACAAAGGGAAAACCACAGCTTAAATACCCTCAGGTAGGGGAGAAAACGAGACACAGGTGAACACAGCGTACAGGTGGAAACAATCAGGGCAATCGCAGACAGGAAGCAAAACTGAGAGACACATTACAAAAAAAACGGGAACGAACAGAAACTAAATCCAAAACCCTGACAGGAACAGACATATTGAGAATAAAACAGATAAAAGATTTGACAAAATAGCGTGGTCAGTGGTCTACGATTCCCAGAAGTTGAATGGCCAACATTGTCCGCTACCTGGCTCGTACGGAGAATACACAGCACAAGTAAAAGTATCCCCCTTGTGCCCCGAGGGGCCTGTTCGGGGGAAAACTCCTCCTTGAAGTGGTCTGAGTTAAAGCATTGTGGTAAGGTGGCTGGTGCCAGACCTCTAATGGTCAGTGGTACTTGATAATAGATTTCCTCTCATGGTCGGATGTCCCATCAACATTGGCTGGTGCCTTGGCCAATCAGAGACATTTCAGCAGATAGTAGATTCCCCTCAATTTATTGTGCGTTGTAATTATGACAGTGGCCATTTGCTCTCTGGTGCACCATCCTTCCCTTGAAAAGTTTCTTATGTGCCTCAGTGGCCGGACACATGTATGGGTAGTATAGCGTTTACGCTGGCTTCAGGATAGCTAGCTAGCTTGTTACTTTATTGTGCAGTAATCATTAACCACACAACCACAGCTACTACCTTATTTGTTCATGCATGAGTGGTATGACTCCTTCCTCAGGAGAAGTTACTCTGGAGCAGGGAGCAGAGCAAGGCAGCACACACATCTGCAACTCCCATTTCATCAAACAGAAAGCGGCACAACCAAACATTTAGTCATTTAGCAGACGCTTTTATCCAACGCGACTTACATATGAGAACGTTCACAAACCGAAGGCGAAGCTTCGGGAGCATATTTGGGGTTCAGTATCTTGCTCAAGGATGCTTTGACGCACGGCTGGGGGATCGAACCGCCAACCTTTCAATTGGCAGGCAACTGCTCTGCCACCAAGCCACAGCCGCCCCAGTATGTTTTCTGACAGTTTCAAAAGCGTAGCATCTCCTACGTTGTTGTTGATCACATTATTAATCACTAACATCACAATTGCTTATGACTTTAATTTGGGATGTTTCGTAAAATTGCAGAATCAGTTTTGACTGGATGACTGATCCAAACTAATCCGCGTAACTGACAGGAGAGATGATCAGAGGGGTGGAGTTTTTACCAGCATTATGAAGACTGGGACTGAAGAACGGGTAGAGTTTCTCAGCGAAGGAACAGTCAGTAAAGCAGTGGATACGGTCTGCAGAATCTACGTCAAGAAAGGAGACCGAACCTTTCTCATAATCCACAAACACGCCCACCTTCTTTGGCTGACATTTTACACTGAGATGGACAGCAGAGGCTCGGTACTTATCTCCATTCCGTAAACATATAGTCCAGTAGCCGTTCTCGGGGCTCGCCTTGATCGATCCCTTTCTGTAGGTCGACCCTTTGACGACACCTAAATCCCAGGAGGTCTTCCCTTCAACCCGAACCTCGTAGTAAAATCTTCCCGAAGAGAAACTCTGCTTTCCCAAGACATTCGTAGCGGGATCAAATCTTTCTGGGTTGTCAGGAAGGTTTTGTTGAACATCACCACAGTGAACTTGTTTCCCGTCGTCAGACAAAACGAGGTAGGGATTTGCTGTATCGGGATCTAGCGTCACGTCCTTTGCAAACTGCTGGACCCTGTACAGCTTGGCCTTAGCGATCAACTTCTCTATCTCTTTGCGGAGCTCTTCCTGCAGCTGATTGACGGCGGCCCCCACACTTCCTCCATATGATGGCGGAGGGAGGCTGACGTCTGTCCAGTTCTTGGTGGGTGGAATATCGTTGAGGCGGTCTTTGGCGCATGAGAGCTGCTCCGTCTTGTTGCTTCTCTTTCTCAACTCAGACATTTCCTGCTCCAGCTCTTGGATGAATTCTTCGGCCCGCTTCCGTGTCGTTGCCCGCTTTTCATTGATGGCCTCGATGAGATCAGCCCGACTTCTCTCGACAGACTGCAGCAAAGCAGCAAAGACGCGCTCGCTGTCTGCGACGTGTCTGTCTGCGGATTTGCTGCTGAGCTCTGCTGCGTGTCGGAGTTCCCCGATCTTCATCTGTCTCTCCTGGATCATCAGCTCAATTTTAGCGGCCAGCTCGGCCTTCTTCCTTTCATAATCCCTTTTGAGAGGAACACAGTCGCGGTTCTTGAGGTCTGAAACAAGGCAGAACACAAACATCTGGTCAGTCTTAGAGAACGGCTCTCGGTGTGCTCCCTGATCCTGAGTCCTTTAATATTGGGTATCTGCTGATATTAAGTCTGATCAGATACTTATATTTACCTAAATCTTAATTAAATATTAATCTAACACATCGAAATAACAGCTGTAGACTACTACGTTTGGCCTGTCTTATTTTTCATGAGCTATTTAATCCAAATTCTGAAGGTCCTGCCTATTTTATCTGATATTGATTCGGTAAAATATGCCGATCCTCAGCATTGGGACATCTCTAATTAAAACTCGATTATTGTTTGAATGCTACACATAATCCACGATGAATATAGTAATTTATGAGATGCATGTGGAACTTGTGATTCAGATGATTTATATTTTTACCTTTCGGTCTTGAGCAGGACTTGTCCAAACGCTGAACCAGATCGTTCCTGCTGATCTTCTCCAAAACCTTCAAGGTTACCTTCAGAGCTTCAGGACCCGGATATTTCTGTACCATTAGGTCCACTGTGTCCAGCCTTTCGGCCTTCTCCAGCCGAGCCTCCGGGATGCCTGAAAAACCTTCCAGGATGTCATCCTGCTTCAGGAACCACTTGAAACCCCTAAACTCCTCTTCTTTTAATTCCTGCAGAGTATTCCAGAGCTCCTCTTTCACCATTGCGGCTCCCTGCTAAACAATAAGACATTTTCAATCGTGGGGGAGCATATTCAGTTTCTTTCCTGAGGAATTACTTATTTATCTCATCTCATGCCACTTCACCAGTGCAACTGTTGGAAATGTGCTCATTAAATTCAAATCATCTACCGCTTGACAAACAAATCACACAGAGTCTGGGTCTTTCTTTCGTTTTGTTGTTGCTACTTTTTACTCCACATATGAGATCCAGCTGAAAAAATTATATTACATTAGTGGATTCAAACTCAAAAGGAAGAAGAGGTTGATGTCATCAAAAAAATGGACGTACAATCCCCCAAAATAAACGTGTGCTTCAGGCAAATTAGTTTGACAAGGGACACAAACCTGACTGGGATATTGGGATGCATTTTCACACACCAGGAAACAATACCAAAGTGTGTTTACCGTGATGCAACTTAGATGTTGTTTTAATGGATTTAATGTAATGGATTTTAATGAACGGTTGCAAAGGAGACCTGCAGAGGAATACAACAACTCAAGGATACCTGCCTCCCAAGTAGCGACGAGCTGCTATTTCATGGTTATTTTTGTTGACATTGAAACAAACCGCAAAAGTTTTGTTTTGCCCGTTCACCCGCCAGCTTTTCCATTCGCGCCTCTCTCTCTCTTTTTGGACTAGTCAGTGAAACCAATTAAATAACTTTGATTTTAATATCAATAACCTACAAGAAATGTCCGCCCCTCATTGCTTACGATGTGAATTAGGATGTACACAAGCGGCAGCAGCCATGAGGTTTCTATTTCACGCCTAGCACGGCACACTTTGATAGTCCCCGGGTCATTGGGAAGCTCCACCTCTGGAGCAGGGACTCTATGGGCACCAGGAACTATGGCCGAACTAGCTGAATTTAGTTCATCCTGTCGAAACGCAGATCAGGTACCGGAGTTACATCCAATACTTTTTTCATCAATGTGATTGACGCTGACATGAACAGGTGGAAGACAAATGAAAGAGGGGAATTAACCATAAGATTTACAACATTTCCATACGCAAAATGTTCAGTAACGCCTCCTTCAGACAGGTTCTTCCAATAATTTGTCACCTGTATCAGATGTAAAGTACATATTATCTGTCGGTTAGATTACACAATGTACAAAAGGCTTCTTGAAGGAAGTGTTCGCTTGCTGAATATTTCAACTCGGTGTCTTTTCAAGACTCAATTGTGTATCAAGACAGTCTTTTGATTAGACATTTGAGTGGAGGAAATTTACAGCACGCAGTTGTAAATGATATAATAACCATGACTATGTGTGTGTCGGAGGGGGGGGGGAACTTATCAGGTCAGGACCTTGTCAGGTCTGACATCCGTAAAATCCCTGTAGTTATATGACAAAAATGATAAAAACTCGTCTCCTCTCTGACAGATCTGAAAGGATTCTGAGGCCAGTTCGGACACGCCAGATCTAACGCGTGAAAATAACCTGTGATGAAACGAGACAAAAACAAACTATGACACGCTACTGTGTCTAATGTTTCCTGGAAGTAGTCTTACCTGTTAATCTCGTGCAGATAAGGTCACGAGCGACTTGGCTTTCTCCTCCCGACGGCTGCTTCTCAGCCGTTGGTGTCTTGACTGCACTCAGATCCTCAAGCCTAAAAAAACGTCAGCGTGACATCAGACCAGACAGACCTATGAGCTGTGCTTCCACGCTACATAGGAGCAGAGAAATGAAATAACAGAGCGTGGATGCAAATATTTGGCCTGGAGCCGACAACAGCCGGCTGTTGGCTCCACACCAAATATTTGCATTTCTGAGGCCGCTGATGTTCTTGATGGAGTCAATACTGAGAGGAAATAATCATAAATGACATACTGGATGGTTTGTAAGTGTAACTTCAATTGTCACGGTTGCCGCACAAATGACAGCAGGTTGGAGGACACAGCGCAGACGTGCGTAGGCACAGCAGGTTGAAATAAAGGGGTCAAAAACAGTTTGGCATCTTGATAGCAGTCCAACCAGGCAAACAAACCCAACAGGGCTTGGGCGGGTGGGCAGGCAGGCAGGGAGGGAGGCCCGTTTACAGAACAGGATACTGGGAGGCGTGGCTCGCACCTGGCAGAGGGGAAGGGAGAGGGGCTGGTATGTATGCTGGGACTTAAAGGGACAGTTCACCCCAGAAAATCAAAAATACATATTTCCTGTCACCTGTAGAGCTGTTCATCCATCTAGATTGTTTTGGTGCGATTTGCCGAGTTTTGGAGATATAGACCGTAGAGATGTTGGCTTTTTTTTAAAAAATATATAATGGGACCACATAACGCTGGGCTCGTCTGTTGATTTGTTGTGAGCAGTTTCATGCAGGAACTATTTTCTTTCTACCGATAGTCCCCACATGAAACCGCTCACAACAATGTAGTGGGGATTTTTTTTTGGCGCTTTGAGCTCCACAAGCCGAGCGCCATGTGGTCCCAGTATATTAAAAGAACAGTCCAGATGGGTACACAGCACTACAAGTGAGATTTTGGGGTGAACTGTCCCTTTTAAAAAGGATAGGTTCACGTGTTTTCAGGTGTGCAGTGTGTCAAATTTCAACACGTTCTCATAATGCGGTCAAGTCCGCAATAATACATATGCAACGTCCGGTTAGACTTTCAAAATAAAGCTTGCAGAGAAACATTTCAGCAGTTTGGTTCAGTTTAGGCACCAAAACTACTCGGTCAGGTTCGGGTTAAAATAACTACTTCCCTACAACAATCAACACTGATTATTGGTTTCACACAGGAAATGAACCGCGGTCTCCTGTGTGACAGTCCCGTGTATGACCCACTACTTTCACAGTTAATCCTTAAGTACATTTCATACCAAATCCTTTAGTAAAATTTTGAGATCAACACTTTCTTGAGTTGCATTCAGACTTCAACTGATTTAACCTTTGATCAATATATTAAAATAATGTTGCTTCAGATTTTGCTCTGGCCTCCAAGTTGGCATTCAACATAAGACCTCATTATCTCAGTGAAATGTGCTGAAACGACTGTATGTGGGACACAAAAAGGCGATTTTATTATCTTGGTTGGTAAAACATATCTTTTTTCATCTACCAGTGCCATTGGCCGGTGAGTCATAAAGTTAAGTTCAGACTCTGGTTTAGAGTAAATCCACTTGATTTGTCAGACTGCGTGTCCCATTTTAGACCTGCGTTAAGGGTTGCTTTTTTAAAAAAAAAAAAAAAAAAAAAAGAAGGGGCCTG
>CM022484.1:5726953-5805176 GCA_011952105.1 Coreoperca whiteheadi
AACCAGACTCGTTTTTGATGCACTTATGCTTTTTGTTACCTTGTGTTGTTATATTGCTTCCATTGTCTTCCTCAAATGTAAGTCGCTTTGGATAAAAGCGTCTGCTAAATGACTAAATGTAAATGTAAATGTACTACAGTAGATTTTGAAATAGTCTCACAGAAGTTGTGATTAAAAGTCAAATACAAAAATTGCAGTTGAGAAGATGAGATTGGGTCGTGGGTAAAGTACATGTACAGTGATATAATTCGCAGAGGCTGATGGGATTGACATTAGTTTTGCCGGCATTTAGTCAAATGATCTCAATAACTTTGTAGTTTAAAGTCTTATATATGATCTTTTTTTAACATTTGTCCAGGGACTACAGATGGAAAAACAACCTCCTGTCGAACTCCGGCCCACTGACAGCAACGTATTTTATTAATAAGTCCCTGTTAAAGAAACCAGTGAATAAATACATGTGTTTAGGGGGTTTTCATGTCCTCAGATAATTACACAGATTAGACTCTCCTCCATTCCTTTAAGACACATTTCCAACCCTTTAAGCTCACACCGTCGTCCAGCTAAAACAAGGCTTCAGAGGCCAAATGTTTTCACCTGAAAACAGATTTTCAGTCTCACGCCTTCTGGAGCTCAGGAAATGAGGAGGGTAGGGGAGGAAAAGGCAGCAGGAGGACAGGGGCAGGTAGAGAACGAGAAAAGAAAAGCAGGTGTAGGGAAGGAGAGGAGGAGAGGCATAAGGGGACGCCACCCTCAGGGAGAGGAAACTGGTGGAGCAGGCGGCTCTGTTTACTAGCCCGAGGGGAGTCAGAGACTCCTGCCTTCGCTCTGTAGGAAGCTCATCTCTCTTCAGAGCAGCGAGTCGTGAGCGAGAAGCCGCTGAGGAGGAACGGAGACCGACAAATAAAAGCCATGGCTGTGAATAAATGCATCAAATACCTTATCTTCTTCTTCAACCTCCTTTTCTGGGTGAGTGTGGAAGACAACGGCACAGTCACTTCATCTCGTTTTACGTTCGTTTCACACTTTGACTTTGCAGGTGACGCGCCGGACGAGAGGTTGTGTGCCGAGTTTAGGTCACGTTCATCTTGTTTCTTGGTCTGTATCCGTGGCCGCTCGGTTTGGTTTGGTCATTGGAGGCGTTTTCTCACTTAAAAAGGTCGAATTTTGTCTCAGTTTTGATGCGGCATTCGTTTGTTGCACTGTTCAGTTTGTGGGTGAGTTTTACTGGTCAAACACGCTGAGATGTAGCTTTTAATTGAAAAACTGACAGATTATTATCATTTTTTACTCTATTTTTGCTTCTTTTTTCAACCTGTTTGCTGTTTTGGGGATTTTTGCTTAAGTTGAACTGATGTTTTATACAGTATATGAACTGTTCTTTCTTTCTCTTTTATATACATATATATATATATATATCTTTCTATATGTTTCGGACGAGCTCTTTTTCAATCTGTATGTTTAGTTTCTTGGAAGTGTTTTCCAGTGGTTGCCGTGTGGAGCTGCTCTCCTGTCAGCCTTTTTTTTTTTTTTTTTTCAGCCAACCGGTCAGGAGTGTAGAACAGGTTGTGTCGGCTCTTTGCCGTCTCTCTGCCTCTCCCTCTACAAACAAACACTTGGTCAGTTTCAGGGCGTGGCACCGCTCAGCCGAGCATCAATCACGGCTGCAGTATCGCTCCACAGCCCCTGGTTAGATTTTAAATGAATGTGTGCACTGACGTGACAGTGAGCTGCTGTTACAAAGAGTTTCCCCTCGGGGGTTAATTAATAAAGTATTTCTGCTTCTGATTCTGGTTCTACGTGTGTGGAGTGTTTTCTAAATGCTCCTCAGCAGTTGCTGTTTTCTTCACTCGTTCAGTGGAAAGTTCGATTCAGCTGCTTCACATTTCTGCGTTTCCTCACATTCTCTGCTGCGACTTTCCCGTTAAAACCAAATGGCCCGTGTTGGTTAAACTATAACTCCACTCAGTCGCTTTTGGATTAAGTTCTTGCTCAACACAAACCTGACGGCTGTGGTTGTTGAAGGTGCTGTCGAAATTCACATATGGTTGTTATAACAGGTGGAGGTGCGGAACAAAAAGGAGACGTGGCGGTTTTATCAGTTAGCGCTGACGCTATTTGCTGACCAACCAAAAGATTATCAGTCAGAAAACTTCAGAGATGTTGGAAAACGTATTATTTTGGTGGATATAAGCTAGCAGCTTCCCCTTACTTTATGTCTGTGTGCTATGCTAGGCTAAAGGCCTCAGTTTGCTACAAAAGAAGTGGTTGTCGGATCATCTAAAGGTCACCTCAGAAAGTGTCTTGGCAAAGTATTTGGTCCTAGAAGCTCGGAGACATAGTGAGTGCTAACAGGGCTAGTTGGTGAACTACAAGCTAACAGCTAAAACACTAGGGAGCCAAGCTAGCGCCAGTCAGTCACAGCAGCTCTCTGAGCTTCTTTCTAGTTTCTCTGCACCGGGCTGTTTCTTGTTCACCATTGTACCATTTTGTTCTATAAAAAGTTACTGAAGAGGGGAAGATAAAGCTCTCCGAGCTAACAAGCTCGCTGACTAGCTCATTAGCTCCTCCTGGCTGCTAACACGACAATGAGGCCACACAGTTTATTCAGAATACAGATTTGCACCATCGACTGCTGTCTCATAACCGCCTGCAAAGCATTTCTCTGTCGTGGAGGAGTTTATTCTCCGACGGAGGAGGTTAAAGAAAACTGGGCGGCGACACAAAGCTAATAAGCTACGATAGCCTCCTCCATTTTGGACTCCTTGGCTCCTTGGCTCTTCGTTCGCTCAGAAGTCAACTCTGTCCAGACGGCTTGCTGTCGGTTTCCCTCCACTTCAGAGGTTTACAGAGAAAAACCCTGAAAGCTACTGCTTTATAAACCGGTGTGAAGCCGGCCTCTGAGCGGAATCCAGAGTAGGCAGAAACACCTTGGATGTAGCCGAACCAACTAGTTTGTTTCACAGCGAACCCGCGAACACTTCCTGGAGCTCTTTCTGCGCACGCAGAGAAGAATCTCAACCCGACTCCATGTTCCTTTTCAAAAGGTTTCGATTAACTTAGCGTAGTATTAAGCATATGTATATAAAGCGTGGCCGTGTAACTTTTGAATGAAGAAATAACGCGTTCTTTCCCTTGCAAATGGCAAACAGAATGCATCTAACCTCGGCGTGGCACTGGGGTTTTGTGGCTACAGTCTTACGTGGCCGGATGTAACAGCTCAAATTAGCCGACGTTGCCGAAGCAGCTCCCTCTCCTCTGGTTGTGCTGTTCTTACACTCCCGTCTGAGCATGTGACAAACGCTTTAGTGGGTTTATCGCTGGAGTAAAACAGGAACTAAACACAGTAACACTCGCCACGTTTGTTGTTTCCTGCGTTTCTGAGTCAGGTTGCCCAATGATGACGTCATTAAAAGCGACTGGCCTAAGAGATTCTTGGGAAATGTAGTCTCCGGACGTTTGTTTCTTTATTCTGTTGTTCAGCTCTTTGGCAGGAGCTATATTTTCTTGCTTTAGTGGAATATGTGGGCATGTGTTTGCTTATAGGTTTCTTAGTCTATCACACCGCTTGCCGTTGGTTACCCTAAGCTCTGCTGAGGCCCCCGGCCCTCTTTGCTCATATTACAACGAGCTGCTAATGAAAACGGGAGTGAGAGCCGAACATTCAAAACATTCTCCAAACTGATATCCCGCATCACATCCTCCCTGTTTCTTTCTGCCAAACGCGCGAGAAATAATCTAAACAGATCAAAAGTCCACCTTTTAGCTCCGGGTCTTGTTTAAAATAAACCTCCTGCTGTTTGAACGTCCGTCCTGCCGCCCGCCGGGGTTATTTCAGTCCTCCTCTCGTGTTCCCAGAAATGATGTTAAATCGATGCTAACTTGATTCTAACCACTCAGCGGGACATGTGTTTACCTAATGATGATGATGGCGAGGGCAAGGGGGGGGGGGGTGGGGGGGTCTGTTATTTACCGTAAAGTTTTTAACTTGTGGCTCTGCAGCTTTTTAGTCGCTAAGCGATGCTTCCCATCTGCTGAACGACGCAGCCACAACGAGCTCTGCAGCCAGAGAACCCGCAAGAGGACCGGGAATCGAGCAGGGACGCTGTGGAGAAGAGCATGTGGAAAATGTTGTTTCCCCCCACTTATTCGCCCAAGTACGCGAGTGCGGGTCGGGCCTGCGAGCCGTGTCGGGCTCCCGCCTTGAGTGCACAGCGGTGGCGTCGACGAAGGAGCGAGACGTCACGACGGCCCCACATCAGGGATCGAACAGAGCTCTCGGCTTTCACATCCTCGCTTCTCTCGGCATCTTTAAGTCTGCAGTGGTTTCTGTGGCTGGACACCGACATCTTGTGTCTCAGCGGTGCTTTGATGGCCTGCGAGGGGAGGGGAATAACCAATTAGGAGCGGCTCTGTCTCTGTACATTAACGCCTGTTAGCAGAGTGAGTGCTCTCATACGCACCATGAATAATAGATGCTGCGTTCAGGGGACCCTTCCCGCGGCGCAAAGAGAAGGTCCGAACAGAGAGAAGAAGGATTTTAGCACTGCAGCAAACACTCAGGTGGACAGTGACCACACGAACTAGCGGTTTAAATCGGAGCGCATGAGTGCCGTCTGCCTACGTTGTGGATGTTGGGTTTTACATCAAGAGACATTTTCAATTACTCTGAAGTATTAAAAAAACGACAAAGTAAAAATATGTTTGGCAAAACACAGACAGCTGGTTTTAAGGTTTTCATCAGCAGACTCGTACATTTGCGTTTTGTACCTTGACGATGAGACACTATCTAACAACATAAGTACAATTCTGAGGTACTTCTACTCTGAGGCTTCGGATTCTACACACTTCAACAGGATGAACTGTTAGATAAAACTACACAACCAGCTACAACATTAAAACACTGCTTAATGCATTAGTAGGGCTGGGTTTATGTTTGAAATCAATATTACATACATTTATAATGCTCCTCGCCGAAATATACACCAAAATATGTTTGTGTTGTCGGGATAGGATTGCACCGAAAGTCTTTACAAATGGTAATAACAACCAGTTAGGCTTGGCCCATACAGGTATGTAGTAACTATATAAAGGGGTCAGTGTGAAGAAGTAGTGCTTTTACTTTTGTACTTCTACTGAAGTACAATTTTGATTGTGGGCCTTTTGCTTGTATAATTACGTATCATCATATTTTGGTGCTCGAGTAAAAGCTCTGAACACTTCGAGCCAGGTTCACGTGTTCACAGCGTTCGTTTGGACGTCTAAGTGGAGGAGAGGGCTGTCAATCATCAGTTGCATAGTCTTCTAAAAATGGTGAAAGCCTGTTGTGCCAGATAGACCGCAGAAAGGGCACAAACCCTGTTGGTTGGCTTTGACGGCCTCTGCGCGCTCATGACTTTACACACCTGCCTGCTGTTAGTTTCGTCACAGCTGTCGTTTTGTGTGTGTGTGTGTGTGGTAATTGTGTAATGGCACCGTCTCTTCTGCTCAGTGGTCTGGTGGATTTACACTGAATCCAGCAGATCAGTTTGTCTCTCAGTTACACAGTGACTCAGTACTGCTGCGTTACCTGCTGCCTGCGAGACGCGGCTGAGGAAACAACGAACTGCGCCGCCTCCGGTTCAGCTGACAGAATGAGCAGCGGGTCAGTTGATTGACTTGTGTAGTTATTATCACAAGAAGGAGAAATACTTGGCGTGCAATTAACAGCGATTTCAACACTGCAGTTTGACACGTCTACAGGAACCCAGCAGGGACATGAAGGCTCAGGGAACTGGTGTTCAATATAGTGGATGAACGAGGATGTGATTTCAGGCACAAGCGTGGGAAATGATTTGATATAGTCTAATTTATGCTCAAGGTGGCTTCAAAGTGGTCTAAATGCAAGAAAAACAAAAAGTATAAATTAAAAAGAAAGGAAGAAGACACTGGAACTGTAATCCGGATTAACTGTAATAATTCAAATTAAGTTTCATCCGTATGAGCTGTGATCCTGATCAGCTGTGATCCTGATCAGCTGTGATCCTAATCAGCTGTGATACTGATCAACTGTGATCCTGATCAACTGTAATCCTAATCAACTGTGATCCTGATCAACTGTAATCCTAATCAACTGTGATCCTGATCAACTGTGATCCTAATCAACTGTGATCCTAATCAACTGTGATCCTTAACAACTGTGATCCTTAACAACTGTGATCCTTAACAACTGTGATCCTGATCAACTGTGATCCTAATCAGCTGTGATCCTAATCAGCTGTGATACTGATCAACTGTGATCCTGATCAACTGTAATCCTAATCAGCTGTGATACTGATCAACTGTGATCCTGATCAACTGTGATCCTGATCAACTGTAATCCTTAACAACTGTGATCCTGATCAACTGTAATCCTTAACAACTGTGATCCTGATCGTAGCACATCATTAACTAGGGCTTGAAAAACCGCTGGGGCGTTGGTGAGGCCGAAAGGCATCACCTGGTCCTCGAAATGTCCTAGGGGGGTATTAAAAGCGGTCTTCCACTTCCACAACAGAAGGAAACAACAGAACCGTGACGAGAGTCCTAACACGGAGGGTGTGTTTGCGATGCTATGTTGCTCCGCAGGTTCGCCCTGCGGGTCGTCGTCGTCATGTTGCCGTGACGCAGGTTTGAGTCTCGCAGCTTTAACTCGGCACATGTTTAGGTGATAACAAAGACCCACAGCTCTGTACAGACACGTTTACAATGAATGTTTTTGTGCGGTTCTTTGCGACCCGCCTGTAACCGTTGGCCACCACCTTTTTTAAATGGAAAACACCAGCTTTGTGTGGGTGTTTGTGTTTCCAGCGATTAAAGCAGGTGAAAAGAAGGAAATCTCTCCTCCCCTCTAAAATCTCCCATCCAGTAATTTAAAGGTTTCCCGTTCGCCCCCGTTGCTTTTCCACTTATATATATATTCTGGGGTTTTTTTACCAGACGCCACATATTGATAGTTGAGTGACAAGCTCAAGATAACGTGACACATTCAACTTTAGAAGTAAAGGGCAGCAAGAAGACTCAAAAGACAGAAGGAAGACATGTACAGACAAACCGAGCAAAAGCAAAAAACAGCATAGGACGTCTTTTTTTTAAATCGGCTGTGGAACCACTATGATCCTGAACAGTTGGAGTAGTCTTAGTCTTCACTGTATGAGGGCGGACGCCTCCACAGCAAACACAGTGTAAGCAGGCAGTCTGTCTTTGTCTTTGTCCTTCAGCCGAACGGCAGTCCTGTTGCCGTCTGTCCTGCCGGCACCCAGAGCTCTCAGCCCAAAGTCACTGTGTCTCTATGATGAGTTGGGTGTTTTGATCCCCCCCCCCCCACATTTAAGTATTATTAGTAAAACTGCAGAAAAGTCGTCAATAGCAGCTCCGTCCACTTTTGTGTCCGTGAGCAAGCAGCCAGGGGAGCATGACGTGTTGTGCAGACGCTCGTGGTGACCAGAGGACGAATCCCGCCGACTTCAATGACCCTCCGCGCCACCGGCAGAACCACATTTGGTTTACTGTGCTGTACTTTGGCCTCACCCGTGCGCTTAGTTACTCTGCGCGCACGTCGAACTAAGGTGGTGAACATGCTGGTGAACACTTCTGACGTCAGCATCGGGCTCAGAGCACCGCTGTGGCCACTTAAAGGCAACACCGGCACGCTCAAGTTGAGATGTTGGACTTCGAGCAGTTACGGAGCAACGTGAGGGTTCATCGGGAGTCGTGTTTGTGTCACCTGATGAACGTCAGTCCAGTATTCTCCTCGCTCTCCTCGCTGCGTTTGGTTAATATGTCACCGGTAAAGTGGAAAAGACGACGTGTTTGAGGATTGCGACTGAGGCCATTAGAGTGACGCCGACGCTCGGCGGAGGCTGTTGCTCGCTGGTGAAGAAAACCACCAGACTGTGGTTTCACCGGTTTCAGTTGTGTGTTTGTGTAGGTGTGACTCAGAAAGGGCTGTACAGTCCTCGACATGCTGCTATTTATTCAGCGGTCCTGAATGCGAGTATGAACAGGCCGAGGGTGTGGCGGCACTGTGTGAGCGCGCTACCATTGTGAGCACACAGGTCGTGACCTTTTTGCGTTTGTCACGTCTGTTTCCGGTCATTCAGAAGCCGAGTGAATGATCCATCTTTTTTTTTTTTAAATATAGCCTTTAATGTCAGAGTTTATGTTGGCAACAGGGAAAAGGACCCAAACGCAGACAGCTTTGACGGAGGACGGTGACTTGTTTATTTCCTGGCAGGTAGATAACAGGCCGAAGGCTGGCACAAATGCAAACTCAACAGGCAGACAGAGCCAATGGAATGAGAGCAAAGGAAAAGCACAACTTAAATGCCCTCGGGCAGGGGAGAAAACGAGACACAGGTGACCACATAAACACAGGTGGAAACAATCTGGGCGCTCACGGGCAGGAAGCAAATCTGACGCACGAGGGAAGGAGACTCTTTCAAAATAAAATAATCGAACGCAAACCCCAAACCATGACACTTTAAAGTGTTTACAGTATATTTAATAGAATTTCACACACAAATGTTCCACAAAGTGAAGTAAATGGAAAATATTGACATCAAGCTGAATGAAATTAAATCGGGATGTTAATTTCAAGACTCAAACTAATGATTGTTTTCACCGTCGTTGAATGCAGAGACCATGTTCTCGATGGATCGACTGATTGTTTGGCTTGAAACAAAAGCCGCATTTCAGTCTCTTTATGTGCGAAAGAAATTGTGGGTGGCGTTGATTTTTAAATAAGATGTTAAAATTGGATTTAAAATAGGTGAAGTCTGAATCTTTACGCTTACTCACAAACAAAAAGGAGAAAACCATCGCAGCGGAGAAGCTGGAAGTAGTATTGTTAATAATAGTTCATCAACTATTGAAATAGTTCCTGATTAATATTCTGTCAGCCAACTAATCGATTAACCGGATAATCGTTTCAGCTCTAAATTGAACTTTAATTGGGCAAATGTGTGAAAAAAAAGTGCAGTATACGTATTTTAGTTGCCCCTTTTCCTCATTTACGTGCTATTTGAATGAAATTTTGACGTAATTTATGTTTGGCTTTGGTTAATTACTTTGTAACCGCTGCGATTTTGGTTAGTGCTTTATAAATAAACAATAATGAATGGAAATAATACCAAATGGAGTAAATTTAATGTTTAGAGACTTTAGAAACTTTGGACTGTCAAATGTTTATCTTGTCTCATTGTACATCGAGGTTCAGGCCAAGATTTTACTTGTGTTAAATATAAAGTGTTGCGTTGTTTAAAGACAACACATAACCTAATGACACAAAAATTCAACAAAAAAAATCATTAAATTAATACAAAACCGCCTAATGACAAAAATACAGCTTTTATTGTGATTGATTTGAATAGAAATGCCCTGTGAGCTCGGGCTGAAGCAGCGCGTTTCTGCATTAACGCGCATCCTTGATGGCGTCCATTAAATCAACGCCATCCTGTAATTATCCGCTCTGAATGTTTGTCTCCATGGAAACGCTGCGGTCGTGCCCTCTGACCGGTCTCTGTTTTCCGGCTCTGTCTTCTCTCTGCTGCTGCTGCGCCGACAGCTCCGAGGATGAAATATTGATGGCAGATTATTACTCACTAATTGTTCGTGGGTTGAATAATACATGCGGACGAGCTGGACAGAGGCCCCTGCATGTGGTCCTCAGAGAGTCCTGGACCTTACTGAGGATCAGCTGCTGGTGCTGCCTTTGATCCAGTTTGATTTGCTGTTCAGCAAAAAGCACGTGCAGATGAGGGAACCCGGGGGTTTGATTGTCTCTGTCTACTAAGTTATTAAGAGAAGCTCTGCGGTAGCTCCTGCAGTTTAGACATTTTAAACTTACCGACAGATAACACTTCACATTCTTCTTGTGTCTCCCTGAAGCTGTCTTCCCTGTGCCGCAGGTTTCTAACATCCAGACGCAAAGGATGTCCCAAGACTACGAGTCTGCAGCCGTGCTAGCAGCTCTGTGAAGCTGCACTAGCATGCTAACATTAGCAGTAAAGACAAAGGGCCGCTGAGGCTGATGGGAATTAGTTTTGCAGGCATTTGGTCAGGAACCGAAGACATTTTGACCTCATGGTGGCGCCAGAGGAAATGTCCGAGGCTCACCGAAGTCATTCAGCCTCTTTGCGACCGCAATGGGAAAAAAAGTTCATGGGTTGTTGAGATATTTCACTTTCTTCCAACAGAGCACGCCAAAGTAGCGATGTGGCCGAATGTCAGCGGACAGCACTGTTCAAATCCTTCCGTGTGCTTCTGTGGTGCTTTGTCCGTCATGGTTTCGGCCGCTCAGCTCCAATGAAGGGGAATCTGAAAGCCTCTGCATCCATTAATGTGTTAGACAGCAGCATGCTTTTGCGCACTTGTCCCGCTCCCGCGCCCAATGAAGGTTTTCTCCAGCAGCCGTCGCCAGGCTCCCACCAATAAACTCGAGCGATGCTTGTCGCGCTTTTTGTATTTAAATCCCATCTCTCTCTCTCTCTCTCTCTCTCTCTCTCTACCTCTCTGTCTCCCGTTTCCACAGGTGAGTGGTTGCATCATCCTCGGAGTCTCCATCTACCTGAAAGTCAGCAAGAATGGAAACGTGGTGAGACTCACAGTTTACTGTTAGGACACCCACATCCACACCGCTGCAGATGAATACGGAAACCCACTGCTTTTGGTTCCTCCTTTTGAGTCGAGGTTTTCACCACACGATCTTGAGCCCTTCCAAAACTTTGTCGTACTAAATTCAGAAACCTGACGCCTCGATTCGTCGCCTTCCTCGTTGGCGTCGGCATCCGACTCTCTGTCCTCTTTACTGAACGTTTCACGAGAGCCGATCGCACAAACCAGGTGTTAATGTTGATGTGTCTTTCTGCTGCCGCCAGCGTAAAATACTGATTCGCTGTCGCCCATCTCCTCCTGTCTTCAGATCACCAATGAATCTCTCCCTGGCATCGACCTGATGATCGCCATCGGAGTGATCATCATGGTGCTCGGCTTCCTGGGCTGCTGCGGCGCCATCAGGGAGAACCGCTGCATGCTGCTGCTGGTGGGAATCCCCAGCTGCTTCTTTTCTTATTGGAGGTTTTCTGACTCAAATCATGACGACTTGGAAGGTTTCAGGGAAAGGCCCCAGTGTTTGTACATTTTAAACAATATTCATCCCTTGAATGCAGTTGCAGGAACGAGTCCTAAAACCCGGAGTCGCGTTTTCGTTTTAGCACCTCCTGGTTCCCTCGTTTCCAAGTCAATGGGCTTTTGGTTCGATGCCTGAAATAAGGTCTGTGGTTAACACAAGCTCAAGAGATTTTCAAGTTTTGTTCTGCGACATAAAATACATCAGTAAATACCTCACTCGTGCACTTTGAAGCTTTTACATGTCTTAAAAACGGAAACCGTATATATATATCAATTTAGCAAATACCTCATTATAATGAAATTGGCTCTCATTCTTTCTGTGATTGTCACATCAGGTCTTATTTGCATCTTAGGTAAAAAGAGCCTTCTTTTTATTATTTATTATTATTTTCTATTTTCTTTGCAGAAAATTCGAAACTTGTTGTTCTAGCATATTTTTTGGGTGATAATAACAGAATCAGAAGTTACAGATCGTGATTAAGAGTCCAAGAGATTCATGTGCAACATCGGCAGGAAGTATTGCATTTCACTGAGCAACGTAGATTATGCTGAATTCATCAAGACAACGGGTAAACATGGAGGAGGGGCTGAGTCTGTATTAGCAGGAAACCGCTAATTAAAACAGGAGCAGATCAGAAAACAAGACGCCGTCCCACTAAAACACATTATGAAACAGGAGCAGTCATGTGAACCTGTCAAATACATGTAGAGTCACATTCCTTTTCTAAATTTCAGCTGTTTGGAAGCTCAGCTCAGACTTAGATCTAATTGTCCTCTTCACATAATCAAATGCTTAAAAAAAAAAAAAAAAAAAAGAAATAATCGACCCTGCGTCTCTGTTCCCTCAGTTCTTCATCAGCCTCCTCATCATCTTCATCCTCCTGTTGGCGGCGGGCATCCTGGGAGCCCTGGGCAACGCCAAGGTAAAACAGGAAGTGTCCTCGCGTCGCCTGCTGTCTCATGTTTGTTGTGTGTGTGTGTGTGTGTGTGTGTGTGTGTGTGTGTGGGGGGGGGTGGTTTTGTTTGTGTTTTTGTTTATTTTGTGTCTGTGTGTGCGTGTCTGTGTGTGCGTGTGCGTGTGTGCGTGTGTGTGTGTGCGTGCGCAGGTGAACGACTGGGTGAAGGAGCGTCTGCAGAAGTTCATGCCGCTGTCCTCACAACCAGATAATGTGAAGGCAGACCTGGAGAAACTGCAGCAGGAGGTAACACACACACACAATTATACATGGAAAAGTGAGGACCGGCCGTAACATGTCTTCACTCCCGAAGTCAGCCTGTAGTTGCCATGGAGACCCACTGGAGGGCACACTTGCATGAGGCCTTCCACCAAGTTCCTCTCACAGACACTGTAACGACTCAAATGCTGCAGCCAATCAAGGAGGGGGGGGGGACTGGAACTAGTTTCTCAACCCCAGGTTCGGGACCCTATGAGGGGGTCACTAGCTGTGCAGAGGAGGTCATGCTCTGGATTGTAATGATATTTTTGTCATATTTCTGTGGGGGGGATTTAAGATTTAAGGCTGCAACTAACGATTATTTTCATCACTGATTAATTATTTTGTCTATAAAATGTCCCACGATTGTAAAAAAAAAAAGGCCTTTTATAATCTTCCCAGGGCTCCGTGTGGCATCTTCAAAATGGTTTTATGTCATCAGACCAACATCAGATCTTTGGAGAACCCAAAGACATTCAGTTCGCTGTCACATTATGACAAAGAACAGTAGTAAATCTTCACAAGCGAGAAGCTGGAACCAGAGAATATTTGGCATGTGAGCTTTAAAAATGCCTGAAAGCAATTAATCAATTACCAAAATACTTCCCGGTTCCTTTTCTGTCAGTCGACCAGTCGATTCAGCTCCAAATGGAATTACTGCTGCAGCGTGGCAGCAGTTTGGGTTCTGCCAGCCCAGAAGTAATTAGCGACCAGTTAACGAGTAGTTGCTGGCGTGCAGCGGCCGTGCTGACGGCCGAGCACCGTGTGTTGTTGTGTTTTTCCCTCCAGCTGAAGTGTTGTGGTCTCGTGAATGGACAATCAGACTGGCATCCCGTTCTTGACTCCTGCCGCTGCAATTCCACCATGTCAGACTGCAAGTCCACCACCTACTACACCACGGTGAGGCCAGAGCCTGAAATATCCCTCGAGTGCACAGAACCTTTAACATCATCGCTGAAGCGTCAGCTGTTTAGACTGGTGTCCTTCCTCCCCAGGCAGCTCCCGTTAAGATCCCTGAAAAACGAATCAGTCCATCACTTAACATTCGATCTCATAGTTTAATTGTAATGGAATAACCGACTAAACGGTTTTGGTGTCAGCACATCAGTTCGGCAGCGCATGGAGCGAACATGAAGGCCATGTGATGCACAGTATGATGATGTCATGTTTCCCCCCCCCCTGCAGCCCTGCGCCACCCAAATCATCAGTCTGATGGAGAAAAACATGGAGGTGGTGCTGGGAATCGCCTTTGCCATCGCCATCCTGCTGGTCAGCACACACACAAACGCACGCGCACACACACACACACACACACACACACACAGAAGCACACAATTTCATTCCCCGTGCTAAAAATATATCATGTAGCCACAACCAAGGCTTTTAACTATCTGTAATGTGAATAACTTCATTGGTAGCTTTTTGTTGTCAGTAAAGATTAAAGTTTAATTAAGCAATTAATATGACTGCATACTTCAACACCTCAAAAAGGTGTATAATAACTATATTTACAGTATGTAGCACATTTAATTAAAAAAATATGCAAAACAATGTGCTTCTCAAAAGATGGACACAACCAAAAATAAATGGGAACGGAAATTTGTTTGTATTAACAGCATAATGGGAGCAGATCAGAAAACAAGGAGACTCCTTACTAAAACATGACCAAATATACTTTTTAAAACAGAGGGAATTAGATATTTAACGGCCTGGTTTCCTCCGCAGGTGAGGCCACTATTAGAGAATTTACGGTAAAACCTGTTGAGGATGAGCGCTCATACCACCATCAAACATAAACAAAATAGCAGGAAAACAATATTTAACTATATATTACAGACACAGAATGTTTTTTAACTAAAGACAAAATATAATAAATGTTTTGACCAGACTCAAAAAGACACTAAATGGTATTTCTGAAGTATATTGGCTGTATTTAGTGCTTGATTATCTGACGTGTTCCCTCTCTCTGTGCAGATTTTCGGCATGGTCTTCTCCATGATTCTCTACTGTCAGATCGGCAGAAAGGATGCCACCACCACCACCACTGCCTGAACACCCACGCATGGCCGCGCCCCCTTGTTGCCTGGCAACAGCCAATCAGCAGTGCCCAAATTACCCATGTAACATGCGTCATGTAACCTCCGTGCTCCTGCAACCTAACCTGTGCTTTTACTGTGAAGGAACACGCTGATATTTTGGTTGAAATTTCATGCCATTAATAAAGTTAATACACACCCTGGTGTGTGTACTGTATGGAGTCTCAGTAGTGACAAAAATAGTGCAAAAGTTAAATGTATAAATATCTTGGGCAAACATGAGAAGTGCTGCCTGTGAAGAATGTAAAATATTTTATTTAAATGTGTCCTAAAGAGAGAAGTGAAGAGGTGTAAAATTAACCAAAGATAACGGAGGATTAAAATAAATGTATTTAATTAACAGAATAACTGAAACGTATTCCTTTTTTGTCTTTAACGCGTAGAAATATGCGATTCATTATTATTATTGGGGTTAAACAAAAAGCAAGTAGATTTCTTAAAATATCAGAGTGTTCCTTACAGAAAACCTGTGATGATTATTATTTAACCAAACACTTATATCAAAACCAGAGCATTTAACTAGTAAAAACAAAAACACTAGTCTATGTTTCCGTTCACACTGTGGCCTCAAAGAACAAAATGAAGGAAAATTATTGTCAGAAACACTGTTCAAATCACCTTTGTGTTGTCTGGGCCTTATGTATGGAGCTCCATTACTGCCAAAATAATAAATCTATAAATACGTGGTTACATATGATACAAATATTCTCTCATTCCCATAACAAGTTACAATCTCATATAAATGATTTATACATATTATCACATTTTCTCATAATTATGAAAAAAATCGTTTCTGCATGTGCTCGTGTTTGTATGATCGAATTTTGTTATTATTATAGTGAAGTACTGAATCATAGTTTTGAGACATCTGAGATTTGGTGTTCCTGCAATGCCTTACGTTTTTGTGTTTATTTCTTTTGGCTTGAATGGGCTTCCATAGTATTATGTCCGGACAAACACTGCTATAACTGTCTGTTGCAACGGATGCTGCCATTTTTGGAAAATATAACCGAATAATCCTCAGGAAGTTGAAGTTGTGGTGCGTGCTTGTGCTGTTAACATAAGATATTATACACATATTGGCATTATGAAACAATAACCTTTGAATTTGAAATTGCTGCATAGAGTTAATATCTTAGATTACATTGTTATATTATTCATTAACTTGTGATTATTTGTAGTGTGAAGTAGCTTGACCTTGTGGAGCAAAACTTGATGTATTTTTTTTGTTTCTTTCCACTGAATCGTGTTGCTGTTGCATTTATAACATCTTTTTTTATTTTTTATTTTTTTAACTGGCAGGTTGAAAACTGTAACGATGTTCATATTTAATTTTGCTTTTGTCACCTAACTGAAAATTATCTGGTCATTTTTTATTTTGTTGTCCACTCCCACCAGGGAAATAAAAACTAGAACAAGATTAAAATAACTCTCATGAGTATCCCATAACTATAAATGTATAAAATTGTAAATTTAAATTCTGAGCTCATTATATGATAAGTTTTAAGTTGCTAAGTCATATATATGTGGTGCTTTTGAATTTGTATTTTCTTACAGGAAGGAGCTTCCATATTCTCAAAAACAGATTAATATCAAAATAATTAATCAACCTCCTTTTTAGACGTTTTCTGTGGACCCCCCCCTCACCACTCTCCCGTACCTCTGACAGTCCCCGGACCACACTTTGAGCATCGCTGATCTGCGTGCTGTGATGAAATATAACAAAGGATGTCGTTTGTTCTCTGTTTTGACACACTGAACCTGTTGTGTTCCTGCGCGAGCGTCTGCAGCCTGTTGTTTGAAATGGTTTCATCACCGTTCCAGCCGCCGAAGTACAATAAACGATGAGGGGAAGCTCTGGCTGCAGCTGTCTGGCTCTCTGTCGGTTGTCACAAGTGGTTAAATGTTGAGTTTCTGATAAATGCCAGGACTCCTTCCACCTCCACACAGGTCCAAGCTGTTGTTTTATTACGGGAATGAAACCGCTCACCATTCAGCTTCTACAAAGCGTCGAGGGATCCAGCCTCAAACCTCTGAAAGATAGTAAGTGGACCCTTTAGCTTAGGTTATTTCACAATCAGCGTCATCGGCCAAGTATGTGAACACGTCCAAGGAATGTGACTCACTGCTCTCAGAGTAACGCAGAACAATTTACAGGAGGATAGAAATAGACAACCAGCTAAAAACACGGACAGCAAAGCTGAGCAAAGACAGGTAAACATTATAACATTATACTATAATACTATGTACTGTAGGTGAAATATAAATACATATAAAAAGCAACAATGACAGAGCAAAGAATCGATCCTGTAATGAAGAGAAGCACCACATCCAGCTGATACTCAGAGCCCTGAAGCCGTGGAGGTCTGCAGAATCCGTGACCTCTTTTAGACCTCTTCTTAAAAACACACTTTCACCGGAGAGATCTTCCTGATTTTAACAGAGTTTTATTGACTGCCCTTTTGCAGGCGACACTGGTTGGTTTTAGTAGTTTTATTACTCTATCTTTGTGATTTATGATCTGCATGTTGTGCAGTTGTTGCCTGTGTGTGATGCGCTCTTGTAACGCCTCGCTAGCGTCTCCACACAGAGAGGTGAAGGCTTTAGCGATGGGCGGTTGAGCTCTGAAGCCTGCTTCACTGCGTTTGTGTGCTGGGAGCTCGCGCCGAATGAAAAGAAAACCGGGAAAGATTCAGAAAGATTCGCTCGAGTTCAAACGTTTAGAAGGTTCTGCTGCTAAACTATGTGAGTTGGGGATTAACTGAATTTTGTCGGCACGAGCGGGACAAAAGCGTCCCAGCGTTTCATCAAATTAACGTGGGTTCGAATCCTGAAGCAACTGATTGTTATTTACGTCATCAATTAAACATTTGAAATTCATTTACATTTGCCCTTTTGCCCACTGAACACCTTCTATTCAACATCTTTTAAGCGACGAGGCTATTTAGAGTTGTTTTTAATGATAGATTATGATTCATAGCCCAAAACGTGGTATATATATCTACAGACTTCTACAAACAGACGTGGTCTTTAACATGAGTTCAGATTTGAAACCACACAACCATGCAGTGTAGTGAAACGGAAACGTGTCCATGACGAATCAAATCCCCAACAATCCACGAACCAACGACGCCACCCGGCTGCATTTCCCTTTATTGACCACTAGATGTCCTACTCGAGCACTGAGTCATTGAGGCCTCGAGTAAAGAACCATTACTTGAATACTGTGTTGAGGCTTCAACCCATCACCACAACCACAACCACAACCACCCAAGGCCGAACTCTCTCCTCTTTTATGAGTTGCCCTTGTTGGTAATTGGGTGGCTCAGATTCCGAATGACCAACGAGGCGTCACACCTGGACCTCACAGGTGGAAAGCAAACAGCTAACGGCACCTTGAGAGAGAACAGGAGGGAGGGAGAGGGAGAGGGAGAAAGCCAAAGAACGCCACAAAGGAAAATACTGTCAGCTTTGATTTGGGCCCGATACCAAGTAACACCAGGGCCAAAATCACTGATATCACTACTGAAGTTGATACTTTGCATCATTAAAAGCAGCTACCGGGTAATGATTAAAGAGGCGGATGCATTGAAACAGGTTCTCGGACTGCGAGGGAGAGCCACTCGAGTCAAAGATACTGCGTGAGTTGTGTCAACCGCCGCAATTTTGTGTCAAATCTGAACACACAGACGTGACGCACACACACACACACACACACACACACACACACACACACACACACGCGCGTTTATTTACTATAAATGGTCAATTCCTCGATGGAAGCGTCTCTGACTGACATTGCGTCGATTGAAAAGGTCGCGCCGCTGCCGTCCAGAGCGCCCACTGACAGCATGAAGCCCTGATGGAGCCAAAGAAGTACTCATAGGGTTAAGTGGATGCTAACGCTGCTAACGAAGGACGGTGACGCAGGCGAACGT
The DNA here is from genome assembly GCA_011952105.1 of Coreoperca whiteheadi. Lineage (NCBI taxonomy): Eukaryota > Metazoa > Chordata > Actinopteri > Centrarchiformes > Sinipercidae > Coreoperca > Coreoperca whiteheadi. Next base: position 5,745,350 of record CM022484.1, read on the forward strand.
TCCAGCCGGCTTCCGTCACGTTGCCGCGGTGAGCAGCCGAAGCGTCTGTCATCGTGCATCATCGTTAGCGCTGTGGTGGCTAATGCGGCCGAGAGACCAGCAGAGAAGCAGGAACACTGTTTATAACTGACGCTCACACACACACACACACACACACACACACACACACACACACACACACACACACACACACACAGGCAGTCAGTCCGTCCCCTTCAGCTATTTTTAGTCTAAAGTCAACACGCCGCTGTGCCTAATGACGCCACTGAATTCCTCCCCGTTCTACTTTATTTGATGTTATCTCTGCCGGCATGACAGTTCACATGCTGCCGTAAAACATGACAAATGATCGCAAATAACCGAACGATGAGAACTGAAATAGACAATAATACAAACAAAAGGTCAAAAGGAGAAGACAAGAACCCCACGCACATCGAGTTTCCGGTGGGGAAAGTAAATACTCAGTAGCAGCAAGAACCAACTGCATACGTTTCTCTAGTTTGAGAAAAAAATTACAAATAAAATCTCAACTCAAGATTCACTTACTAGCTTTAATCTGGGGCTTTCAACCGCCTCTCACGGTCTTCCTCGGCAGACGGAGATCGCGCGGTTGTCATCACATGACCTAAGTTCACGTTAAAACTGGGAAACAAAAGAAGACCAGAGGAAGACAGCGATAAGTGGCTGAAAGCTCCGGAAAAAGCTAGTAAGTGGTCCTTTAGTTAAGATATTTGTTTTTTTTAAATCAAGCTATTTCCAAGGTTACAAAAAAAATAAACTTTCAAACTCAATGTTTTCTTATTTTGAAAAAGGTTTTATTCTCCTCTGTTGTAGCTGTAGGCTCAGCATCTTGCGCTCCGCTCTCCTTTGAGGAGCTTTGGCTTCTTCAGTAACCAGGTTTTAATTTCTTTTCAAGACTTTATGGACATGAAGAAGAAATTTCACAACAAGGTCCAATAAGCAGCTCACGCTCGACTTTTTTTCCCCCCCCCCCCCCCTTATATTTACCAAAAATGTCTTCATTATTTTAACATTTTAAACCTAAATATCTTTGACGCGAACCAACTCCCTTTGGTTTGTTTTGTTTTTTTTCGTTTTGCAGAGGATGCAGCTCTGTTGGCCTCAGCAGACCTCCAGCTCACGTTGGGTTTGGTTGGCCCTAGATCGCACTGGGAGACACTCCTCCTCCTCCTCCTCCTCCTCCTCCTCTTTGGAGGTTTTTCCTTAATGAGAGCGATGGAGATGGACGACGCAAGACGATGACACGCCTCAGAAATCCAGTTCAGCAGACGTTGATTGTACAATGTGGTATGCCTCAAAATTGATGTCGTTCGATATGATAAAGAATGTGACCAACAGTTCATCGGATCCACGACAGATATGAAATGCGATTGAAATTGATTTCACGCGGTCTATAGACGCCTTTACCCGTCATGTTATTGTATTCAAGACATTCTGCTCCTTCACTGCTCCCTTGCACATCTTCCTTGTTTCCCATCCTTCTTTCAGCTTCATCATACTTTCACTTTCTTTCTCGCTTCCCTCCCTTCTTCCTGTTTTTCTTCCTTCCCTTCGTGTCTACTTCTCAAACACTCTCTCCCCCTTCCTTTCCTCTTTCCCGGAGTAACCTCTCCTCCTCTCCTTTCTTGTTGCCTCTCTGCTCTCATATTCTCCCCTCTCTTGTTTCCTCTCCTCTCCTCTCCAGCTGATCTTCCAAACTTGGTCATGTTCTTCGTTCTGCAGCCAAACACTCTGGAGCTTTAAACAACATCCATCACGCACACGCGCACGCGCACTATGGGTCGGCTCTGGTCTTTACTCTGTTTCTATTTTAGCTCGGCTCTCTCAGACGGCGGTCATGGCTCGCTGCAGGAGTTACTTGCGAGGACTTGCAATCTGTGTCACTGCGCTGCTACTGGTAAGCTAAACGCTAACTGCCAACTGCATGTTTGTGTTTGGTTACGATGGATGTGGTGATGGACTCTTTAGCAGCGGGGAGATCAGTCGGATCAGGAAAAGAAGTTAAATAACTTCTTCAAACATATGTATTTTTATTTTATTTTGATTTATTTAGCTTGAGTCTTTTCGTTTATAGTGCAATGGGTTTATAGTTGGAATGAATTATAGTGGTAAAACCATAAAATTACATCTTATTGATGAGGGCAATCTTTAAATATATATATATTATATTAACTGACACATTTGATTTTGATCAATAGCTTTTATAGATCAAATAAATGCCAATTTAATTACTTTATACACTTCATAAATTGAGGTTCAAAGTTCATTCTTGAACTTGGCAACAGCAGTTTTAAACGTTTTCCAAGAAAATGTAATTTAGTCCATTTAGTCCAATTCCTCATGTGGAACTTTCACTCATATCACATGATCTTCATCAGCAGATAGGTCGTCATGAAATTGTACAATTTCCATTTTTTCTAAGAAATATTAAGACTGCTACTCCATTTTGACTTTACAGAGTAAATATTTAAATTAATTTGTAATGCTTCAAATAATGAATTAATTAGTTATTATAACTATAATTAACAATTTATTATACAATCTGTCTGGTGTCTTGAGTATGTTTGAGGTACAGAATATGATGTTTGTGATTTATATATATTTATGTTCTGTATTTGCACTGTTGTTTTTCTTTTAAATACTTACTTATACATGCTTATTACTCCACAGCATTTATTTTACAACTTTAGTTAGTTTGCAAAATTATACTTTACATATGAAAGATAGTAATGGTCATGGTCAAATTATAAAATATGATGGATTTATTTTTTGTTACTCTCCCCATGAGCGTGTAAATTAGTTAAATTAGCTCACTCATCACAGATATATAAAGTAACTACAAACCGTCCGTAATCTCCCAACTAGGTAAAATGTCAGAGGAAATGGTTTAAATGCAATTTCATAGTACAAGTAAAAGTAAAATAAATTATATTAGGACAAAACTAGATGCCAATTGATGTTCAATTTCTGAGTTCTGCTTTCATTTCTCAAAACACAAAATAACTTCTGAGGTTCCTCAAGATTCAACTTTAGCACCTCGACTTTTTAAACTTTATACAATATGTTAATGATGATACTATATGCTGATGACACACTGCTTTATGTGACTGTGTCTTCCCGATGACACAGGACAAGTTGATGCTCTTTTTAGATGTATTTTAGATGTCAATGCAGAAAGTGATGAAACGCAAACTTTAAACTTTCCTCTTTAACTTGGCTTTTAATTCCAAATGTTTTATGGTCATTATTTAATTCTTATCTTTAATATTGTGCTATTGTTTTAAATGTTTTTATTGTCTTTAGTCTATCTTGATTTTTATTGCAGATAATAAAATGAGATATTTTTCGTGTGCATTTGTCTCCAGTTGTTTTACTGTTTGCATTTGTGCTGTCATGTTGTCAGTCATCTGTGAATTGGAATTGCTCTAACCTGTATGAAAGGTGCTATACAAATAAAGTTTGATTAGTTGATATCAGTATCGACACATACATTTGCTGCACAGAGATGTCATAGATATATTCAATGAACAATTGAAACAAATTTAAGGCCTTTTTAAAACAAAAGTGTTTACTGTATGTGTTTGAATAAAAAGATGAATAACATTACATAATGTGTTTAGTTCTGTAATTAGTAGTTAATCTTTGTTTAGGCTTCCTTTTCATTTCCTACTCTTGTTTTCTCCTCCCACTGTCTCCTCTCGTTGCTTCCTCCCCTCACTCTCCTCCTTATGTCCTCTCCTTATTCTTGCCCTTGTTTTATCCACTCATTGCCTGTAAAACATTCAAAGTTCACTTTATCCGATAAAATGATCATGATGGGTCCTGCATATTATCATAACTAGCTGGAAAACAGCTTTTTAATTCTAATATTTTCAGTCTAATGCACAAACACTGAAACACATTCATTCCTTTGTGGTGATTTCTGTTTACTGGCTCCTGTTTTCCTGCTTCCTGTTTTGGCTCCTGTGTTGTTTACTCTATATCAGATAATTACAGTAATTAGTAACCAGACTTTCACTTCTTTTTTGGAAATACTTAACACCTTGTTTGTGTTACATGTTGTAGTTCGTTGTATAAATCTATAAATATATTTTATTTCACTTTACGTGTTTGTCTTCACATGTTCATGACGGATTGAATCAGTGTTTGCTTTTTGTCATGGTTGGATTTTTCCTTGTTTGTTGTTGCAGATATTTTTGTTACGTTTGTTTTGTTTGTTTTTATTTGCTGTTGCATTTAACTGCAGTACTTTATCTGCAAAAAACTGGCTGCAAGGAAGTGTTTAATTGTGAGAATTTTTAGTAAAACTGCTGCCGGAGCCAGGACATTCGTGGGTTTTCCGTGCAGCAGGAGTGTTTGTGAAAGTTTAAGCTCGCTGACTGTGAGACGGATGACGTCTGAGATTCAGAGCCGTCGGAGCTCCCAGCTGATGGGAGTGTGATGAGCGTCTCTCTGGGGAAGCAGAACAGTTTCCGAGGAATGTGGCTGCTGTTAAAGACCTCCTCCGTTTGGGAAACTCAACATTCACAGCAGTTTAACTTTTCTTCAACGTTTCTCTTCATTACCCCTCTGTAGGTGTCTGGTGTGGTGATGATGGGTGTCGGATTTTCCTCCATCGACGGCAACACGCCAGTTGCTGAGGTAACTGTGTGTGTGTGTGTGTGTGTGTTTGTGCGTGTGTGTGTGTGTGTGTGTTTAAAATTAAAGTTTTACTGTGCTGCGCTGCCTGGGGGTCTGTTTTTGAGCACCCAGATGAGACATAATTATCTTAATGGAGTGGGAATTAAACCAATAAGTGCTAAACTATATGGATAAGAAATTAAATTAATACATATAAAATCATGTCAAATGAGCATTTTAATATCTCCACATAAATGAAAATTAAATAACTGAATAAGCAGAAAAATGTATAATTTATAAAAATAAATCCATATCTGTCCATTTCAACATTATAAAGCCATTGCAGTACTTTCAATCAATTCATTATATTTAATATTATATATATTTATATTTAATATTTACATTGAATCATAAAATCTGAAATATCTGAGATATAATTAAGAATATTTTCCCCCATTTTAATATACTGATTATTTTTTATAGTTTGAATTATTTTCATGTCTCTTCAGAACTCATCTGTTTATATTCAGGACATGTTTTGTCCCAGTTCCCTGATATTTAATCTTTAAAGCTTCAGTCAGCTGTTTATCAGAGAGCAACTTAACTACTTTTACTAAATCTACTTTGCTGAGGTTGTGAATTACATGGAGAGCGTCTCTCTACTATCAATTGCTTCTGGTCCCAGTGCATATTGCAATGGTAAATATCTGCTTTAGTCAGAGAAAATCAGGCATTCGGACGTCTGTGAATAAATCAGTACAGTTACTTTACATTTCACACCCCATGTAAAGCCTTGTTGAGTAAAAGGCAACGTCATGTTCACTCTGACGGTGGTCGATGCTCCCCCATCAAGACGTGTGAAAACAGAATCAACTCTCGGCGGTGTGAAGACTTCTTCTTTCTTTGTTCTTTCTGACAGCATCAGAATCCAGGTTTACATGCCGGAACTTCACAGAACTTTGAATTCTTTTCCATGTGCCGCTAATGACGGGACGATGCTACGCACCTTTTGGATAAATAAGTAACAAAATCCGCATTTTAAATCGGATTGGATGAATTTAGTGGCCATCTCTCTCTCTCGCTTTCTCCCAGTTGTTTGACCAGTTGTCCAGTAGCGATGGTTTACTGGTCCTGCAGGTGTTCGGTCCGGTCACAGTGGTTTTGTCTGTTCTGGGTGTCTGTGCTGCGACGTTGGACGTCAAACCTCTGCTGTTGGTGGTGAGACACACACACCATTTCACTTCAGAGGACATTGCCATTTACATTTACATTGACTTACGTTCATTTCCTGGAGACTTACCCAAACCCTTCATCCTTGGGATGCAGTCCATCACACTTCTAACCGAACCTTAATCTAAACCTAACCTTACCCTAATATTAAGCCAGTGGTTCTCAAACATTTTCTGTCATACCCCCCGTCAGAAGTTGAAAAACGTTGATGCCCCCCCTCCCCCCACCACAGATTGAAAATTCTTATCAATCAGTAACAATATTGGGGAGCAACAAATAAAAAAAGAGCCTAGTTGAATTCGATTACAATAAAAGAAATGATTCAGGTCAACACGATAGCGTCAGAAAACTATTTCCCTACGTAAATCATGTTCATTCAACATAGTTCCGCTCCATTTTTCCCCCAAGTCATCCACGCTTCCCCTGCAGTGGCTATGTGGCCCCCCAGGTGGACCCGCCCCCTAGTTTGAGAGCCACTGCCTTAAACCAAGTCTTCACCCTAAAACGTAATGATTTACCTTATGGGGACTTGTGTTTTGTCACCACAAAGTCACTGTGTAAACAGATTCATGTCCCCACAACATGCGTAATACATGTCCACACACACACGCACACACTCACAGAGGGGGCGGAGCTAACCTGTGATTATCTTCCCCAGTTTTCTGCTCTGATATTCGTGGAGTTTGTAGCTCTGATGGTTGTTGCCTCTCCGCTGGTTCAGGTTGAAGCTCAGGTAACTCCTCCTGTCCGTGTTTCTGTCACCCTTATTACTGTGTAATCCACTCTTAGCTGCCACTGCTGGGCCCGTGACTGGGCCGTGAAACGTTTTCAAGTTGAAGCTAGCGGGCCGCTCGCGTCATCCATATGAGACGCTTAATTTGTTGACAGGTAAGCCGACCGGTAGGCTGTGGTGCGGCGAGTGTCAGTGCCCATGCACCAGATAGGTCCTGGCAGTCAAAGAAGTCAAATGTGCCCGTTCAAAATGACTGATCATAAAACAATCCTACTCACACGCAAGATGAAAAAAAAAAGTTTTTTAATCATTGGAAATGTGATAATTCGGTCCGTGTATCAGCGGATAATCCTGGTTATTCTGTTTCGTTTTAATTCTGTGTTTATTCAATGCAACTCATTGAATACAGGAAAAATACATTATGAACGTTGTTTTAAAAGATTTAGTTTTAGTATTTTGAACAGGCACGTTCGCGGCAACCTTCTTTGACTGCGAGGGCCTATATATATTAGATTATTAGAATAGAATAGATTAGCTAAAATCATTTGTATTATTATTATTATAATTTATGTTTTAATGGGCCCTGCCCTGTAACAAGTATGGATAGGTGGGCCTTGAAGTAGAAAAGGTTGAGAACCCCTGGCCTAGAGGCTGCAGTGCACATCTTCTATAGAGCGCAGCTCAGTTTCTCAACCTTTTCTTGTCTGTGATCATATTTTTAGCTGCCAAAATCCTCATGAGCCCAGCAATTAAGAGAGCTGTCATGTAAATTTGAGCATCATTTGCATTTGTATTTAATTTCAAAAGCATAAAGGGAGCTCTCTATTGATTATGTGGAAATGATAACATGCTTGTATCAAACACAATCCACAGTATGACATGAGCATTAAAGATTTACAAATAAATAATTGGAATCTTTAAGGACCAGGACCACACCTGCTTATTCAGTAAGACTGAGTAAACTAATTTAGTATCATTAATCCAGTAATTTAGTGTTGCACTTCCAGAAGGTTGTGGCGCTTATGAGACTTAGATTAAAAAAAAATATGGTTAGAAGTGAAGCATCACAGTCCAAGATATTCTGACTTTTATTCCCAAGTAAAAACTGTTATAATAGTCATGGTGACTGATCGGAATGTGTTGGGATTTGTGTTTTGTTGTGTGTTTATATATGATTTAAAATTATGTCATACCAGAAGTTGTGGCCGCTCACATGTGTTAATACAATATTTCTCCATCCAAATATACAGTGGAGATACATTCAGTTTTAGTTACACTGTTACACACAGTCCAGTTTTCCATCACATGGGCTTATTATTGTATAACAAGCTAATAATTCAAAATTCTATTATTAATAAAATATATAGTTTTTTAATAGTTGGGGGAAAAGTTGTTTTAGTTCATGTTTATAATTCAAGGAAAAAGGACCCAAATGCAGACAACTGGGCAGACAAGAACAGTACAGTGATTTATAGGTAAGATTATGGCTTTCAGGTAAAGGCAGCAAGTCTAAACTGAAGTAGCCCAGGTTAACAGGAATCGAGCAGGTAAAAGGTGTAGGTAGACAGGCACAGATTAGGGTGCAGGTGGCTGGAAAGCAAAGGCATCAAGCAACATTGGCGATCTGGCAACCGACTGGGGAAAAGGGGCTGGTAAGAAAAAGGTGACAGGGTGATGCAGGTGGATGTGGGAGTCAGGTGACTGGGACATTTGGTGGACAGGAGGAGAATGGCTCTGAGAATGTCTTTAACAACAGAAACAACTACTGCATCACAAAGTAAGCTGGTTAACGATGAACAGAACTTTGCTCCAAAGACGGTCTTTCGAATCTGATATCTGTGGTGATATCAGGCCACAGATGTAAAAAGTGTTCCCAACTTTGAGAAATGTATATTAGGTTGTGTGAACCAATCAGGACCGAGACTGTTGACTTGTATTTACCATAGCAGGCAATAGTGACCTGAAGTTAAGAGTCAAAACCGGAAATGGAACAATAATAAAAAGGGATTTTAAAGATTACAAATTGCCCAGTTTAACTGTTTCTCTGTATCACTGTCCGACTGTAGTGTTTGGTATTCTGTTGTGCAGATGGACGGCGCAGTGGAGGAGGTGTTCCTGAACGTAACTCCCCTCCACAGAGCAGAGCGTTACATCCAGAGTGAACTTAGCAAACTCCAGGCCTCGGTAGGAGACATGAATAAAGCACTGGCATTAATCAGATTGAATCCAGAACGAATCACATCAAAGATGCCAATGTAGAGAAACACTGTTTGTCACAAGCGACCTTTTACTTTGTATATCCAGAATAATAACTACATTTCCTGAGTTAAAGATGTCTTTGATTTCAATTTGACTAGGCAGAAGTACAGTCAAGATGAATTGACACTGCGTTTTAACAAGTATTACTGTCTGTCTGTTTCTCAGGACTCCTGCTGTGGTTTGAGAAGTTTTGAGGACTGGGAGAATCAACTTCCTGTCACTTGTTTCTGCACGCCTCCTGCCTCGGAGCTGCAGTCGAGGTAAGACATCAACAAGGTGTAAAACTCCAAAAGCTTTTGAGCTTCTGGAAGAATCTCCGGCTTTCCACGAGTTTTAAGTTACTCAAAGAGCTTTTGACCTTGTTGAAGTTGTTGAGTTATTGATTTCTTAAAAAGTTTCTATTAAAAAAAAAAGGTTTTCAAAGAATTTATGCATCTTGATGATTTTACAATCTACACACATTTTCGAGCCACTTGTAGAGCTAGAAAGCGTTTCGAGTTTTTAAGAAGGGTTTCTGGACTTCTGGGAGAGTTTTGAGTTACTCAAAGAGCTTTTGAGCCTCGAGACAAATGTCTGGTGTTTTCGAGAATTGCCAAAGAACTTATGGATTTCACAGCGTGTTTGAGTTTCTCTTAAAGCCTTTTCGAGCTAATATACAAATTCCTGGATTTGAGTTTCTCATGTGCTCAGGTTTCTAGAAGGATTTCTGGATTTCTAGAAATGTAAGCTGTTTTTGAGTCACGCGAGGAGCTTTTAGGCTTCCAGATTAGATTTGCAAGATTTGGAGAGCTTGCAGATGTTTGATGGACAAACGTTGACATCCTTAGGCTCCTGCACCAGAGGGGCTAAACTAGTAAAACCCCCTAAAAACTATTTTGTCATGTTTTTGTGGCTCCGGTCTCGGTTGTGTTCCAGCTCTCAGCCTGGTAACTCCAGCTCAGAGGGGCCCTGTGTGATGGTGGTCAGCGACCTTCACACTCCGACCCCGAAGGTCACAGATAAATTATGGGTTCACTCCAAGGTAACTACCTTCCATATCTCTTCCCTTTGCCTCTTTTTTCCTAGTTTCCTTCTTTTCTTTCTTTTATCCAGGCTTTTTTCTTTCCCTGTGTTTTGTCTTTTATTTCCTGTTCAACAGTTCTGCTTCTTCTCTCTCTACTGCTACTGCAAATCCTTCTACACTTCACTCTGTTGCTCCTGTTTTTACAGCTTATCAGACAAACCCCCCCCCATAAAATGACCTCTTCTGTTCGTTGTTTGTGTATATCGGTTTGGACAGACTGTTGATTTGAGCTCCACTGTTTATTCACCACACTGCACTCCTTTATATGCAGCAGATACTCATCCTGCGGGACCGCTTCGCTTTAACTTACGCTAACCTCACTGTCGGGGGTTAACAGAGGAGAGTACGTTTTCAGAGGTAGGGAAAAAAGATGTTTTAATTAAGGTTGACCTCTGTTTGTGGCAGCCCTGTGGTCCCATCCTGAAGAGCTACCTGAGCTTCCCCATCAAACTCAGGATAGGAATCATTTCAGCCTTCGCCACCATTACGGTAAATTATTGCACACTGTATTCCTTCTATTTTCAACTAGATGTATTTTTTTCATGGCTTGTGAAAAAGGTTTACAGATTCTAGAGGAGTATGCGTGCTCCTAGGTGAGTTTCTAGAACACTTGGAGTTTCTGAAAGCGTTAACGGGTTTTAAGCGATCGAGCTGCTGGCGTGCAACATGTTCCCGTAGGCTAAATGTTTATGATTTGGAAGCATTTACAAGACGCCATGAAAAGGGTTACATCTTTCTAGAAGAGTTTCTAGAGCAGTTTGAGTTTCTGGAAGCAATTCCAAGTTTCTGTAAGTCTTCTACAGGTTTGTGGGTTGGATAAATACAAGTTTGCATGTTTTGGGATGTGTTTCTAACAAAGTTTATTAGTTTCTGGAACTGTTGATTGGTTCCTTGAACCGTTCATCATATCAAAATCATCCGTAGTTAATGGTTTCTAGCAGTCGTATGAAGCTGTCGAACTGGTAAACCGACCGGTATATTGGCTACGACAAAGACAACAAGGCTTAGCGTCAGTGGCTTGCTAGCTAAAACAGTAGCATCTGCTCGTTTTCACTCTCACGGTGCATAGCTAGCTAGTCAACGGGCGAAGAGCGTTACTAGGACAAAAATGGAGAAGGGAGATTTCCTGAAGGGCCTACCAGTCTACAACAAAAGTAATTTGTTGATGAGTTTCCGAATGTGTTATGCGTTTCTAGAAAGGTTTGGTTCATGGAGTTCACATGAATTTCCAGAGGTTACGAGATTCCCTAAATGCCCAGGAGTTGATAGAAGAGTCTCCAAGACTCTAGATAAGGTTAAGTATTTCGGGATGAATTTCTGGAAGTGGCACAAATTTCAAGAGAAGTTCGAATTTCTTGTGTTATGCATTTCCAGGACAGGAAATGAAATTCTGGGAGTGGGATGAGTTTACAAGACGCTGTAAATACACTTTACTGTATGTCTGGAAGCATTACAAGCTTTTAGGTAAGCTTATTATATGTTTTCAGAAGTGTGTCTGAGTTTATGAAAAGGTTTACAAGATTTTAGGTAAGTTCACGGGTTTCTGGATGAGTTTCTAGAACAGTTTACACGATTCTGTCAGGGTTTATGCAGGCAACAGGGAAAAGGACCCAAACGCAGACAGCTTGAGGACGGTGACTTGTTTATTTCCTGATTGCAGGCAGGCAGACAGGCTGTGAACAGGTAACTGGCAAACTGGCAGATAACAGGGCGTAGGTAGGCATAAAACCAAAATTAACAGGCAGACAGATCCAACAGTAATGATGACGAACAGACTAAGAAAGAAGGAAAACTACAACTTAAACACCCTCAGGCAGGGGAGAAAACGAGACACAGGTGAACACGGTGACACAGGTGGAAACAATCAGGGCAATCACAGACAGGAAGCAAAACTGGAACAGACGGGGGAAGGAGGACATTTCAGAATAAAACAGGAAATAACAAAACATAACGCAAAACCACGACAGTTTCTGAAAGCACTACAAGTTTCTTGAAAAGTACACAAGTTTTAAAAGAGATTTGGCTTGAGTTTCTGAATTAGTAAATAAGATTCGAGATAAGTTCAAGAGCTTTTTAAATAATTTGAGTTTGAGATTGTTAAGATTTGTAAATATTTTCCATTTACTCACCTTGGGGTTGGGATGGAAGTGAACAGCTACAAATGTTCTGATTTGGCTTTTTAAAGGCATTCATTTCTGAATACCACATGAAAAAAAGCAATGCGACATCGTACAGGACATACCATGTGATGCCTAAACATAACGAATACCATCATGCAGTGTGTGTGTGTGTGTGTGTGTGTTGCAGATGGCGGCCATTGCTCTGTGTCTGGCGCTGGGTCTGGAGGAATACTGGAAGACGCCTCCAGTAGAAACTACAGTCGACGACTTCAACAGGGTGAAATACCAACCCAAACCCTCCCTAACCTGACCTCCGACCCCTCGCCCAACACATCATTTCACACTACTGGTGATGATCGCAAGAGTTCAATAAAACCACATCATCCAGTTTTGTTTGTCTTTTCAAAACGTCATAGGACGTCTATAAAGAATGCCAGTTTCCAGAAGAGCTTAGGCAAATCTTATCTGTGCTTCTGAGCAGATATTTGAAAACGTTATCATGATGCTTATGTGGTATTTTTTGGGAAAATCAGTGACTCCAGCAGCCACACCAAAAGACTCGGCTCAGAGAGCTCTTAACGTCTGCACTCGGCTCAGGACTGCCGGGACAAAAGCTCAATGGGGAACGGCTGCTGGCTGCGATGACACAAATAAAGTTTATTTTATCAGTGACGTTTGTGTGGCCTTTAGTTGTAGTGTCCACCTGCAGCCACAAGATGGCAGCAGCGATATAAACAACCCACGCTAGGTATGAGCGTGTGAGGGTCTGTTTGTGTTTGAAATGAGCCCAAATCCCTCCTGTTTCAGCTTCAGTGATGAAGCAGGAAACACATTCTTTACACAGGACATTACAACACCCATGAAAACACAAAATGTCATTTAGAAAGATAAGTCATGCAATGGACGTTAAGGAAACCCTCAAAAACCAACATCCACACACGCAACTACTTAATTACTCAAACCAAAACCGAACTTGAAAGAAGAAAAATGTCGCCTGTGGCTGATATCTGATACTGTCTGGCATTATCAGATGGTTAATACTGATGAATCAATGTTCGAGCAGCTTTTCACTGTTGTAGCTGCTCGAGGTGGAGCTATTTTTACATACAGGAAAGAAAGATGAAACAAAGTTCTGATACACAAATCTGTTTTCAGTTTTCTCAAATCTCTGCTTTGATGTAAAACATTGGTTCATTTCACTTAACCGTGCGAGAAGCTTAAGTAACTGCAGTGAAGAAGTATAAAGCAGGAGAAAATGGAAATATTCAAGTACAAATACCTCAAAATTTTACTTAAGTACAGTACTTGAGCAAATAGTTCCTTCCCGCCACTGCCAAGAAGAATAAACACTTACTTAAATATGAGAAATTAAAAGTATTTTAGACCTTTTCAAAAGTGTAAAAAATCATATTGTAAAATAGATTTTCCTACTTTGTACTGCAGCTGCTGCACAACAGTCTCCCTCGTTATCTTATCGTCATCTCGTCCAGGTCCCTGATGTCACAGCAGTGTTGCTATGAAACGGAAAAAAAGGAGCACGGAACGCGTGTGTGCGCGCTCTTGTTTTACTATATTCGTGGGGTCCAAAAACCAGGAGTCCTCTATACTTGTGGGGTCCCACCTCCTTTGTGGGGCCAAAATGCTGGACCCCACAAGTTTAAAAGGATTTTTGAGGGTTAAGACTTGGTTTTAGGATAAATGTTACAATTAGGGTAAGGGTTAGGGTTAGGCATTTGGTTGTGATGGTTAGGTTTAGGGTTCGGGTCTAGGGAATGTATTATGTCAATGACGGGTCCCGACGAAGATAGCGCTGCAAACCTGTGTGTGTGTGTGTGTGTGTGTGTCCTTCTGTTTCAGTTTGGCTCTTTGTTTCGGAAACGCTCAGCTCTTTCACAGGATACAGGATTTGCAATGGTGGTGGGTATGATGACTGATAACTTATATATGTGCACAGGAAAACATGGAAGACAAAGTCTTAAAACATTTATTGTTTGGATCTTAAGAAATGTATCCGTAAAGATACAGTTGAATTCTGCAGGTATTGCTTTTATATTTGATATATTATTAAAATTACAGTTTAAAACAAGAAATAAAGTACTTTTATTGTTGCAGTTTTTGCTTGTGTTACAAACTGTTGTTGCACTAAACATGGTCAACTATGTTAAGATTCATACAGGAGTTTGGCTAAACTTTATCACAATATGGTGCGATACGGCAATAAAATCTTTGAATTGAAATATAAAAGAAAAAAGAAACAGGGAAGAGGAGAGCAAAGATACAACAAAAGAAAAAAAAGTAGAAAAATACTAATGGTGGCTTTGCTAACTGAGTTTTTAATATAGAAGGGTAATAGTAAATTGCTAATAGATGCTATTTTGGCTGATGAGAAGTTGCTGAAAATGTTAACAATGCTAAGTAATAAGGCTTCCAGTAGAGTGATAAAATAAATTGCTAACAATTGCTAATTCAGACACGATAACAAGTTGCTAACAAATGCTCACATTGATAAATGTTTCTAAACAGGCCTATAGTACTCGTCTTAGCTTCCTCAGGCAATGCAGTTCAGCTTCCAGTTCTGGCAATTCATTTCACATTTTTGCATTTTCAGCAATGCTTTGCAATTCATTATTCTTCTGTATGTTTTTCTGCATACTACAGAAACAAATCAAATGTAAAAACGTCAAGCTCTTTAAGGCGTTTTATGGTTCTATTCAACTTTTCAACTAAATGTTTCAAACTCCCAATTCTGCCACTTACATATTTCTGCTTCCTGGTGTTTGAGCAGTCTAGTGTTAATACATTTTTAGCTTTCACAATCAATTTTTCAGAAATTTCAGGAAATTCAGCAAGTTTTGCAATTGCAGCAATATTATCAATGATTCATTTCAGCTGTCAACATTCACACACATTTTCAGCAGGAATGCAGTTTTTCTAGTTACACAATACTTTTTCCAACCTTTTTGAATCTGGCCTCTCACAAATACCCCATATTACAAAAACAAAAACAAATAGAAGCAAAACTTAAACTCAGCATTTTCAAAAAATAAACTAAACTAAAGTAGCAAACCCGCTTTAAAAACTAATTTAAACTAAACTGAAATTGAAAACCAAAAGTCAAAACAAAATAAAAATAGAAACTAATGAAAAACGCAAAAGTATAATAACCTTGTTACATACTTCCCTAACTGTGAACTGAAGCTAAAGACTGATATGTGATAAAGCAAAGGCTCATGGGTATTGTAGTATTTAGAGCCATTCCCTGAACCCAACCGATGGATAGAAAACAACAAAATGATTTCTCAGAAACAAAGATGAAACAGATAAAACGGATGGTTATGGTCAATATAATAATGACATATAATGGGAATGGGAATTTACAGTGAGCATACACATTTTTGGAACCAGCGGCTCCCCCGGCTTCACAGCTCAATTTCCAACTGTCACATGATGACACCATCAGCTGAAGTCTGTTATTTTCACATCATATTTACAGGATTGTGAAGTCTCAGTTGAACTTTGAGTTTTAGGGTGGAATTTCCTGTTCTGGATGGGCTCTGGGTCGTGCAACACCAGCGGATGCTAACATCCTGTTTGAGGCCGCAGCTTTCAAAATCTGATCCATTCCCCGTTCTGTGAGTTGCCAGGACATTTTGCCCTGGGGGCCTCCCACGCTCGCACTCTGGCTTCTACCCGCTCACAGGATTGGAGTCATCCATTCTCTCTTTACAATTAATTTCTACCCATTGTACATTTACAGTCTGTCTGAGCACGCCCAGCTGCTGGAGCTCAGTCAAAGATGTTCTGGGAAGAGTCACTGAGCAACTTGCTGGACCGGTATCTGATCACACCTTTACTGTGTGCGCGTTCATTATTCACGAAAAACAATAATGGAATTTTGAAAATATTGTTTGCATTTCATTTTATTTCAACGATATTGTTGGACGGTTCAGGGATGTTGAAATATCAACAAATTAGCTCGTTTAAAGAGCAACTTTGAGAAGTACTCAAATGACTAAATGTAGATGTAAATTTAAGTGAGAATTGATGCTAGATAAGATAAAAGCCCCAACTATATACACTACAGTAACATCTTTTATGTCCACCTCAAAAAAGACAAAACGGACGTGACAACACTTCAGGGAGAGAAGCTAAGCTAGGTCAATTTAACATTAATATGAAACCCAATATTAGTTTTGACACTGCAGAGTTTGCAAATGTAGATTTATATGCATGACGGACCACAGCCTTGTATTTGTGAGCCTTCTGGTGTTAAGACACCAGTAACCGACCAGGATTAGTGCTACTAATTAGAACTCCTACCGTCTCCTACTGAACAAGGACCACTGCAACAGCTGGACATAATAGATGACAAGAGTCTCCAAACAATTAAAATCTCAGGTCCCTTAACCCAATGGTAAAGCAACTCAACACATCCTCAGCCCTCCACCATGTAAAACAGTTTAAAGTCCGACTGATAATTTTTTGCATGTATCTTTTGTTTGTTTTTGTGAACAGGGTTAGCGGAACTGCAACTTAATCTCGTTGTACAACCCTTTGTCCTCTATACACAGCATTTCCTCTTTCTCCCCTCTCTTTCGTCTCTCGTTCTCCCCTCTGGTGTGTTGTGGTTACTCGTCGTTCGACAATTTACGCGTGACGCAGCGGTCGGTGAAAACCGTCCTCATCACTCACAATAACGACTTTCCACACGCTGCATTGGACGCACCGGTTGTTAGTCAGTCTCGTTTCTTTCTCTTTTGACTTGAACATTTATTTTGGGAAGTGGAGGGTTGCATAATGTAGCGGCGACGGGCCCAAGTCACCACTCTGCGTCTCTCTCTTTTCAACTGTTGGTCATTATGCACCAGTTTGAGTGGAGAAGAGTGAATAAGTAGTTTTTATTCGTTTACAGCAGATTGTGACTCATGGCCGGTTTAGTAACTCCAGTAGAGGCATGTTTCAGTCAAAATGTAGTTTCAGTACAAAACCAACCAACCCACGCGAGGACAGGAAGTGTGTAGTGCTTCAGCTCTGATGTTGTATTTCTGACTCAATTCCCCGTGCCCTGCTGCTGGCTGCAGGTGCGTTTTCTAATTTTAATCACGGGCATGTGCAGGAAAGTTGCAGTTTCATCTTCTCTGACTCTCACTTCTCTCTGTGGAGATGCTGCATCTCACCCTCACATTCAAGGGTGGGGTCATCCTGCATAAAATGATCTACTTCATGACCCTGTCATCACCCCCTGGTCTACACGTTACATGGCAAAAAGCTCGCGGACACCTGAACAGCACATCCATGTGTGACAGCCGAACATGTGATTCCAGCACTGTGGGCATTAATATGCTGCTTGAACAGCCTCTAATCCCTTCTGGCTTCAGCCCAGTGGTGGAAGTGAAAGTAGGCAACACAACAATGTCAAAGTAATTCATGACGATTCAAAATCCTACCTGAATACAGAAGTATCATCAGCAACATGTAGTTAAAGTATCAAAAGTAAAAGTAAAATGGCTCCTGTGACTGTTATTCTATCTGGCATTATGAGATTGTTAATAGTGATGGTGATCACCAGCATTAGAGGGCGGCTGTGGCTCAGGTGGTACAGAGCAGGGTTGGCGGTATGAACCCCACCACCTCCTGTCCCACAGTTTGAAGTGTCCTAGGGCCCAAACTGCCCCCGATGGTTGGCCAGCACGCTGCGTGGTGGCTCGCTGCCATCGGTGTTTGACTGTGTGCATGAATGGGTGAATGAGCGGCAGAAACCTTGGTGAGCATGTAAAGGTATGTAAATGTAGCCCTTTCTTAGTGAGGATGGAGGGTGCCGAGGTCTGGCTCACAGTCGGCGTTCCAGTTCATCCCACAGGTTGAGTGAACGAGTTGAGTTCACCTCTGTGCAGACCAGTCGAGTTCCACTCCAAACCTAGTGCACGGGGGCACTGTCATGTCGAAACAGCACAGGGCCTTCCCCAAACTGCCGCCGCAGTCTGAGAAGTCAGAAACACACTATTGTTTAAAACATTGCTGCACGCTGTAGCTTTAAGAATTCCCCTCATTAGAACTAAGAGGGCCAAACAAGGAAAAACAGCTCCAGAACGTAAGTGCACTAAAGTATGCAGGTGATTTTGCACAGAAATCATCATCTGTCCCATGATTATTTCTGCTGATTATTTAACCAGAGCGACTCTAGTTTGTGGTTCACACACTAGATTTGTTCACATGTTGCGCAAAGTCAGATAAGGAACCCGCGTACTGCGCAATAACAGGTTCATTGCACGTCCCACTGTGCCGGACGGAGCCAACCAAATCTTAGCTGCAATTTGTGCAAGACTGGTATAGATTTTGTGAAAAAAAAAAAAGGTGTAATAAATGCTGAATTGTAGTTGCATGATGGAAACACAAAAAAACAGAGCAGAGAGGAAAATTCGACGTGTCATCACCTTCCCGTCAGTGTCATCGATCATAAAACGAGCTTTGACGATAGTGCCAAAATATCACAGCTAACAAGTATCACAGCTGAAATATATCTTAATTTCAGCTTGAGCATTTATACCTCGTTTAAACCTGACATTTAAATGCGATCTGTATCTGGATACGTTATCTGGATAAGGGAAAGTGTATGTTAATACGGGTGTAAATGCATGCAGAACACGCGGAACGAGATCGGGTGAACGCAATCCCTACAGCGTGACACACTTCAAAGAAACTTCCTGCAAACTCAAGCAAGCCCAGCGAAAGCTAGCGGTACCAGTAACGTTAGATAGCAAAGCTTGCCTTGTCAAAAAGACAGCTGGCCTCTGCTTCACGAAGTGAGATTTGATCACACTTAGGTCTTTTCCACCAGCATGGAGCCAGCTCCTTTCTGGTTCACGCACCTAATTTTCAAGCGCCTCGGAGCATTTGAACTAAATGAGAATTGGTCCAGAACCCGAAAAGTTAGTTCCCAGCTGGAACCAAAAAATAGCCGGTTGGTCCTTGCAAACCTGAAGCGGGCGTGTCATATCCTACAGGTTGTAGTGCATTGTGCAATGCCCTCTGTAGACACATCCTTGATTACGCAACAAGATTAGAACGCGCTCAAATCAGCGCGACGGCACACTAAAAGTGTGACTTCGCCATTGCCATTAACGCGCTTTCATTAATAGAATTTATGGTGCGGCTGGATTGCTGCTTTTAGTGTAATGTTTTAGGTAAATTCCGGTAGTTTCATTTATATTTGACCCCACACATTTGAGTCAACAAACTCAACGGCAGTTAGGAGATTAAACCTGCAAATACAGATCGGTGCCAAATGCGACATGTCATTTCCAGCACATGCAGTTTTAAAGGGATTGCTACCAGCGTGATTATCATATTAAGTCTGTGTGTGGTAAATGTCACAATCGGGTTTAAGGTAGGAGAAAGAGCGGAGGATACATGAGCTGTAATTTAAACTCAAGTGAAAACTCAAAATAAACTAAAGGCCAACGTATTCCAAGAGAACCAAAGAGGGTGGAAGCTAGGGGAAACGAAGGGGGACTGGGTAGACTTCCACAAACTACAGCGCTGTATAAATGTGATAACAACATACCTTTTATCACCTTTATCCTCTTTCATGCGGGTGGATTCTGCAGTTTGACCTTTGAGAGGAATTTAAAGCAATCGACTCTGCTGTGGCTGCTTGTCTCCACATGTTGAACAAAAGGTATAATTTACGATAAACTGACAAGCCTGCACAAGAGATGTACATTTAGGGACTGTAAGAAAATGATTAGCCACTAATAAGGACCACTGGATTGTGTTGCACAGACATGTCATGGCGTTCTCCGCCTCTTTAACCTTTAAAAACACAACACATTGTTTCATATTAAACAGTGTCGGGGTTTTTTGTAAACTGTTGAGAAAAAGATATGAGTTGTTAGCAGTTCCACCAAAGAGACATTTCCCCGCTAGACATTTTAGAGGGTTTCAATTAAGTAACTGTTTGGGGTTAAAAGAGGTAAAATTATACAACATCTCACAAAAAAAAAAATCAAATATTAGAACAAATCTTTCCTGTCCCGTGGAACATCTCATGACCCCTCAAATTTATCTGGTGACCATTTTGGAGGGGCCCGACCCCTAGGTTGGGAACCACGGTAGAAAACTGTATATAAAGTACAACAGTAAAATGCTGCTCACACGTTGATGCATCAGAATTAACACACAGGTATAATTATATGTCGGTGACGGGGGGAAAGTTTACTGCAGGACCACTATTTTTACATTTGATACTTTGACACTGAAGTAGAATTTTGAATGCGGGACTAACGGAGTATTTTTGCATTGTTGCGCTGTTACTTTTCTTGCTGGATCTCTTTTAAAATATAATAAATCTCACATGGGAAGGCTGACATAAAAACATGAATCTGGGGCAAGAGATAATAAAAGATCCTCTCCCCCCCCAAAAGAATACCAGAATACCCTCCCTTCTGCAAAAAAGAAAAAACACGCTCTCTTTTCCCATCCGAACACTTTCATACGGTCCCTGAAGGAGGTTTAGTGATTTCTCTGTCGAGCTGTCGTGACTTTTCTGGTGTTTTTTTCTTACTGCATAATCATTAGGCTCAAATCTTTGTCTAGACAGAGTTCTTTACAAATGTCATTCCCAATTACTTACTGTTCAAATAAAGTTTGAAAGTAATTCGTGTGTGTGTGTGTGGGGGGGGGGCTGGGGGGCATTTGATTTTTCAAAGCTGCTCAGGTGCTCAACCTCAAAAGGATGTTGACAAATGATTAAGATTCCTCCGCAGAGGACCAAACCATGTGAACCTCTTTTCACATATAAACGTCCGTTAAGTAGCTTTCACTTTTGGTGAAATGGTAGAAAAGAAACCTGACGCAGCATCAACATGAAACCTAACGTCGGTGTGTGTTTACTTTCATTTAACTGCCATGTCTTTGTGGGCCTGAAAACAAGCATTGTGTCCTCGCCTGCAAGCCCTTTGGATGTTTTGGCGTCCTGCCACGTTCCCAGGGCTGCGGGTATGGATCTTCCTCTCGCACGGCCCGCTTGCCTCAAGATTCAGTTTTGGCTTTAGTGACTAGTTCAGGTTTAAGTTTAGTAACCTCATTTCTCATACGTGAGAAAAGTTATTATTTAAATCTAAAGACCTTAATGACAGAAATGCTACCATTACATTTACATTTACATTTAGTCATTTAGCAGACGCTTTTATCCAAAGCGACTTACATTTGAGGAAGACAATGGAAGCAATATAACAAGACAAGGTAACAAAAAGCATAAGTGCATCAAAAACGAGTCTGGTTAAAGCCCAGCACAGTACCAAGTCCCAAGCTATGGATAGGAAAGGGTTTCTTTTTTTTTTTTTTATAGCAGAGGTAGAAAGGAAGAAGAGTTAGTGATGGTCAGTCAGGTGTTGACGGAAGAGATGCGTTTTCAAGTGCTTTTTAAAGGCGGCTACAGAATCTGCTGATCTTGTAGAGGCCGGCAAATCATTCCACCAATGTGGAACGGATCCAAAGAAGGTGCGCGAGAGTGATTTTATTCCTTTTTGGCATGGTACCACCAGGCGTCGTTCTGCTACCACTGTCCTCTGAGTAGGTACAGTATGTGGACGGGACCGACACAGGGAACCGTGGGGCACAAAGCAGCAGCCGAGTGCAGGACCACGAGGAAGCCAAAACATTACCGGCATGGTCCGAGGTCAAGACGCATATTGAGGCCCGAACGTTTCCAACGAGAGAGAAGGCGTCGTCGCGGTCACTCGGATGGACACTTCTAAAGGAATTTTAAAACACAAAAAAATACAGAAGTGGAAAACTGGGATTAAAGTGACGTTTGAACCGAGGGACTCCAAAAAACGTGTACGAGGCCATATACGAGTTCCCGTCACTGTCAGGGTTTTGGGAGTATCTTCCCTCTGCTTCCTCATGTTTCCCAGTGTTTTTCCCTGCCTTGTGTTTCCTGTCTGTCTTATTTTGTTCGTCTGGAGCCTTCCACGGAGCAGACCAGTCTCTCTCTCCTCCACACCTGCAATCACTCACCTGCGCCCCGCCTACCTGCACACCTGCAACTCATCCCGGTTCATCACCATCTCCTGCAGTATTTAAACACCGGTTCAACCACCCAGTCTTCGCCAGATCGTACTATCCCTACCGTGGTATTTACGTCGGGCTCTTCCCTCTACAACTTCCTATGAAGATTGTTCGAGTGTTTTGGTCACAGCAATTTATTGTTTCCCTCTGTCTCCACATCCAGAGATCCTCCCGTCTGCCTGCCTCGCTCCGTGGATCCTCCAACCACCTCTTGCCTGCCTGCCTCGTTCCTCCCCGCTCCTGCAACTCCTCCAGGAACTCTCAGCCTACCAGCCAACACCCTTCATCCCCTGGTTATGCGGACACGCTACCTCCACCTACCTGTCTATCTGGCTTCCAGCCGTTGCCGCTCTCACCTCTCTGGAAAAATAACAAATAAACCTTATTTGTTCCCCTACCGCCGACGTTGTGTTCTGCCTTGTATTCTGGGTCCAACCAAACAAACTACCTTAACCGTAACAGTCACTGTTCTGCAGCGGTGTTACTGTTAATCTCATGCCCTCACTGTTTATTCAACTACAGTATGTGATTCAGCTCTCTGAAGCGAGCAGACGCCTTCTTAATGGTCTCTCTGGGTCCCTTTAGAACTAGTTTAACGGAAGAAACTCTGTCGCGTAAACACTGTTTTAATTAACTCAAGTGTCGCGAGGCGTCAGCGCTGAGTTCAGCGAGACCGTCAGTTACAGCGACTCCTCTCGGAAAGGGGTCCGCCTGCCTGTACAAACAGAACTCAGCGCACCGTTCTTTTCTTCTCCCCCCTTCTTCTTCAGTTGTTCAAATAGGTCTGGTGTCATGCATGCTGGCAGCTGTTCACCTGGTTGGAAACATGCTTGATCCAATCGGAGCTTAGGTCGGTGAGGACTTTGATTAAAGCCCTAAATGAATAAATAATGGTAAAATAAGCATGATTTAATAGTGGAAAATATATACCTGTATATGAAACAATACGTTATATAGTCTTACAGGACATCATTTTTACTTTAAACATTATAATACATTTTTCCCGATAACCCTTTTGGCACTTTTTCATGCCACTTTTTATTTAATATTGTAACTTTCCATGACAGTGGTGCTGTCACCGCCGCCAAATCACGCCCCTGCCTCTGTAGCTGGTCGAGCTCAACAACTGCTACCAGAATTAGCCGGCTAGCCCCGGTTCGCTAGAGCAACAGCAAGGTCAACAAGGTTCTGAATCAGCTAGCTGCCGCTGCATAAACAGTAGGCGCGCAGATACAGAGGCTAACATCTGCTATTCCTTTAGCGGCCCGTGCTACATATGATGCAGACAGGGGGTCCAGCACCTGCCCTCCAAAGGTCTCAGGGATGGGGCTACTTGGTTCCTAAAGGCCGCCACTCTGATTGGCAAATCCACCAGTTCTTTGCTCCTCCCCCCCCCCCGCTTATTACTGGTTTGCGTATTGTCCAAATATCTGATCAATTTGTGCTACTTTGTCAAAAATTGTTTTTCAAAACTTTCATGCCAATAAAGCCTTTTTTTATTGAACCTTACCAGCTGAGTGGCTATATCCCCCCCCAGTTCTCTGAGCCGAGGCTCACCCCGAACACCTTCAGCCCCTCCCTGCAGCCCGCTGACCTCCCCTTTGCTCTGTCAGCAGCAGACAGAGCGGCGGCGGTCTCACACGGCTGAATGGCCGTCGGTGGATCCGTCTCCGGAGCGAGCTGCACGTCGAGGTGCAGTTGTCCCGCGTCAGTTCGGTGCCGCTGTAGTTGCCGTGGCCACGGCGACATGCAGCATGTTGGTGGTCATGTTTGCCGTCTGCTTGTGAAACTCTCGCAAGCTGCCAGGTGTAACAAATGATCCCGGTCGTGCAAAAAAACACGAACGTCGCACTGCGTTGCACATGACGTCATTAAATACCGAGTTTCTCTCCGCGCCCCCAACTCTGACTGACTTCCAGTGTCCCCGTACACCACCAAATGAGCTATTCAGTTGCTGCTTTGCACACCTGAGCTGCAGAGCTATTTATTACTGCTGTTAGCCACTTTACGCTATTTTATCTCATTTATTGGTTTTGCCATTTTATTGTTTTTATACCATCGACTGCAAAAGCTGGAAAGCCAGTCTTGTTGTACTTGACATTACAGATATTCGGTTCTCGTTGTTCATTACGGGGCTCCGCACATTTTACCCTGTTGTGTGTCTCACGTTTGGCGCTCTCTGCCCCTCAGAGGACTTTGACAGCAGAGCGAGTGCAGCTGCAGGTCATAAAACTGATAACGTTAATTTGGATAGCAGTAGGCCAGTGGACGTGAACTGACGCACCTCACTCTAAAATGAAATCACGGGTTAGAGCTGTGGTTTGCTCTGCTCTGACTGACTCCATTTGACTAACATGGCTCCTCGCTGCCCTCACTGATGCTTCTTGCATCTGACTGTTTGTTCACACACACAGATACAAAGAAGCGTTTGGGAATTTCTTATATAATAAAGCAGTATTTCCTGAGCAATGGGTTGGCATGCAAAGTTATACCGACGTTGTACCGTCGATAACAGGGAAGCTGTTTACCAGCTACTAGGGATTTTAAGCCGTGCTAGATGTGGTCTGTAACACCAGAAGCACCAACATTTGGCACCTACGTCACAAGGAATGTTAAGGTCGCGAATGAAAACTACAGCGAAAAATATTCGCTGACGACAAAAGAACTAATTACTGGTGTAATGCAAAGCCTTTGATTAACAGTTTCCAAAAACATCTCTTGTTCAGAAGCTGATTAAGCTGCGTGGCCTGTTGCTCTAACGTTAATAAAAAGCATCTTGCATTCAGCGACGTTCTGCCTCTTGTCATAAATGTTATGTGACGTCACCGGTTGTCCATCGACAGTCCAAAACGGCTGGAACCGACGGCGAAAACACGCAGGCCACACGTCTTCGCTCATGAAAAGGTAAAGCTAGCGCGACATGATCAAGACCTGTGGCCATGGATGAAACGCCAGCGTCGCCGTCACTCGGCTGTCGACAGGAACGAGTAAGTTCGAGAACGAGCGTAAACCATCTAAATCGTCCTCTAGATCCTACGGTGCCTGGCCTTTCTGCTTCTCCTCTCAAGCTGAACCTCGACAGTGACCAGTGTTTCTGAGCTCTTCGCAGTGGAGAGGACGGGCAGCTGCGGTAATGCTAGAGCGAACGGAAGAAGGTCGGAATACCATTTTCGGCCTTTCTCCATGCTTTCATCGACCCCAATGAAGGCCGCAAGCCAAAACGCGTTCGTCCAACAATCAAGTTGTTCTATATAAACTACAAGTGTTGCTGGAGTTTTGACCTCTTTAGACTTTTTCCTCCATGTGTGACAAGTTAAAACAAAGTCACTAATAGCCTGTTAATGTAATAAGTTCATGGTCTGTAATGTTAAAACATGTAATGAGGATAAGAAGATCTACATTCATGGGTAATAGTTATAATGAAAGAACTAAAGCCATAAAAGCACCATAGTTAAAAGTCGCGTCTTAAAAAAGGTGTTGATCTGTGATCTACAAGTCGATTCTCAATCCAGGATCCAGAGATCGATTACTTCTCGCCTCTACTTGCGGTCGAGCCGTGACGTTCAGTGCCGTGAAGGTCCAGGGGTTCGTTAAAAGACGCTAAAAAAACACCAATATTGAATTGAATCACAGCATTTTTCAAAAAATAAAATAAAATAACACCCTAACTTAGAAAAACGAAGCGAGCCACACGAGATACTGTAATTTACATATGTGGACCTGGTGGTCGCTGTTCAAGACAGGGTTTTTAAAGCACTTTTTAAATCAACAGACAAACTTTAGGAAGGTAACGTGAAGAAAGGTTAAGTCGTTCATTTCGAGGGGCAGTGCTCCTAAAACTGTTTTGCCTGTTGGTTCAATTTTGACATTATGAGAGAAAGGAGGTTTGTGGGAACATTTTGACGCATAATGTGTGTGAAGAGCAAAAACTTAGTTACACTTAAAGCACAACTCCCCACTCTTGAATAATGTCTATTTTCAGCTCCACACAGTAAATGCTCTTCGAAATAGAAATGTTTACTCCCATAACACGGTCAACCTGACATTTGTCTGGGGTCATGGGAATTTTCTGCACAAAAGTAAGCAGCCAGAAAGGTTTGAGAGACCGTGTTGTGAATCGTGGCCTTCCATGACCAGGAGACGTTCAAAGGAAAGTTGTAAGTCACAAAACCTGCATGACCAAGACAATTCAGATTCAGGAAACGCGAGGGTGACCATGGTTTGTCGAAGTCACAGAACCGAGAAGACCAAACGAGTTCGAATCACAAAGTCCACATGAGCGAGAGAAGTTTCGAGGTGAAGCTCAAGGCAGAGAAAACCAAGTTACGCAATCTAGTAGACCAAGACAGGTCTGTGTTTCGAGTGTGAGTGGCAAAACCGTCGCGGCAGACAAAGGTCGAGGTCGCAAAGGTAACCTGATCAAGACCCTCAAGTCGACTTCCTCCCACTGTTCAAACATGAAGCCGAAATATCCCGGAAACGGGAGCTCCCATCTCGACGTCATTTGAATCCGGAGTCGGAGGTTGGAGCCGCGGTATCGAGGTCCCGCCCACACACCCGGGCCGGGTCCCCCTTCCATGTTTCATGGAAGGGGGCGGGGTCTATGACCTGTGCTGCAGTACAGCCAGCAGGGGGCGATCGACATTGTTTTGTCAAGTGAAAGTCATAATGGCAGGTTGATGAAGACAATAACTGAATCCATAACCTACATGACACACGAGCCCAAGTCACTACACCGCTACTTTAAAATGTCCGCCCAACAATGGCAAGTCTGCCAGAAAAAAAGATGGCACAAAACTAACAAGTGGATAGAGCAACTGCATCAGCTCACCTAAAATCACGAAAAAACCCTCAACTTTTTGTTGTCTGTTTGCTGAGATTTTTTTTCGAGATAATCCATCTCTGGCATCACTAATACAACCTCAGCTAAGAAAACCAAAACCATCTGCATGGCAAGGTACCACTCGGCCTTCGTGGTGATATGACCCCATTAAAAGCTGCAGCTGTGGCTTCAACTCTGTTGACGGTTGATTGATGATATCCTACAAAGTGTGCGAACAAATACAACAGAGGAAGGGGACCTCACCCGAGGAAGACAGTTCAGCAGAGGCGGTTAAGCCTCATGACCTCTTTTCAGAGGCCACAGCTCACATAAGGTGCATTTTTCCTAAAACACTTGCTCTACTTTCACTTTACTCTTCCTAACACAGAGTGGTGTCTCTGATTTCTGAGCAATGTCCAGGTTTCCTGGAGAGAACTTGGTACTAACACTGAAAATAGCGGTGTCCTTCAAAGAAAAGCTCCATTTGAAATTTAATTGAATATTCATTCACCATTTAACTTTTACATTATTGTTCACACATTTTTAATTGTGTGCTTGCCCGTATAAATTTTTTTTTTAAATACAAAAGACTCTCTGTGGCACTTTCAATTTAATATAATTGTAGTAATTGGTATCAAATGAAATAGTTCTAGTTCTAGAACTGCATCATGTTTTTATGACTTACTTTTCGTACTTTTATATATTCATTTGTTCATATTTTGGACATACTGGCACGCTATCACAGCAAACTGCAACATGTTTAATGTTCAATTTGTCTAAACCTAGAAGCTGGCTGAAGATAACTTGAGTATAAAACATACTGTAGTTATTCAGCGTTAAATAAAATATTAAATAGGTGCAAACTTTTGCTGGAATTTTGTTTCATTCTTTTAATTTACAACATTAGTTTTGTTCAATTTTAATTAGACATTTCCTTGTTGTTGTAAATTTTGGGGGCTTTTCTGTTCATCAAAATGACGCAGTTAAGCGTTCACACTCCTCACAGGTCTCGCCCGCAGATGTTCTTCTTCCTGTTGAGTGTTTTGATTGTTTTGTTGCTTTTCTGTCTGCAGGTTTCTTTCAGTTGGAACAAGTCAAACTATTTACATAATACAAAATATACTCACTGTTTCTAAGAGTCATTTATTATAATAATTAAAAACACTAAACACAAGTATATAAAATCTGGATAAATATAATTTCAGTGTTTTTAATAGTTTTTGCAACCACTGTGATGCAGTGTCATACGTGCCTTTATTACACAGTAACAATTTGACCTGCATAAAGATACTGCGTCTCTTAACAGCGATCTGTTTAAGCCGTATCTTCATCTTTGGGTGCATTTTGTCCTGGCACTGTCGGCACGCACACGCTGAGAGCTACTGGAAACGGGAGTGAACCTTTAGACAGGCCAGCCTTTTTTTTTTTATTTAATATAGGTTGATTTATCTGATCGAACGTTTCCTCCGGTTTCCTCAGAACAACAGTGAAAACCACACTGACAAAACTCTCCAACACACTAACAAGCAATCTCTCTTATCAGGTTTTTCTGAAACTTGGACCGTACACATTAGGGTTTGCCTCTAAACTAAAATAAATGTTTAAATCCTGGCAAACCCGACTTTGGCTCAGTTTTTTTGGGTTTTTTTTACACCCAATGAAAACCCCCCACAAACCCACGGAACATTCTCTGAAATTAAAGGGGAGATCCTTAAATTTCCAAAAAGTACCAAACATGCCAGGATACATTTTTGGGTAGACTTATGTCTTTATTTATTTCAACATTATTGAACGACTGTCTGCGTTTGGGTCCTCTCCCTGTTGTCCACGTCGTGACACGTGCTAGTCAGGAATCTAACATCAATCGAGGCCAATCTTCACATTCACTCCATTCACAACAATACCACGTATACTGCAAGCGTTTGTCTGTTTTAACAATCTTTTTTTTTTTTTTAAACCATCCAAAAGGAGTTCAAAACAGCCGAGCGTCTTCAGTTTCAAGAGTTAGTCGATTGCACTTCCATAATTAATTCAACAGGAATAAATGCGCATATCATTTTTATGCACTTGTGTTTTTTGTGTTTTTTTTTTTGTTTTTTTTTGCACCTGGCATTTCCTCACAGCTCTGAATGAACTTGCGTTTATCACCCTAGAAGCTCTGAGTAAGTGGAGATACTTCCACCTGACAGAAAACAGGTACATATGATACAGGTGTTTATTTTCCAGATTATTTCCATGGATACGCAAACACCTGCTTTACTTAGCACGATGATGTTTTTTAATACACAGAATCGGGAAAGCTAGTTGTGGTAAGCCGTGCTGAGGGTGGTTGTTCTTGTATGTTTTGTCTTTTATAAAAACCAACCACGTCACTTGCTTGTGAAGTTATCTGTAATTTTACAGCATTTAGTGACACTTTCCTCCCGGGCTTTTTGCCTTTTTAAATGCTCTACCTTCTCGTTCTCTCTTTCTTCCCAACTGTCCTTTTTTTCACACGCACTGACTGAAAGTTGTTAATAATTTCAACAGAAAACTTACAGTTGTCTCGGAGACTGTAAGTTTTGGATAGTAACTTTAGGTTATCATTTAGCTAAAACACCCAGTCATATTTTTGACATCTTTAAAGCTGCAGTCAGGACAAATTTAAAAAAAAAGAGTCTCAAGGGGATAGTGGGAACATGGTGGAGGCAAAATACTTTTAGTTCCTAAAAGAAAAACCTATTTCTGTTTCTATTACAAAACCACAGAACAAACCATCTGTTGCGACTGATATTAATATATTTCACCTCCCACCATCTTTTTAGCTAGCGAGCTATAGTTACCAATCCATCCCGTAGTCAGCTTGGTGGAGTAGAGTTAGGACAGAGCTCAGAGCTGGCAACCCCACTTAGGACAGGACTTTCAAGATGGTGAGTGTGCAGTGATTATTGGACAACAAATATGTAGCTCCAAGGCTGACTGCTGCTACTACCACAAAGCGTAGTTTTTTGGTCAGTCAGGTTTTCGACCACAGCACGGTACTGAGACTGTTAAAGTCTTCCATGACATCCACCTAAACAGAGACAGTGGCAGAAATATCAGTCTTAGCATTACTGCATCTCAGTGCTGCATTCGACACAACATATACATCACTTTCTGGCATAGTACTGAACTGGTTTGAATCCTACTTGTGTCAAAAGGTAATTACACATCTGAGCGGACAAAAAAAGACCTGTGGAGTTCCCCAAGGTTCCCTTCTGGGGCCTTTTGTGTTTAACATCTATGCTACTACTAACTCCGATTAACAACAAAATATGTTAACAAAATTATGCCGACGACAAATTTACATAACCATGTAACCAGGGGACTATAATCCCACACAAGCGCTGAGTAAGTGCATTGAACAAATCAAAGATTGGATGTGCCAGAATGTTTTCTTCAATTAAACAAAGATAAAACGGAAGTCATTGTTTTTAGAGCCAATGAAGAACGATTAAAGTCAGCGTTCGCCTTCAGTCAGTAATGTTAAAGACCAAAAACCAAGACAGAAGTCTTGGTGCAGTAACGGACTCAGACCTGAATTTCAATATCCCCATTTAGATAATCACAAAGTCAGCCTGCTACCACCTGAAGAATATATCAAGGATTAAAGGACGCATGTCTCAGCAGGATTTGGAAAAACTTGACGATGCATTTATCTTCCTTCGACTCGACTACTGTAACTGTGTCTTTACAGGTCTCAATAAAATAACTCCATCAGACAGCTGCAGCTGATTCAGAACGCTGCTGCTCGCGTCACTAAGACACTCAGACCAAGAAAGTGGATCACGTCACTCCCCCGCTGAGGTCTTTGAACTGGCTTCCTGTCTGTCAAATAATTGATTTTAAAATACTGCTGTTGGTTTATAAAACGCTTAGAGGTGGGGTATGTGATTCTAACTAACGTTAGCTGGGTTGTGGTCTAGCAACCTGGCCCTACAGCTGCTGCTGTGAAGCTAACAGCCAGAGAGGACGAGACGTTCCCCAGATCCAGCTCAGCAGCTCCAGACAGCGATACTCACAACTCCCCTGCTAACATCACAACAACCGCACCCCAAAGTCCGTGGGCGAGTCATTTAACGTCAGCTGAGACACAAATCACGGCGTTGTGTTCACAGAGTCGGGGCTGAATACAAACACCGGAGGTTTTTTTCGGCGCGCACACTGAACGGACAGGTAGCGGACCGTTTAGTCTGAATTTGACAAAAATACATACTGGTTAGAAACGTATACCCCACCTTTTAAGCAGTTTAGGGCCAAAAGTTAATTTCTGATCTTCTGCTACGTTACGAACCATACCGTATTTAATTGTATTTTTAAATTTCCTTATGTTGCTTTTTACATTTTGTCTGGTTGCCTTTTATGTTTTATGTAAAGCACTTTGAATTGCCTTGTTGAAATGTGCTATACAAATAAACTTGCCGTGACTTGTTGATCACAACTAATTGCTGTTTCCTTTTCACTTACTTACTCTGACATGTTTTTTAGGTTTCTGTTTTTGAGGTTTACTTCGCCCCAACCGATATAGTGAGTGTCTGATTCTTTCAACGTCATTTTCAATCGACGCAGAAGCGGAGCAGTTAACTTACTATTTTTAATGTCAATAAGTTGACTGGCTGATTCACCATTTTTGTTTTTCTCTGTTCTGATCGGCTTGATTGTTTTCCCAACCCGCCTACATGACTTTCTACGCGTGTAAACAATTTCAACTTTCTCGACCCCCGCCATCCTCGCTGTGGTCTGCTCCATCCCGTGGAGTCGGTGTGCATCAGTGAGACAGGAATGTAGCTTTTCCCTCGTAAACACTTGAACAATACGCCTTGTAAATCCTAACCGCTCTGCGCACAGACCTGCGCATTCCTGTACACGGAGGCAAACTCCAGACAGCACAGTTTCCAGCTCCGAGTCTTGCACGCCACTGCCGAGGAGAGTCCTGGATCCTGATCGGTTGGCAGGTGTCTGATCACACGTTAGTGCTCTGGAAGGGGGGGTGGGAAGTTTTTATTCCGACTGTTGATGTCCCTCCAGTCATCTTTGGCCCCTGTCGTATGAAGCAGAGTCATAAAGGACAGGACAGCAGGTCACATAACCCTTCTGCACGAACGTGACAGGAAGTTGATGTCTTTTTTAATGCTTACCAGCTTTATTAGGACCGCCGCCCTGCTGTGAGAAGTCGGCCTGTTTTCAGATCTGTATTTAACTGAAAAAGAGGAAGGGGATCCCATGGGTGTTTTCACAAATTTTGGCCTATTTTCTCAGGCCTGTGTGGGCGTGTATAAACTGTGATTGACTTCTCCCTCACCCTATGATTGGTATTTGTTGCCAACTGTTGGGATGGGTGGGACAAATTGCACATATACGTGGAACTTGAGACTTATAATTGCGGAAAAGAATATTAAAAAGTGCGACGAAATCCGTTGATGTCAGATTTTCTTGTTCTGCACCATCAATGGGTTTTGTTGGCATCATGAAGGCCCAGAATGTCGCATCAACACGGTTCTCAAATCCCTGGAACACTCTGATTTATGCGTTCATATGCAGACCTTTGCTGAAAATAAAGGCAAAAAAGGAAACAATAATTTCGTATGAACTGTCCTACAACATGTAGCCTAACGTGTCCTGAAAATAACAACACATGGCGTGCCTGGCTGAAGGCCCCTTTACACTGTGCGATCTGACAGCCTCAAATTGATCTCGTGCTCTCTGAGACAGAGTGCCACAGAGATTTTTAAGACCCATCCGGCACAGTGTGACATGCAATAAACACAATCGCTGCTGCCGCACAGTCTAAAGGCTAATGGATGTGTTCTATGTAACCTGTCCCGGAGTTCAAGACGAATCATCAAAATCTGCTTTACGGGGAGGAGAAAAGAGGGACTTTACTGTGTAGCAAGAGATTAATGAAAAAGTGACTCAGGCACAGGGTTAGAAAATGCACATTTCATTTCACTCTGTCTGTACGACATTTTGTGGCGTGCGTGAAAAGGGTGGTTGTCGAAACGTAGCTCATATGTAAGATAGACATCTACGAAACGTTTGCTTTTCAACTCAACTTAACCTTAAAGTCTTGATGTCATTTGATCTGCAAAGTTGCTCACTGGCATCTTACACTTGACACCACTTTACTCGTTGACGTTTGTTTTTAGGCTGTGCAAGCAGAAGTTGGTCGTGAGTGGATGCCCCCCCTTCTCATTAACATCTGTATTTGTTCAGTGGGGGCAAAACCATTCCTCTGTTCTGCCGTCAGTTTTTATCCCTCTCCCCTCTCTACTTTGAGGCTCGCAAAGTGTCGGCGAGGCTGCCTGATTTTCCCGCTGCACAGTCGATAAAAACACTCAGCATATCTGAAGCTGGACGCACCTATTTCAGCTCTCTTGTCTTGTCCCTTTTTATCTTTGTGAATTCCCCCATGGGCATCAATAAAATGTTGTCAGGTGTCTTGTACTGTGCACACGTCCACACATTTTTGTCACTAATAATGTCTCTCCGGACTGACATGACTCTCTGTATGTGCTGGGGGAGCAGAGCTGCTGGGGGAAACCGTGCAGACATCGTTGAGGAAGTTTGATGACCTCAGTTGCAACAGCAGCTGCTGCTGGTAGTCTTTTGGGGGTTTTTTCGTCACTCGGGGTTTTCGCAAAGCTCAGTTGTACAAGATGTACCATCCAGCAGTTCAGCCCCTCTGACTTTTGCGTCTGTGATGGTTCCTGACTTTAAGGTTTCCTGTGTGAAAAACACCTCAAGGCTAAATGAGAAAACTTACTACTAGCACAATGACAAATGAACGTAACAGAGCTTTAGTGACGCTATTAGTCAGTGGGGATCTCCACGCTACAGGAACGTAACAACCTGAAACTGGAGCTTCCCGTAACCCTGAACTATTGAGCACTTGGTTCTAGGCTCTGCCTTGTTTTCATTTCTGAGGGTTTTAGATATATACGTTACTTACAGCCGATTTAAGCCAAAACTCTGAACAATAACCTCCTCCAGGGCAGGTTTTGTGTTCAGCCTAAGTTACCATGGTGATCTAGCCAGGTTAAAAAACAGAGCCACCTTTAGGCTCAGCGTAGCAGGCTAAACCACGACTCTCGCTTTGTAGTACACCGCTCCGGTGTCTTTTAACCATGACCCCAATCTTTCCCTAACCCCTTTAAAAAAGTAGTCTTAGTGGCCCAAAACGTATCCAAACCTTAATCACAGCGGTGGCGGATCAGAAAACGTATCCAGTGTATCCAAAGCCTGATGGATCCCCCTCCTCTGGACCGCAGAGCTCCACTGTCGTCCAAAAACAGCGAGCCTCACTGTTGTTCCTTCATCACCACGAACACACACACTAGTATTTTATCCTGACTCGGTCCCACACACACACACACACACCGTGCTGCTTGATTTGGAAACTTCTGCCTTCATATCAGGCATTCAAAATCTGTTTTTATAAAGACTGTCACTGTTTCACTTTGTCAAACTTCTCTCTTTCAGGCCTCAAGTCCTGTCTTATTGTTCTATATCTGAATACTGCAAATGAATTGTCTGTGCATTCATAAATAACTCTTTTGGGACAGGTCTCTATGGTAAAGGTGTCTAATCAAACAGAAGTTAAATAAGAAAAAGTGTCAGGTCAAAGTGCTGAACTGAATCCGCAAGACTTCAAAACCCCATTTGAAAAATCTAAAGGAGCTAAAATGCATCAGTTTAGAGACTTTTAAATGGTTCACGATTGCGCAAGTCCTGTTTGCAGATCGGTTCTGTGTGATGCAGCTCTGTGCTGCCTCACAGTGCAGGACGTTTAACACGGCGCACACTGGCTGCACATCATCACACACACTGTTGCACGCACAAAGCTTCACTTCTTCATCTCTGAGAGCCAATCACTAAAAACCGAAGATGGGCAAAATCAACGGATGCCTCAAATGCCTCTTTGTCTTCTTCAATGTGCTGTTTGCAGTAAGTAGGAAAGACCTTTCTGGTCATTTATTTATTTTGTTTCTGATTTATTTCTGCATGTACATTTTTTGTTCTCTTCTTTTAGCCGGTTTTGTTTGTTTGGGATTTGATCAGTAGTGTTTGTGTTTGGAGCAGAAGATGAATTGTCTTTTGTTAAACATATTTGAGTTAGTTTTATAAGTTCAGAAACAAAGAGGGGCATAGAGTGTGTGAGTGTGTGTGTGGGCGGGGGGGGGCTAATGAGCTAATTGTTTGATTTTCAGCTTTTACTAAACAGCAAAAGGAGGGTGGAAAAACGTACGCTCAGAAGATACAGATTTACTAAAAAGAAAATAGACACTTTAAAAACTTAAAAAAGTCTAAAATAAGTACGCTAGAAAAAGTGACAGTATTAGATCAAATTGAAAGTGGAGTAATAAAACATCAAACCAAAGGTGTGAAGTACCAAATGTTTAAAGCATTTTCTTTAGAGCAATTAACAGGTACAGATGATTTTTCCTTTTCCCGGTTCAGTAAACAGTCAGTTCCAGTAACAGGGAGACGGGGGGGTGGGGGGGGGGCACAACAACCTGAAGACAAAGAGGGAAAGCCACATCTCTGCAGCAGACATCAGCTTCATATTTCAGTCCGCCCACCGACCCCCTTTCGTTCCATTAGTTTCATTCCTTTCTGCTGCAGACGGGGGGGGATTTCGGCACAGGGCGCTGATGGGGTGGGACGGGCGATGTAAAGGAGGGTGGAGTTTGAAGAGGCTGTGTACATTGTGTTCCTCACAAAATGAACAAAACAGCATTAAAAAAAAGGCGTGACTGAACCGCCAAATCAGGCAAAGAGACTAAATGTGGCCCGTGAATAAAAAACAAAGCCCTCTTTTCCTTTTTCCGCCCACACAAGGTTAATGTTCGAATTCCTGCTTCTGTCTTATTCTTGTTTTTATGGATTCACTTAAACAGAAATATTGAGTCTGGTGCAATTCTTAAAATCAGGTGGCATGGATTAGAACACCTTAGACTAGATTACATAAATCAGGTTCGACTAATTTAAATGAGACACTAGAACATGTTGCATACGGACAAAACACGGGTTCATTTGGTGTCTTTAGAGCTAAAAATGCTTCCAGGCTGGGGTGTGCACAGCGTCCGGGAGTGTTTGCAGCAGGCTTGGTGTGATCAGGCCTGACAGCGAACGTCTCCGGCGTCTCTAGAGCTCCGTCTCCCTCTAGCGTCTCGGTGCAGAAACAACAGAAACTCTACCGGGAGACCAAATAATAATAATAAAAATTTTAAAAAAAGCCCTGCATGCACGGGCACAAGTGTAACGCCCGCATAAATGGAGATGGCAACACGTCATTACAAAATGCTCGATGATTTAAAAAACGACATCGCCACGGTTTGTTGGTGGCTTTATGCCCTGAAAGTCCTCTGAGAGTTGAGACTATTATCCAGCCACTTAAAGACACAGCGAAATGAAAAATACACACAAGTTCCAGCGTCTCTGTGTTAGTTATTCATTTACCTCCCATGACATGCTAAATATGTGTTATGAAAATATGAAAAAGAAATCACTTTTGAGTATTTTTATGAACAAAATCCCTCTTTTCTCTCCCGGTAAACTACAAATATTTTTGATGACTTATCTTTAACTTGGGGGGGGTTCATCAGAAAAAAACAGCACTTGGTGGTTATCATAGAAGCAGGCGTTCTCCTGGCACAAACTTTGTTTACATTCCGCCCCCGGTTGGGGCGTAAAACTCTCTTCCGCCTGGGAGTGAACAGCCCCACAGCTCCATATCTCGCCACGTCCACTTTCTGCCGCAATCAATTTCAAGGATCTGATCTAAACCCTGCCCACATATTCCGTTTTGCTGAAAATGCTGTCACATGACTGACGCTACAGAGGCCATTTCACTGGTCTAAAGTAATGATAGGATCGTCAGATGGGTGAATTAATAATTGGATTACATTTTGTGTCTTTAAACGGTTAGAAATTGTCTTGATTTTCCCCCTTGAATTTCCTCTGAAGTACCTTTTAAAGCAGAAACGTTTTTTCTCTCACGTCCCCCTTTGGAAGTAAAAAAAACCAAGTTTCTTTAAGTTTCATTTCAGTAAGTTTCATTTATACTATGTGTCAGCCTACGCATCCAGCGGTTGTTTGTATAATATTTACACCCAGTATAAGAAGAGAACAACTGGAAACCTTCTCAAAGCCTTGCGCATCTTTTTATACACATTTCCCGCAAATTAAATCTGATTCGCGCGGTACTGTTAGGATTTAGGAACTTAGGAAATTTTAAATCAAAGTTATGCCGGTTTGACGAAAGGGTTTGCCGAACAATGCGAGTTAATAAAGATGGAGGCTCTGGGGTGTCTACGAGTTAAAATAATGTTTTTTTAAATTTTTAAAAAAAAACTTTCTAAATGTTTAAAATTCCGTTCGTTAATATGTCGTCTCATTTTCTGTTCATTCTTCGCCCTTCTGCATTGTCTGCACTCTCTGCTCTGTCCACTCTTTCATTTAGATTTTTTAATTTTTAATTTTATTTATTAAGAATCAATATTTTGGTGGCACGCTTCAGCCTCCATACTTCACCCTTGTTACAGCTCAAACTAACCAATGTGGTGTGTCCCCAGATCATCGGATGTTTGCTGATGTACGGCGCGGTGAAGGTCAGCACCTACAGCCCCCAGGTAAACCACAACAGCATCGGCGACTCCACCTCGCGTTCCACGTTGTGCCATCAGAAACGCCGAAAAACATACATTTTTGACTTCTTGACTGCTTCAAAGAGTGATATGTGCTCACTAAATACCACACTGAGCCGGACTACTTCTTGGCCCAAACTCCTCTGACTCCCAAACATTTTCTTGGTACGAGAACATCACGCCGCCCCTAGCGCTTGTCAGACAAACATACCACATAGTGCCCGCGTTAAGGGTTGGAACACACTACAAATGCTGTTGGAACCATGTGTGTGCGCTGTGATCTGCCAGATGAATTGCCTCGTTCATTATCTCTGCTGGTTCCGTGGCCGCTGCCAAACATGCATTTACAACTTCCCATTACGGAAAAGTCTGCTGGCAGAATGAGCTGCGCATTTACTGTAATTTGACTCAGTGGGGTCAAAGGGTTCCAAGTCAGATGTGAACGATTACGAGAATCAGAAGTGTCAGTTTGTGGAAAAACAGAGTAGCTTTACAGGGCCTGTTTGTGTTGATTACGCGAACAATTCAAAATCACTCTTAAAAAAAAAGGTTTTAAATCCGTGGGAACGTTTGACGGCAACGCTTAAATAACCTTGCATAACCACTGACAGCCAGCTGTGTAAGCACTACGCAGGTTTCGGACCTGGTTATGGCAGAACGTTCACATTCTGAGAGAATTCGAGGCTTTGAATTGAAACAAAAGCAGCTGTTTTCCTTTGTGCGTGATCACGTCTGAAAACACAGAATGCCTGACTTAGAAACGTTTGCAACAAGTTCCGGTGAAGGATTGTGCGAGTTTGTAAAGCAGGCGAGCGGCTGCCAAGACCTTAGTGGAGGCTTCGAATCCTCTTAATGCAGAACAGATGCAGCTCGGGGTGTGTGTGTGTGTGTGTGTGTGTGTGTGTGTGTGTGTGTGTGTGTGTGGGTGGGGGGGGGGGGGGGGGAGTCTCTGCAACAGAAAAAACAGGATGGCTCTGTCAATGTAATCAGATCAGAAATACTGAGGGGCAAAGAAAAAAACATCTCTCTTCAGGGAAGATTTTGATAGATTTCATGCATTCCAGCGTCTCCCATTTTCCGGGACTTAGCATTCAAAGACGTTGATAACATTCAGCCACTAGACGACACACTCCCCTCCCTCTTCCAGTGGCTGCCGGCTCGTTGCACAACCGGCATATTTCACGGTCGCCCGACTCAGTCCTGTCAAGTGATGAATCTTTTGTGACAGAGTGATGAGTTCATTGTCGCAACATTGGTTGTTTGTTTTTATGTGGCGGTGTGTCATGTAATGCTATCTATGGGAATCTTAGCGCTTTGGGTTTTAGAAAAGCGCGTTGTAAATAAAATGTATTATTATTATTATTATTATTAGGATATGGCTACCTTAAAAATGAAAATGACCCAAATATTTCCATCATTTAATAATTATAGGGGCCCTATATTGCAACACTATAAAAGTTAGTAGGCGAGACACAGTCACACGTGAACAAGAGATTAATGTCTCTTCTGTGGCAGTAAACACAATATATTTGGGTGCTTGTTCTCTTCCAGAATTGAGGAAACTTAAACTTCCCACGGGAAGATATCTAGCTGTCTATTAAAATCGGAATAAATATCGCTCAAAGCCTTTGAGTGATTTAGATTACAGCTTTTATTTGTACAAAACTCTACAGGGGAAGTCAGAAGGCACAATTTTATTCATGGGATTTGTAGAAAATGAGAAGGCTGTGGAATAATGCCAGCCTTATCATTTAAGTGTTAATTCTGTGTTTGTGTCGTGTCGTCGTCCTGTCGTTGGCGGAGCAGATGTCGGCGGCTGGGGGCCCGGCCCTGGGTTGGATTTGGGTGTTTGCCATCGGCGTCCTCGGCATCTCCTGCCTGGGAGTCTACGCAGGCTGCGCCGAGAAAGACCTCGCACTCAAAATAGTACGTACACGCGCCCGAGTCGCACAGGGGAAGGGCCCAGGAGAATCAGCTTGCCATACCTGTTTGTTACTTTTTGATCGTCCTGGTTTGTCGATCGATCAACAAAACAAGAAATGTGCCGCGATATCTTTGAAAATTGTTCATGTATATGTTGTTTCATGTACAGTTTGCAGGCTTCATGGGGCTTGGAATGATCATCATGATGATCTTTGGCATCATCATCGTTGTCACAAGGAACAAGGTCATCGAGCTACCTATGAATTGATCTATCTTGATCCTGTTCTTCTCCCTTTCCCTGTATCTGTTAGTATGCTGAAGTTCTCTCTATCTTTCTATCAATATATGTTACCATTACTGTCTTCTTTTGTTACCGTGACGCTAATTGTGTTCTTTTCCTATCTGTCAATCTTGATGCTAATGCTTCGTTTCTGCATCGATCATCCTCTATCTGACTCTCTCTACCCTCATGTCTCTTCTTTCTGCAAGTTTTTGTTGGGTTTTTTTTTTTTTTGCTCTCTATCTTGATGCTAACATTTGCTACTAATTCCAGCTGTGTTCGGAACCACTCCCTTTTTGCTACCAAGTGCCATTTTATTTGCGTCAAAGTCTCAGTGTCAATCCCACTACGTGTTGCTTTGCCTTTGATGAATGCGAGAATTACAGTCAGACACTGCACCTGCTAGTTAAGTGAGTTGTCCGAAATCTCAATTTCCCCGTTCTCTACACAGTAAATGATTATAATTTACACGTTTCTCTATCTACCTTGATGCTAGCATTCTCTCTATATCTTGATGCTGTCTCATTCTTTTTCCTTCTTTCTCTATCTTGATGCTATTGCAGTCTCTGTATCTATACTAAAGTTCTCACTATTTTGATGCTACCATTTAAAATTGATGCTAATGCTCTTCTGTCTGTGTCTACCTTGACAATATCTCTTTTTGTCTAACACTGTTCTTCCTGCTCTCTCCACCTTGACAGCACCATTGCTTTCCTCCATCTTGACGCTAACGCTGTCTTTCTTTACATCTGCTGTATTTTTATGCCCCCATTGTTTACCCCCTCCCATCTAATTGCTGTCCTACGCCAATGTTCTTTCTCCATCTACCTTGGCGTTCTCCCTGTCTACATAGTTGCCTCTGCGCTATTCTTGATGCTAATGCGCCATTGCTTACTCTCTGTATGCTAACGTTGTTCTCTCTCTCGTTGTGTCCAAATTCACTCCCAGTTTTCAAGTGCAAATACATTCAGAAGTGACAGAAATCTCAATTTACTACTCGCTACAGAGTGAACTTTATTATTTGCTAACAGTGAGTATGTCGGACACAGAGTCGGTGTATCATGATGCTAGTTCTTGTTTACTCTCCCTCTGCCTTAACATACTTCCAAGTACCTGTCTTGAAGCTAACATATTCTCTCTCTTGTCTATCTACCATAATGCTAATGTTCACTCGCAGTCTTGATTTGAATGTTTTCTGTTTCTGTCCCAGTC
The DNA here is from genome assembly GCA_011952105.1 of Coreoperca whiteheadi. Classification (NCBI taxonomy): domain Eukaryota; kingdom Metazoa; phylum Chordata; class Actinopteri; order Centrarchiformes; family Sinipercidae; genus Coreoperca; species Coreoperca whiteheadi. The sequence goes on from CM022484.1 coordinate 5,786,368, forward strand.
CTGACATATACTCTCTTTGTTTTTCACCCCGCCTATCTTGATGCGAATGTTGTTCTTTCTCTTCTTGTAGCTCCGAGACAGCATTGAGAGCGCCACCACTGAGGTGGCAAAGCCCTACATGGAGAGCGACGAGCTGAAAGAGATGCTTGATGGGATACAGCAAACTGTAATGTTCTTTTTACTATTAACCCTTATGAGTGTAGTCTAGCTAGGCCCACACACACTGCTTCTTGTAAGCTCTTCTAGGATGAATGCTTTCCAGTGGATGTTAGAGGAGGGAACTCTCTTAAGTATACAGAAAACCTTCATATAAATCAACTTTTGACACGTGAAAGTTTTCCATTGATGGTTACATTACAGTCGCATTAATAACTGCTATGTTGTTCTACAATAAAAAACAGGGCACATGTTAAAAAGCGGGTTCAATAATCCTTACTGAGTTCTTGATGACACACAGTCATGCTGCTACAAACAAATATTTCCATTGCGATACAGAGAATTTTCCGCAAAATTGTTCAAATAGTCATAAAAATTAGGGAAACTGAAAAATAAAGCCTGTCCCAAATAATCTGTACAGTTGAGCTAAATTAAATAAAAAAAACAGCCACTACGTGAGATTTACAGTAATTGAAGAAAGGTTTTAATATGTGATCAATACGTTGGTGTAATTATTTCTACATTCATGTTTAGTTCTCTCTTTCACTTAATATTGTTAAGTAAGCGGCGACAACGCAGGTTTCCGCTGAAGACCATTTCCGCCTGTTGAAAGTCACACTCTCATGTGGTTGCAGGCCCAGTGCTGTGGAATAGTGAGCGCCCAGGACTGGGGGAATAATATCCCTGCTTCCTGCACGTGCAACTCTGGACAATATGGAGCATTTGGAGTTGCTGAATGCAAATCCAGACCTCAGGTTGGTTTAGTAACATGAAACTAGAATATGAGATTTAGAACATACACACACACACACACACACACACACACACACATATAATCTCTATAAACGCATATTTGCATATGGATACAGAATCTTTAAGGGACAAGATTGTGGTTTCGGAAGCGTTCTGTTGGTTGCATAAATCGCAAACAGTCGGTGTGGAAAACAAAAGAGATGCCATGCATTGGTTAAATACAGCTGTGGAGCCAATTTCTTAAATGAAAACTGAAATTCACAGTATTGCTTTAAAAAATAATTAAAAGGGGGTCATCACTTTCCATGTGATTTGATTCAAAATTTATGCACAGAGCGAGAGAGAGAGCGAGACATTGAAAAAGGCATCGGAGTTGATGTGAATGAACAAGTCCTAAAAAGTAGTCATACCTGTTCCGAAGGGCCACACTATAATAATACAATGAAAATGAATGAAGCAACTGTGCGAAGAATTAAAAATGAGAGCTTGCTGATGCCAGAAAAAGGGATTCCAGACGCTACCGACAGTCCGACAAGCACTATCGCATGAAGCATCCTTTAGTTTGGATCTGTTTGGTTTCTCTTTAAATAATTTCCCTCTGATAATATTTCTAGTATCTTAAGCACTTTATTTTGTGGTGTTGGACAGAAGATAAAGTAAAATATTCTTACTATGATGACCATACTTTTGTTTTCTTGCAGGGAACCACAGGCCCAGACAGAATCTACAAACAGGTATTCAATAAATCAATCAAAACACCATTCATTTTGCCAGTCTGTGGTGTTTCCAGATAATGACCCTTTCCCCATCTCCCGTTCTGCAGACCTGCGGGGAATTAATCTTTTCGTGGATCGACTACATCTTTAAGATCTGCATGGGCTTCTTCTTCTTCTTTGCTGTCACCGCAGTAAGCTCCGCCGTTATTCTCCTTTGCTGTTTTTTGTCATGTTCGGTGACTGCACTGTTTATTAGGCTATTGCCAACAATCTCCGGCAATCTGTCAAGATCCATCATCACTATGGCCACACATAAAGCTTCAGACGAGGGAAAATAAAGCAGTAAGAACAGGAGAGTTAACCCCTGTTGTCCTCTTGTGGACTCCTGGCCAGGTCTTACTCCTGATACTGAAAATTGGTTTTCCAAATTGAACAGACCAATAATTGGTGATAGAGTTACAAACTGCCAGGAGTAAATTCCAGGGAATAAAATACATGATCATTTTCTGCCTGGACAATGTCAGGTGTCGGACAGTTGCGGCATTGCAAGGCTTGGATGCACATGAAACCCTCCTGGGTGAATCACCAGTACAAAAAGATTAACAACTGTGTAAGAAAATATCAGGTTTTTAAATAAAAATTTAAAAAAAAGGTGCAAGCCTGCGTAATCAAACACTTAAGTCAACACAAGTCCCAAATGAATTTCTGCAGGAACACCCATCACTGACCTTTTAATTATGTTGTTGCTAAAGGCAAACTGAAGCCAAATCTGATAACATTTAATCAGTCCACTTCCAGATTATGAGTCATCTTTTGGTGGATTCAGCCACTATGGTGCGTTATGTTGTTCCCAACTGCAACAAGAAAGCCTTCATCTTAATTTAGCTAATTTAACTTTTTATTTGGCTGTTTTGCAAGTCACAGGTAGTTCTTAAACCTTTGCTATGATGTCCTGAGTCGAGTCCAAGTTCTAAAACGTTGTAATTTGAGGCCTAAAGAAGCCATTATGTAGTTAGGAACAGCAGCAACGTTTACTTTACTGGTGACCACCCATCAATGCAGACAGCTAACGTTCGACCATTGTTTAAGGGATAACATTCACGCTAATCTTGGATACAAAGATTACATTACCTGTGGCCAGGGCTGCTTGAGTTCATGTTTGCACAGTAAACTGCTTAGCACTTAGCTATTAGCTAATGTTAGTTTTAACCACAGCTGGCCATACAACGTAAATGTTGGCCTCAAATTTCAAATTAAAAAACAGCAAAGTATCAGATTTTGGTATTGATTCCGGGCCGTCTGGTATCTTCAGGTCAGGTTTGGGTTTGATTCATTCAAATTTAATTTAATAAGCAAAAGTAAAGCCTTATAAAATAATTTAACCTGAACGCAGCGGCAGATCTAGAAACATATTTGAGGGGTGGCAGGAATTTTTTAGGGGTGGCAACATATGGCAGACGTATATATACTGAATTTAATCACAGCTTGATGAAAAATAGTAAGTACACTACAAAAGGGCACAGGCTGCCATTTACAAACTCATACAGACAAACTCATGCTGCATTCACTGCAGTCGGAGATTCACGCTCGTAAACTGTCAAATTGGCCACAACTTTTAATTCGCTGCTGCCAACTGGGGTGGCAGCAGGGGTGGCAAGGCTTTCTTTTAGGGGGGCAAATTTGTCACCCTATGCCACCCCGGCAGATCCGCCCCTGTCTGAACGCCACAACATGAACCCATTGTTAAGTTATCCAGGAGACTCCTGTTTCTATATTACGGAACATTGAGGTCAAAAGCGTTCAAATTTAAAATTTAAAGTGGGGAAAAAAACACTTCCAGAATGAAGCCTATGCATATTGGGTGAAGACCTGGGTTTGTCCTGCCATTCAGGAAGCTCAACAACTCATTCAGCTATTAAAATTAACAATATGCAGGCAGTAAACTGGAATATAAAAAACATGTTTGTAACAGCTGTTGGCCTCCAGTCAGCAGTTGTAGGCGGTGTGGATTGGGCAGATGATGGCTTGCTTCCTGCCGCTCACTTCTGGTGTGAATTCAGGCTGTCTGACAGCTTGCACCTGTCTGTCTTTCTAACGGTCTACCTGTCTTTGTAGCTGCTGGGCCTGCTGGTCTCCCTCCTGATGATCCATCAGATCAAACGTCACGACAGCGCAGGAGGAGCGTCCATGGCCATGAAGGGATACTGAAGGGAGCCCTCCACGCCCTGACACCCGACTCACTGGTCAATACATGACCTCTTCTGTATTTGTTTTTTTTACGACATTTCTGCCTTTTAAGAGAGCAGACAGGGGAAGCAGGAAATAGAGGGATGATGTGGCGTGCTTTCATTCAGCTTGCAGAAAATATTGCATACATGTATTTTTGGTGAATCATTATATCTCTTGTGTTATTTGATGGTATGCAGCATTATAGTAGTCTTATGTAACAGAGACATATTGTAAACCTTCACCACAACTGACTGCAGCTTTATTAACCCGCGGAGGTCCTAACATCAGAGTTAATACCTATGATTTTAACAGCAACTGTATAACAGTTTAGGAAATCCTCGTTTTCCATCGTAAGCCCCGGACACAACAGAAAACTGCACAGCAAAGTTCATCCATTTAATCTTTGCGAGCCTGGCGGTGCTAGAAGCTCGGTGGTGAAGGGCGTGCTTCTAGGGCTGGTTGGCAAAGTAGTGTCGCTGGTGAGCTAATCGCTAACACGCCAGGCAGCCATTAACATGCTAGCGCTAGTCTGTCACCATAGATGTTACAGCTAACTGTCTGCCTTCAAGTTGCTCAGTTGACTAACTGCTTCGCTAACTGGCCAGTGAGTTTGGACAGTTTATTCAAAAGACATTTGTTCCGCCGACTCCTGCCTTTTAACTGTCTCTATACCATTCCTCTTTTGCGGCGCAGTTTAACACTCCAGCGGAGGAGGTGAAATTAAAGTGGACGGTGCAACACAGCTAGCTTCCGCTCAGTAGGTCACAATGGTTAACTTTTGAGCAACACCACAAATGTGGTTGTCAAACGTCACCAAAGTTGGTGCGTGGATTTATTTTGTCCCCATGAGCAAATTAATTGGTTGATTTTGCTGGAAAACATTTTTTAAACGTTGCTGTTACGAGACGAGGTAACATCAGTGCTACGTGGGTCCGGTAAAGAGCTAGGTCCAGGACTTGTTTAGGACAAAGACTCGAAGTAGGAGGGAACTGCTAGTTTAGCTTTAATTGCCAATGATACAATTCCTTTAATCCAATTATAATCTGCATATAATCTTTTTTACACGGACTGGGAAACAAAAACTCCAGATTTGGTTGCTGTTAGTATTTCTGGAAGATAAAAGACTCTCTATGTCAAGGCATATTTTTTGTAAAAAAAACTAAAAAAACTAAAAAAACAACAACTACGATTGCACTCGAAAGTTTAACAATAATTATTAACATGGAGATTATTTCTGAAGCAATTACCAAGGTTCAAACAACAAAAGTCAGAACCTCCTCGGGTTAAAAACACGTCGGTAGATCACATAAGCTGTCCCCTGTCTGCGTGATTGTAAAAAAAAATGTAGGAAAATGAGCTTGCATATTTTCCCAAAGATGTGTATATCTGTATTTCATTTTGTGTTTATTTAATAGGGACAGACACAGTATACATGGAGAATTGCATAATAATTGTCCAATGTAATGTATCATAGAATAGCTACTGCTAATTTCCAGTGCCCATCCCTAGATGGGCATTTAGAAACGACAGACACAACATGTTCACAGGCAACAAAGTTAAAACTATGTGGTGCATTTCTTGACCTTATGAGAACAGCAGTGTCACTTGCTGCCATACATGTACAAGGTGACCAGAAGTCATAAGATTTTTATTGAGGATGAAGCCATGTGAGAAACCAAACAACAGCTCAGGGTTACAAGTTTTCAGATTCACGAGAACGTAAACATCCCACCCCAATGTAAAAACAAAAGGCCAGTGACTTAAGTTGAAGACGAATACTGTGACAGGACCTGTAAGATCTGCACTCGTATCATTACAGAATAAACTCAAGAGACTGAAAAGCCACAAGGTCTCCCTCTCTTGTGTTTCGAATGTGATCAGTATTTCCTCACCTTTGGCAGGCTTTGATCTGCCCATCACATAAAGGGCTGATGAAGGCCAATGGGAAGGGTTTAAAAAAAGGGAAGATGTGGGTTTTAAAAGGGCTAACAGAGAGGATAGATGGGTTTTAAGGGTTGATGCAAGGGTACAGGATGAGATAGAGGTTTTATTTATTTTTAAAAAAAGAAGGAGATGATGGCAAAGCTTTGAGTGGATGGTAGAGGGTATAGAGTGGGATGGGCAGGCTGATAAGAGAGGTATTACAGGTTGATCAAGGGGTATAGAGGTCTCAGAGAGATAAAGGGGGGTAAGAGAGGTGTTTGAAGGGCTGATAGAGAATTAGGGGTTTCAAGGAGGAGTCAGAGAGCCGGTACAGGGGTTCAGAGGGCTGAGATTGGGTAAATGGGGCTGCTAGAGTGTTAGAGGGACGTTGGGGTATCAGCATCTAGGCTCAGTTTGTAAAGCAGGACTGTGGAGCCTTTGCTGCTGCTAGCATGGCAGAACCAGTGCCGGTGGGGTCGGATGTGGGTTGTCTGGATAATTCGGAAACAGCATCTTCAGCCTGGATTCCACCGCTGGGTCAGCCAGCCAACCTAGTTATCATTCAACACCCTGATCGTGGGAAATCCCCCTGCAGCTTGTTGTCAGCATGAAAGCTTCTGGTGAGGTTTGGGAAAAAAAAGCTCAGCTTTGCGCCATCTTTTTGGGGAAATAATCTTTCAGAGATTGCCCCCAGCTAGTCCCTCTTGGCCCAATTCAAAAGCTGGAACAGAAAGAGATAACCAATAGAAAAATAGAGTCTGTTTGATCTTGTGTTCATGACAAAGTGTACTTTTTCTTTTTAGAATTACTGTCAGATGACGATTATCCTCCTTATTTCCTGCGCTCTATTCAATGAGGGTGTATTTGACTGAATCTAAAGGCACATTTTCACCTGGAATCTACTTTAATCAAAAGGTGAGGACACCTCTTTCCAAGAATCAAGTGTTGTGGTCAGCATACTCTTAACACACAGGCCTCAGAGCCAGGCGGATTCAATTAAAACAAAGATTACGGCGGCTGCAGCTCAAAACAGGGTTTGTTAACAGATGATTAATCCAAGCACGCAAGCAAATCAAACAGGCGTGCACTAATTCAGTTCAGAAAAGACAGCCTTCCAGGAAACTGAGGGGAACAGCGGCTGGTATAGCTGCTGTGGAGCTGATTAGTGGATTGGGAACTGGTGTGCAGGTGGACGTCAGGTGACGGCTGAAGGCGGGGAAACGCTGAGGACTGCAGGGAAGAGTCAGAGTAAATGACAGAGCAAAGTGACAACAGGAGAGAGAATGCAAACGTTGAGGAAAAGCACAGGTGGAACTACTAACTCTCTACTCCATTAAGTGTCCCTTCAAGGCTCTCCAGTGAGCCAGCACGCGCAGTACAAAACCCTGGAAGTGGCTCTCCTAAATGGGATACAGCCATCGTTACTGTTATTAGTAACACCTGTGCTTTCCCTGCTGTGACCTGTCAAAAGGTCTTTACACATGTACTCAACCACACACTTAGGGGTTCCAGTCCCCGTGCCCCGATCTCAGACGCCCCACAAGGACGCTGAGCAAACTCCTCTGCAGCCAGGTTCCAAAATCTGGTGGTAATCGGTGGAACGTTCAGGCGTCCGCATACTTTTGGCCACATACTGTGCCTCATCGCAGAATGCACTAGCGGCCACTAGATGGCAGTACTACACACCAGAGAACAGTCAAATTACACAGCACATGTGCTGGGCAACACTCCGCACATCATCTTTATGATCCGGGCACAAAGGTTCATCTGCACCGTTCATGCCGGTGCGAATGAACCGGACAGGAGGAAGCAAACGGTTCATAAGAGATGAGCTGCATTAAGCTGGTAAAATCACAGAAATAAGCTGATCACACACTTTGTCTCTGTGTTGTGACACGGCGCTACAACAACAGAGTCGGACTGACCGCCCGATTTGATGTATCTCGACGCCGCAGCTCGGGAATCCTGTTAGCGGTCAGCATTTGTGTCTTCTTTATCTTTCTCAGTCCCACGTGCCGTGTCAGCGTTCAGGTGACCTGAACGCACCGCTGTTCAATCAGCGCTGGCTCATTTATGGCAGCTGATCAAACACAACCGGGACAAACTGAATGAGATGTGGTTACAGCTACTGGCTGCCCGCTCTTTTAAATCTTGTGAGAAAAGCAGAGGGGGAAAACACGCAGGTGGTAAAGAATAAATTCTCGGACCTTGACATGGTGCACTTTCACCTCTGTCGTGAATATTTGAAAGCATCTTTTCAAAATGCGGCCTTAGAGTACGCTGGTTTGACACGGCATTTCAAAACAACCCCTAAGCGAGTGCAGGTGAATGGCGTTACGTGAGAGCCCGTTGTCCAAGGAATGTTTGCTCGGAGGTCCCCGTAACCAGCCGCTGTTCTTTAACGGAGCTGCACCCAGGTCTCGGGATCCTCCACGTTCGTGACTTTCAAAACCTACGGGGGAGGAACACCAACAAAGCAGCAAGGGGGCCAAAGACTGATCCTTTACCCAATCAAAACACTGAAAACCACCCATTTGAACGTCTTCCTCATGTTTGCGGTTGTGTCTGACGCATTAAACTGCATTTCCTCCTGGAGGCGGCATGTGGGTTACCGAGCTTTATTCCACACTACAGGCCTTTTGCCAGAGATTACTGTACATAAAGCAGACAGCTGCCAACGTTGGGCGACAGAAACATCCGACTGTGGTTAGGGCTAAAGTGAACAGGCTACATTTAAGAATCAGTTCGTTTTCAGCCTTAATTTATTGGTGTCAAACACATACAAAAAAATGACACAGTGTCGTCTACTGATAATTAGCCGCCAACCGGGCTTCATTCGGCCCGCCTCTTTGCCCAGTTTTGGATTAGCCGGAGTCAGGGACTGCCAGCATGAGCTTCACAGCGGCTCTTCGGGAACCTCCGGGCGACGTCACGGACACTACGTCCATGTTTTATACAGTCTGTGCGCTACACCCGCCAAACATCAGCATTGTCACTGCGAGCATGTTAGCGTGCTAATATTAGCGTTTAGCTCAGAGCAAGTACAGTCTCACGGGGCCTCTAGCTCGGCTGTCGCCTCCAAGGTGATCCAACACGGGCCGCCATTCGTCAAACCCTATTAGAGTCTATTTAAAATGGTCGAGTGTGTTCAAAGTGTACATGAACACAGTCGCGCGAAACAATGCACTTTGCCCACTATCAACGTGAAATGGGATAATAGCAGAGCTACTGGAATGATATTTAATTTCTAAAAAAAACAAATAAATATAAACTATTATCCGCATAGCCCATCCATCACACACACACACACACACACACACACACACACACAGACTTTGCTGCAGTCATTTCGAATTCATGAGTGACATTAATAACCTCCCAGTGTGCGTATGCGTTGACCCACATTTCCTAATGACCTCTCTAATATGTTGTGAATTTATAACGACATCGACACCTCTAATACATTCTTAATGCCCCTTTGTAATGTATTGTGTGTGTGTGTGTGTTGGTGTGTGTAATAGGTTTTAAATGGACGAGCTCCTTCAGATTGCACTCGTACCATAGGCTACTGGCTATCGAACCGCTATGCTAGCGGACACAGATCAGCGTTAATGAGTAACACCGAGGGGGGCAAATCCCAATATTTATCATTTGTGACTGTTTTGGATTTGTTTGCCCTCTGTGTCATAGTCTCTCATTAGTATTTTGACTTTTACAGATTTCACACACTGTTATCTTCGGAAGCCTTATGCTGCTAAACTAAGTTAAGCCAATAGTTTGACATTTTGGGAATCAGTGATGAAATGCAACTAATTTACTCAAGTACTCTACTTAAGTACAAATTGTAGCTACTTGTACTTTACTTGAGTATTTCCATTTTGTGCAACATTATACTATATTATTGTACTTTTTGCTTTGACAGCTTTAGTTTATTTTCAGATTGCAGTTTTTCATACCCTTCCTGCCCATTCAAAATCACCACAGGATTTTGAATGTTTATTCTCCTCCGCCTTCGTAAGCTAAATAAAGTAATTAACCCCCCCCTTTTGGCTCAGCTGTAAAGTGCATCGTCAAAAAGTTGAAAACAGGGCATATGATGACCTTATAGACCATGATACACTGCTGCAGATTAAAACTACCCAGCAGGATATAAAGCAGTTGAAATGAGCTCAACCTGAAACATCTGCAGCAGTAAAATGCAACAAGCACATTAATGCAGCCGTGATATTAATCCAGAAGCATCAGATAGAACAGGAAACACTGGCAGGGAACATAGTAATACTCATATACTTTTACTTAAGTAAGGTTTTGAATGCAGGACTTGTACTCGCAGTGGAGTATTTTCACAGGGTGGTGTTAGTACTTTTACTTAAGTAAAGGATCTGAATACCTCTTCCACCACGGTGGGAAATGCATTGATTTGCCAGAAAGCAAATTTCTGGCACTTTGTGTAGACCTCCCTTTTAACTGCCATGACTATTAATAACAACTCCTCTGCATTAAATGAGAAAATATGTCGCTTGTCCATGCCGTCGAGAGCGACGCACAGAAGCGATTTCTGAGCCGATCAGCAGGACGCCGCCGTTGGTCTGTGTCGTCCCAGGAATAAAAAAAAATCCTTGAAAAGTAAATATGTTTCAATAACGTTCCAAGGTTTGGTTAGGTTTAGGAAAAGATCATGGTTTGGGTTCAAATAAGTATTTTGTTGAGGTTAGGGGACCTTTGTTGTCATGGTTACAGTAATAACCACTCGGTTGAGGTTAGGGAAAGATCGGGGTCATGGTTAAAAGAAACCAACGTTGACTGCGAACAGCGACCTCCCGTGCTGAGAATGGACAGGGCTTTCCCCCTTTTGTGTTCAGAACACAACTACTTGGTTGTGTTTGATTCTTCTGTGTGGAATAAGTCCGTTAATGTCATACTGAAGCCGCTGCGTTTGACGTCTGGATGAAATGTGGCCCAGAAACACGCGCCCTGCGGCAGGAGTGAGTGGGCGATGCAATGTTTGTCCTCAGTGGGAAGTCGTCACGTCGTTCCTAATGTTTCCCATTGTGTCCGTTTGTTTTGGATATTCACATTTACACATCATGTTTAAAAAAAAGTACTTTTTTTTTTGGTGGCACTAATAAACGCCTTTAGAATTTATCCGAACTTGTTTTCCAAATGAAATAACTGTATTCTGAGTGTGTGTGTGTGTGTGTGTGTGTGTGTGTGTGTGTTCAGTTTCACTGTACAACCTGAAAATCGACAGACTAAAAAGATTGAATGGATTTTACGGTTCAGAGAACGGAGAAATGAAAGAAGGAATGAAAGGTGAAAGAAAGGAGAGGTGTGTGTGCGTGTGTTTACTTGTGCTTGCTACATAGTGAGGACCGTAACAAATTTTTTTGCCTACATAGTGAGGACATCTTGGCCGGCCCTCACACCTTCAAAGGGCTGTTTGAAGGTTAAGACTTGGTTTTTTAGGGTCAGGTATTTAGTTGTGATGTTAGGGGTTAGGGTTAGGGAATGCAGTGTGTCAGTGACAGTCCTCTCAAAGATATAAGTACAAGGATGTCTGTGTGTGTGTGTGTGTGTAATGAGGCCTGACTCGGTTAATACCTCAAGGCGAGGTTTGCTTTCTGATGCCAAAACACACACACACACACACACACACACACACACTGAAGGCGAGGTAATGTTTTTAAATGGCAGCGTTGAAATACAATTACGGAGATGAATGAGGACTGTCAATCAGCCAGTTACGGGCTCTGCTCACAAGTCTGAGGAATGTATAACAACTAAGACTGTCACAGGTTTTCTGCTACATGGAAAGAACAAATTCAGACTCTTATTCAGTTGCACAAACAGGTTTTTTCATCCGACATGATGCAGGAAACCGCCGTCGTGGAGGGGGTCTGTTTGTGTGACCGCAGAGCTGATGGGTAGCGGAGCTGATTACAGGCAGACTACGGCGGGATGTGGGTAATATCTCTGAATTTCGCTGCCTGGGAAAACCATACGCCGAGGCACCTGCGAGTCAACAGTTTAACCACCGTTTAAATCAGCGCTCAACGTTTTTATTAAACGGCAGGTAACCATAGCAACAGCACTGCTGCTTCACGCTGGGTTGTCAGGCAACTTTACACTGGTTTCTACCGTTGGTCCATCACCTCCACTACAGTCTGGTTGGTGGGTAATGTATGTGTAACTTCTGGAGGGCTTTTAATTTGAAACGGACGCAGGAAGTGTTGCACTAAAGAGAAAATGTTAAAATGTCCTTCATGTCTGACATATTCTACAGATATAGACACGGGAACGAGATGTAATATTGCTGGTATGATGTCGATATGACTAACAATAGATCAATTTCACTGTCAACTGGCGACTTGCTGCATCTGTGGATGATGCGCCGGAGCTGCGCTGCTCTCGCAGGCTGCGTGTGGCTGCGCTAACCTGTTAACATGCTATTAAAATGCATGCTCGGGTAGGCTTGTGTGGCCCCCGGGCGTTACATTTTTGTACCACACAGAAACCCTTGAGAGAGAAGCTCAAGCCCACTTTCACCGTTGGCCAATCACTGCCTGAAGTGGGCATGCCTGTCGGAAATGTTTAGGAAAGTCACAAACCCTAATGACAAATCTAAACAGACGCAGTTGGATCAGACATAATTCAGAGATAGTGTCACCTGGATTCTTATTATGTTATGCTAAACTCACAGCTAACACCATCTAAAGCTGAGGGAAACACTGGGCGATGATGATGACGTCATTTCAGCACCAGGAGCTTCGAAGTGTCGCTGATGTTGCAGAATGTCCTCTGTTACCTCGGCGGCTTAAATCCACATACAGCAGGGGGCGTGGAGGAGAAGACGTTTGCCAATATTGTTGTAGCTTTCAGTGCCTCTGATTAGATGAAGAAGAGCCTATTTATAGCACCTTTAAATAATGAGGAAGCACACCTCTCCATGCGCGGCCGGATAGGAAACAGCTCATTTAATCCGGATGTTCTGCGATCAAACCTCCAGGTTTGACAAACTTATTTCAAGCGGGAAAATTAAGGTGAAGAGCAAAATTATGACCCGCAGTCACGCAGTTTTCCGGTGCAGTGAGGGATTACTACTGACATTATTACTCCCTTCCAGAAATACCTCCACATAAACCGGGCTTCTTTACAGCCTGTCTGCTCCTGCTTCTTGACTCGTCTGACTGTGTTGTAGGTGTCACCTTGCTTCCCGACCTCAGCAGTGTGCAATGTTATCATAACCTATAGACGTGATGGTCAAAATTACAAGAAATAAGACCCAAGTTGTGATGAGCCAGAAGTGTTGATGTGGCCTTAAAACAAGGAGCCTTCTGACTTCACTGAAGGGTTCAATGATTCGGCCCACGAACTGCTGCGTTTTCAAAAATTTTTTTGACACATTAGATGTCATAAACTACATCAGACTGATCTGTTTACATGAGGTGAAGATGGTGCACATGAATAAAAACACACCTGCACACACACACAGTTCACTCCGGAGGGGTTTCACCCAACAAACACGGAAAATACACCCCACAGGATGTGGTCTGTGTGTGTTTGCGTGAGTGTTTCTATGTGTTGTGTTTATATCTTTGTGTGTGTGTAGTTGTGGGTATCACACACAAAAAGACTACTATTTATTTCCCCCACGGGAATCATGAAAGCTTCATCTCAGCTGCTTCACTCTGAGCTTTTGTTCACATGAGCCTGAGTGGGAGACGAGTGCATGTGTGTGTGTGTGTGTGTGTGTGGTGGCAGTCTATGTTTAGCCTGCAATTTTCATGACCAGGTGTCCTTGTTACCGTGGCAACCCTCAGAGACAAGAGGTCAGGTACAAATGAATCAGTGAGTCTCTGTCTCGTTCCTCAAACACAACATGTGGCAAAGCCCCGTGTTTTTAATCACCAACAAGCTCTTTATCGTAATACAACAGAACGTACCAGACCACTGCTACTTCCAGCATATCCAGTTAAAAGAAGTCATAAGAGAAAACATCGACACTACCACCTTTAATCACATCTGCAGACAGAACAATGTCAGTCCGAACAGATAAACGGACGACAGGCGACTTCGATTGGCCAAACATAGGTAATGATACATTTCCTATGACATGCGACTCCAAAACTCAGACTAATACAAGTTCTTCATAGAACCCACATCACCAATCACAAACTCCTCCGTATGGCCTCCAGCCAAAGGGACACACGTTCTCATTGTCCGACCGCACCTGATGATCACGCCCATGCCCGCCGGCTCGGCCCATACGTTCAAAACCTCTGGTCGGAGGTCGTGTTATCTGATATCCTCCAATGCCCCATCATTGCACTAATCGGTGACGTCTCTGCTTTACATGCTCCCAAATGTCTCAAACCATCCATCCTTCCGTCCATCTTCTTCCGCTTATCCGGGGCCGGGTCGCGGCGGCAGCAGTCTGAGCAGAGACGCCCAGACTTCCCTCTCCCCAGACTCTTCCTCCAGCTCCTCCGGGGGAATTCAGAGGCGTTCCCAGGCCGGCCGAGAGACACAGTCCCTCCAGCGTGTCCTGGGTCTTCCCCGGGGCCTCCTCCCGGTTGGACATGCCCGCAACACCTCCCCAGGGAGGCGTCCAGGAGGCGTCCGGGACAGATGCCCGAGCCCCCTCAGCTGACTCCTCTCGATGTGGAGGAGCAGCGGCTCTACTCTGAGCTCCTCCCGAGTGACCGAGCTCCTCACTCTATCTCTATCGCCCAGCCGCCCTGCGGAGGAAGCTCATTATGGCCGCCTGCATCCAGGATCTTGTCCTTTTGGTCACGACCCAAAGCTCATGACCATAGGTGAGGGTAGGAACGTAGATACAGAGCTTTGCCTTGCAGCTGCAAACCATTCAGGCATCCACGTCCCACTGGCTCAGTATTCTCACAGGCCGCCCAGTTGTATGATTCACATCCACATAACAGTAATAAGTATTATTATTCACTAACCACTTATTCACTATTACCTTTTGCTTTAACAAACCTCCAAGAGAACACAATGCGCAGTTGGTCCTATTACCCTGGGTTTGTCTGGTCCTGTCTTGTCTGTCTAATGTCTTTACTCTTTATATGGTAATGTGCTTGTATAAAGGATGATCAAAAAACAACGTTCAGTTCAGATGAAATATTAATATATCCTGAGGAAATCATCTGTCTTTTGTTCTATTTGAGAAACAAAATCAAGCCGTGGAACACGAAACCTTTTTTTTTTTAAGAAAGGGTAAGACTCTATTGGTTTCCCTCCAGCAAACATCTGAATACACAGATTTAGATTTCCTGAGGAAAGGTAACAGACTCCTCGTTTCTCCATGGTGACCCCCCGGCAGCAGACGCGGCAGCAGGTGGGTGTGAGCAGAGACACCGTCTCGCTGTTAGAGGCGGCATCTTGAGACATTTTTAATGAATATGCGCAATTCTGCCAATGGCTACTCTCCAGCATCTTAGCGTAGCATTGTTCCTCCATCTATCTGTGAATTCTCTGCTGCTCAACCAGGTTCCGGGTAACATTAGCGGCAGATTCGGGCACCCAGATGTGTTTCTCCCCTGCTATGTCCAGCAGCTCCTCCGCGTAGGTAACTCTGCAGCTCCCCTCACCTCTACGGAGCTTTTTTAGCCTCTTCGGCTTCTAGTTTTGGTTTTGAGACAAATTTCCTGTCTCGTTCAGCTTCAGCGTTTCCAGCAGGCGGCCGCTTTCGTCAAACAGCCCACGGACAAAGTTAGACACCAGCTGGTGAAGAAAGTGGAGCTTCTAGGAGCCAAAGAGCCAGATATTTGTCTCAGGAGCTGGAGACCAGCAGGATGAGCATGTTGTTCTGTCTCTATGTCATAATATGTTAGTGTTTCTGTTTACAGCTTGTTGCGCTGCCCCCAGGTGGCCAAAAAGAATCAATAGGTTCAATGATTTCTATGTCTGTGCTTAAAGGCCTTTTCAGACCAAACGCGAACAATCGCCTACCCACACCAAGTCCAAAACTTTTGTATGTCGCCGTGCAGTTTAGTTTGTATTTTTTCCGCAGCTGTTTTGATTTCAGCTAATTTCGGACCGATCAATCGATTTGGACGTTAATGTCGTAATGTCGCATTTTCGTTTTTTTTTTCCTTTCATCCCCCGGTGGGAAAAGGCCTTAAGAGCTGCCAGGACACACGGGAAAATACAAGTACAAATACAAGTTATATGCGCAGGGTACACCCAGCTGTGCGCCATTAGCAATGATAACATCCCACAATCTCTATATGGCTGTTCTCATGTATGACTGGGCTCATTTACATGAAGAAACGCCCCCAACTGTTGGACTATGTAAAGGGCCTAGTGGCATGCCAACATGAAACAAGGAAACAAGGTAAAGAGGTCCTAGTTACTGAAATTGTTTCACATAAAACCCACAAGGAGACACGATCCCACAGTCAATAACGGGAACCTGCCACCTGCCGTCGTCACAGCAGAACGTGTGTGTGTGCGTTGTTATTAATTAGCCCTTGGGTTAAACTCAGAGCACCTTTGCCAAAGTCTCCTTAAACAAAACTTTGATTAATGTGACCGAGAAAGAGAGAGAGAGAGGCTAACTAAATCTTTCATTGATCCCTGAGGATAAAATTAATCCAATCAGGAATTCATCAGATCTTATCAATACTGATTCATTAGCCGCGTCTTCCTAATGAAACCCTCTACAGTTTATTTAAAGCCTCCATCCATTTTCTGGCTGTTTGTTCAGACCTGGGTTCAATGTGAAAACCTTCTGCAGCACTTTTATAAAGTTCACTCCCTCTTGAGGATCTTCAGTAGGTTTTTGGACTTTATTTACTTTGGATTCAGACCTTTTCATTAAACCTCGCCATAACAAACCTTTGGACAGCGCGAACAATATACTGATGAGGGAGCTTCTCTAAGAGCTCATCTGCTGCTGGTTTTCTTTCTCGAAGAGGATTAGATGACCGTGCCCATCATCTGCGCCCGTGCATATCATGTATTTCAAGTAGATATACAATGCCCACTGTTGCATTACCCTGTCGATCCAGTAGTGGATGAAATCAAGCTAAGACTAAGAAAAAAAGAATAGAAATGCTTTTGGGTCACAAATTGGCAGAAACAGTCCGCTAAAATGTACTCTGGGCAAAGAAATACTGCGTTACAAATTTAACAGATCGTCACAGAGCCCAATGGTAAAGTTTATTTCTATACAGGCACTCTGCAGCCCGTGTATACAACGGATCATCAGTGATGAATATGCAGCGGCCTTCTTCAGCATAGCCTCACTAGAACCAAAGAGAACAGAAATAATAAAAAAATAACCAACGAACGTCTATGGAACACCTTGTTGGAAGGTGCAACAAGCATTATTAAGCCACATATATTAAATAGCCTGAATAAACCTGTCATGGTTTTCACTTCTTTGTACTTTGGAGTCTTGTGTTCTTCTGTAAATGTCTGGCTTTTGGGGTGAATGGGGTGTTGCCTGTGTTGTCTTTTCTGGGTCATTAAGAGTTCTGTTTGTTTGTTGTATTGAGTTATTTTATTCTGAAAAGGTCTGTCTTGGGTCCTGGTTCTGTTACCTCCTGTTTTGTCTTGTAATTTGTTTGTTCCCTCCCGTGTCTGCCAGTTCTGCTTCCCCTCCTGATTTCCTGATTGCTTTCACCTGTGTCATTTAGTCCACCTGTGTCCCGTTGGCTGCCCTCCCTTGAGTGTGTTTAGTCTGTGTGTTTCCATGTCTCTGTGTCAGTTCGTTTGTTATAATGTCCGCCTATCTGGTTTTTAGGATTTTGCCCGCTGATTATGGTTTATCTGCTTGCTGGTTACTGAAATAAACACTCCACTCACCATCAGAGCTGTCTGCATTTGGGTCTTCCTCCCTTTCCCTGTTGCCAACACCGAAACGTGACCAAAGCATCACCCGGACAGACAAAACGGAGACTCCACAGCAAAGGGGGACTTCACAGTTTCACATAGAGCCATGCTGCTAACGTGTCTAAAAAGACTAACAAATTATAGAAGACGCAATAAGCCAAAGAGACATTTACAAAAAAGGTTTTAAAAAGGACGCTGAAAACGTCTCACGTGCTCACATACATCTCCTGGCTGTTTGTGCTGTAGATCCAGCAATACAGCTGTGCAGCATTAGTGATGGAGGTACTGCAGTTGTTTTGCTGCATGATTCTAGTAGTATTCGTAGTATCATGGACATCCAGTATTACAGAAGAGATAACTTCACTGTTCCCATCAGACATTTACAGCCGAACACAGAGAGACCGATGAAAATGTTTTAACGTGCCGCTCCTCTTTACATTTAAATTCCTCCGCCTGAATGAAACGAAATTTCAGTGGGATAATAAACTTCTATCTCATCCTCTTCATGCTCTCTCTCCTCCTCTGCTTTCTCAATCACTTTCCCTCCCGCTGTCCCCCCTGCCTCCCTCTCCTGGTAAATGCCAGCTGAAATGAATATGTTAATTCTGGCTCGCTTTAGCATCTGACGTATACTGTGCAGGATTTTCCAGAGTAAATGGGGCCAGGGAAGGAAAGAAGGTGTGGGGGGGGGGGGTAATGAAGGAACGTAACAAAGGGGGTACAGAGGAATAAGGGGGGAAAGGAGGAAGTGTACAAGGAAATGAGGAGGTAGAAAAGGGAAGGGGAGGAAAGACTGTGAAAGAAGAGGGTAAAGAATTGTGTCGGTGGCCCTTCTGGCAACCTCAGCCGCCGATTGGCCGACATGGGAGGGTCGGCAGCAGGTTAGGCTCACCTGGGCCCTTGTGCTATAAAAGCTCTGTCTCTCCCTTCCTACAGCAGCCTACATTAGTTTAATAAATGACTCTTGTTTTAACTGAGTTTCTTGCGTGGACTCCCTACTTGTTACATTCCCGGAGCCACTTTGTAACAGAATTAAATAGGTGAGAAGAAAACGGAAAGGAGGTGGTTTAAAAAAAAGAAGAGGGGGGGGGGGGGGGGGGGAGGAAAGGGGGAGGGGGGGGAAAGGGCAAGGGAAAAAAAAAAAAAAGGGGGGTTGAAAGGGTTCCTCTTAAAACA
>CM022484.1:5805201-5828943 GCA_011952105.1 Coreoperca whiteheadi
GGGGGGGGGGGGCAGTAGGAAAGGAGGAGGAGGAGGAAAGGCAAAGGCATAGAAAGAAAGAAGGAGGTTGTAAAGTAAATGAGGAGGCAGGTAATGAAGGGAGGAGTTGGGAAAGGCAAAGACGAGGTAGAGAAAGAAGAGAAGAAGCATTTTGATGGAAATGGAACCGAGCCGAGGATAACGTAAAGAGGGGATTGAGGAGGAGAGAGAGAGAGAGAGAGAGAGAGAGACGAACTTGAAAAGAAAGTGAGACGGTTTTTTCTTGTTGCCAAAGGTCGCGGGATCAACAGCTCGTCTGCTGCTCTGATAACGCACTAAATTAGACTGCAGTGTGTGTGTGTGTGTGTGTGTGTGACTGGAGGACAGTGATTTATGGCGGTGAAGTTTATGGTCGTTACACTGAAGGATGAATATTCCCCAAAAATTCTTCTTCCTCTCTTCCTCTCTCTCTCTGTCCCCCTTCTTCCTTCATCTCCTCTTTCGATGCTAGCTTTTTTTCTTTTCACCCCCCCCCTCCATCTCTTCCTCTTCATACAGGTGGAGGGCCGAATGATCGAGCCTCCTCTCTGCCGGAATAAACCAAAACCAGTCAACAGGACGTTAATGGAAACACAATTTATGACTTTAATTCAAGCTCGTGTGCGTGTGCGTGTGTGTGTGTGTGTGTGTGTGTGTGTGTGTGTGTGCGCTCGCTTTACGTTACTGGTGTTTAAGGTGAGTCAAAGATCCTAAATTAACGAGCACACGCAAACAATCTTGTCCAGGGGCGAGAAATTCTGGGGGTGGGGCACAACTAGCGGGGTCCTTCCCCGGAAAGAAAAGGAAAATAATGATGCCGCTTTCTGGAATTTGACATATATAGTCAAAAGGCTTTGGGGGGATTATTTTAAAACTTCCCTGCAGTTTTTTTAGCTCAACAATCTCCCACTTTTAATTAAATGTTGTATAGCCTGTTTAGTGAGAGAGAGAGAGAGAGAAGGGGGCGGCAATAACAGCCAAGCGTAGGATTTTCATGCCTACCTTAACGTCTGTCTGCCAGACTCCAGGAGGAATCCCAATCAGAGGTACATATTAAGTGATATTAATCTTATTAATTGTTCAGCCTGAAATTACGTAGCAAATTTCCAGGCCAAGGGGTCACCTTTCCTGCTGAGTTTGCCTGAACAGCAAAAAACGAACACGGCTGAGAAGCTACAGCTAGCAGCTAGCAGCTCGGCGAGGGGCTTTGAGCTAACTGCCCAACAGCGTGAGCAAAAGAGAAGCTAAATGCTAAACACGCTAACATGCCGATTAAATATGACGATATGATGATGCAGATGTTGAAAGGAAACTCTTCAGCTCATCACAAACATTTTAAATCACCACATACTGGAGTTACGTGGTTTTCACTGGGCGGGAAGGGGATGAAAAAAACTGTGATCTGAAAAGTGACTAAAGCTGTCGGACGAGTGTAGTGGAGTACAACGTACAATATTTGCCCCCGAGATGTGGCGGAGAAGAAAGTTGCCTAAAATGGAAATACTACCATTGTACTAGTACCTCGAACAATACAGTGCAGAAGATTCAGCACTGACGGCATTAACCTCATATTACATCTATTTGTTTCAATGTAAAATACAGCAGGTTCTATACGACAACATTTAAAGCCAATGTAATGCAAGGTCAGTAGCCTCTCAGGTGCATCATGTGACGCCCAGTGAAACATCTCCATCATCCTGCTTTTGGGTTTAACTTCAGTCGATTCATCTCCTTAAGAGCCAAAATCTGTCCGGCCGTGGCCTTTTTTAATCATCTCTTGCTCCCACTGTGGTTCTCTACCCCCTCCCCGTGCACTACAACACCGCAAGAGTGGAGGAAGTCATGGCGTGGTGGTCTGGGCGGATGAAAATAATAGGGACGTCGCCACCAAGTCATGGCGTGGTGGTCTGGGCGGATGAAAATAATAGGGACGTCGCCACCACTTTGGTCCACGCTCAAATATCTCAACGTGTCCTCGTGAAACGGATCGTGTGACCTCTTACGAAAAGCTACGCACCATTTTTCGTCCATAATCCCACGTTGTAGTATTCCTGGATGTCCAGCAACAGATGTACCGGGACCTTCGTCGTCATGGTAACAATTAACACGTGGTTAACGTTGGGAAACGGTCGTAGTATGGTTAGGTTTAGGAAAAAGGTTCGAGGTTAAAATAAGTAAGTTATGTTAGTGACTCACAGCAAGTCGTGACGTAAAGATGTAAGTCACGTGACTTAACTTACGTAGGTTGCGTAGGTTACGTAACTTATGTACATATTTTAACTTACATACGTAACTTAAACTTTTGGTTTCACATGGGACACGAACCCCAGTCTACGGGGTGAAAGTCCTGTGCTAGAGGTCGCCGCCTGATGATAAATGGAACTGCTTCGTGGCTTCTGATTACGTGGGTTATGTATACGAACTATAGTGCATTACCATTCGGAGGTATAACTACGAAAAGCGTATGAGAACAGTCTGAATATCGCAAACAACTGTTTGATGGATTGCCATGTTCTGGAGACATTCATGCTTCCCAGAGAATGAGTCCTACTGACTTTGGTGAGCCCCTGACGTTTCTTCTAGCGCCACCATGAGGCTGATATTTTTGATTGTTATTAAAATATCTCAACAAAGAAATTTGGTACATCCATCGCGTCAAATGCTAATGATTAACGACCAAATACCTGCTAAAATGACATCCCCATCAGCCTCAACTGTACCTTGAGTTTAGTGCTAAATAGCAAAAATTAGCATGCCAGCAGGGTAATTAACATGGTAGACATTATAGCTGCTAAACAGCGTGTTAACATTGTCGGTGTGAGCACGGTGCTGATGTGAGGATTTAGCCCAAAGCACCAACTTTGATAGCATAGCTGTAAACTCTTAGTCTTGCTAATGTAAAGATAGTGAGATTGGCCTATTGTCCACAGAGGAAGAAGCCTTCAGATTTGAGTGACCCCATGACCCTCCCTCTAGCACAACCTCTGGGCAAACTTTCCATTTTTGCTTTCAGTAAAGTAACACTTTCATTTTAGGGGCCGTAATAACGACTTCAGCCTGTAGTGGGCGCTGGCAGGGCATTAGTATGCGAGTTTTATTTTCTTTGACCCTGAGCACATCGTGATGAGGATAAGGATCCTCTCCGCAGATCTGCTGAAACCAGGAGAAATGTAAATGCCAAGCTCGCACTTTTTTTCTCCCCCAGTTCAACTTCACCTCCTCCCAGGATCTGCTGCTTTGCTAATTAATGGTTTGTTTGTGTCCTTTCTTCTTCTATTCACCGTTTTTCGCCGGTTCACACAATGTTCCCTTTTATATTTTTAAGGTTTGTTGTGTCTCGTTTTTTTTTTTTTTTTTGCTTCTCTGTTTTTTAATTTGACTGTTTTATTGTTTCACGCACCAGATGAGGAGCTCAGATTTGACAAAAAGTTGCTGAATAAACATGATTCATCGATTTTCTCTCTCTCTCTCACACACACACACACACGATGAGAGAGAAAGAGAAATAAAAGAGATAACTCTGTTATTCTATTTCTAATTCTCTCTCTGACTCAGTAAATCTCTTTTAAGAGGAGTTATAAAACCAGCCGACTGCATCTCTTATTAAACTTAGACTGTGTGTGTGTGTGTGTGTGCCTCTCTTGCACTTTGATCTTTGTGGGAACCTGTTTTAGACCTTCGTAGTGAGGACGTTTTGCCTGTTCTTCATTTCCTTCATTAAGGGCTGTTTGAGGGTTAAGACTTGTAAATGTAAATGTTTATGGTTATGGTTAGGTCTCCAGGTAATGCAACTCAACGCAAGGTCCTCCTGAGGGACAAAAACAACTTGTGCGTGTGTGTGTGTGTGTGTGTGTGTGTGTGTGTGTGTGTGCGTGTGTGTGTGTGTTTGTGTGCCTCAAGCTGCTGTGCTCAGCAAAGAGGAGAGACCGATCAAATGGACGAATCAAAGAGCAGAGAGTGTGTGTGAGGAGCTGTGTGGTGACAGGAAGAGATGGCTGGATTAGAAAATTTAAAAATGAAGGTTTTTTTTATCATTAAGGGGCAAACACACACACACAGTCACACACACACACAGGTTTGCGGCACTATCTTTGTGGGGACCGTCATTGACGTAACCCATTTCCTAGCCCCTTACCCTAAACCTAACCATCCCAACTAAATGCCTAACCCTAAACCTAACCTTAACCTATTTCTAACATTTACCCTAAAACCAAGTCTTAACCCTCAAAAAGCCCTTTAAACTTGTGGGGTCCAGCATTTTGGCCCCACAAAGGAGGTCGGGTCCCACGAGTATGGTGTGCTCATGGTTTTTGGAACCCATTAATATAGTAAAACAAGAGTGCACACACACACACACACATCAGCAGCTGACAGACAGAAGTACAGATCGGGAGCACTGTGTCAGACTGGGCGTAACATCCAGCCACGTTCACGTGTTCAGGGCAGCCATTATAACCTGGCACTTCTCACTATTGTTCTGCTCGCACCTCCATGCAGCTCCGGCCGCCAAACCCAAACTCCTCCCTACGTGCTGAAGCTTGACCCACTTGTGCTTTACTGTAGTATTTCATGTTACTTTAAACTCCAACTTCACTACATCTCAGAAAGGTAATATACTTTTTTACTCCACTACATTCATTTGATACATTTGTTACCTCGCAGATTCAGATTACTGATTCAAAATTTTATCAACAAATAAAGTGATATATTAATATAGATTAAGCTACACAGGAGTTTATAAAAGTAATTAAAATGAGCCCCAACTTTACCAGCTGCAAAATTAATCTATCAATGATTATATCGAGTAGTATTCTAAATAATGGAATACTTTTACTTTTGGTAATTTTACTTAATTAAGATTTTGAATGCAGGAATTTTACTCGTAACAGAGTATTTCTACACTGTGGTTTTGCAAGTTTTACTTTAGGATCTGAGTACGTCTGAGTTGTTTGTCGAGGAGTCCCCTGAAGTATTTCTACATTGTGGGTATTACTACTTTTACTCACAGTAAGTAAATGATCCGCCACTGCTAATTGTACAACCGGTTTGTTTTGAATTCCTTGACACAAGTGCAGAGCCATCGCAGGCCGAGTACGTTAACCAGGATCAAGCTGCGAGACACAGTTGCAAGGGCTATGCACACACACACACACACACGTTGTGTTTCCATCACTCTCGGGGACATTACATTGACTTACATTCATTCCCCGGAGACTTACCCTAACCCTAACCATAACCACTACTGGATCAAACCTAACCCTAACGATTTACGTTTTGGGGACTTGAATTTTGTCCCCATAAGGAAGGTAAGTCCTCACAATGTGACTGTGTAAACAGATTTATGTCCCCACAACATTAGTAATACCCGCCCACACACACACACACACAAAAACAATAAGACAATTAAAAAAAACATTAACAACAAGAGCCTATTTAAACTTTTAATGCAGAAGTTTTTGTTTTTTTAAATTCTTTTTACACTAACCGTGCAGGGCGACTGCAGCGAGGTGAAGGTGTGCTTGGGGTTAGAGAACTTGAACACTAGGCCAGCATTAATTGTTGGACTGCGGGAAAGTCACCGTCCTTCTGTTCTTGCAATCAAACTAGCGCTACAATAAGGTCTGTGTTATCCAGACTGGATGCAGTAATCTTTTCTACGGGTCTTTTCGACATGACCTTAACTATGCATCGTTGTTTTTATAGATTTGAAATACATTTGTCACGTGCGACGTGTTGGAACAAACAAAAAAATCATGAGAAGACACAAAAGCTTGAGGCCCTTGAGGCTGCTCTGCGTGCCTCTTATCGGTACCCCAAACACTATTATTCGCTTGGGCAGTTTTAACCGTTTGCTATAGCCGACTGCAGCAGCTGGAGGGCGCTGCTGCCCTGATTCGCCGATCCTTCGGTAGTTCAGTGAGCAGGGAGCGCTGCGGGTCGTCCCGAATCTCAGGTGTTCAGTCCAGTCACATGCGTGAAACACGGCTAGATCCTTGAAACAGAGCAGCAGCTCCCTCACGCACACACACACACACACACACACACACACACAGCTGTTGTTCAGAAGTTTTGTGTGCGTGTGTGTGTTGTTGTCGTACTGGAGCTCCCAGTGGCCTCTGTTTGTCCTCAGTCCAAGCTGGACATAATGTTGGACTCATGTTTTATTCATGTTTTCTAACTCTTAGTGAGTGCGTGTGTGTGTGTGCGATTGTGTGTGTACCTGCTGCGTTCTTGTTTTTGTTTGTATTGCATGTTGTATTATTGTAATAATTTGTGTGTGTGTGTGTGTGTGTGTGTGTGTGTGTGTGTGCCTGTGTCTGTCCCACGGGGGGGGCAGTTGCCATGGGGACACTGATAAGGGTTCTAAATAGCACTCAATAATTCATGAGCTCTTGATAAGATGCACAACAGGCACACACACACACACACACACAATAAAAGCAACGCGCACAGAGCACATACAAACACACGCACTGCACGATACACACAGTTACGAGAAAACAAGACAGACGATCCTCTCCAAACACACACACACACACACACACACACACACACACACACACACACACACACACACAGACAAGCCTGCTAGTTAGTGTGTGATGAATGAATGCTGGACAACGCAGCTTCATAACACATAATCTAGTACCAGAGTTCACATGATGTATATGTATATGTGTATACATGCCTATGTGCTGCTAACAATCAGATCAATAACCTACCTAATGTTTTGGTCAATGCCTGAAACAACGCTCAGCATCTCACAAGTGGCCCCGCAGGCCCCTGACCATCGGATGACCTCAGCGTAAGCACATAAATATATAAAAATAAGTGTGTTCCTGGCGTCCTGTACGTCCCTGTGCACCTCTGACGTACAACATCTGAATCTGCATGAATATATATTATATATTATTCTGAAATGGGCTGTTCTGCATGATGAGTACTTTTACTTTGGGTACTTTAAGTATGTTTTGATGCCGGCACATTTTTTCTTCTTCCACCACTGTGGATTGCAGATGGGATTTGTGATCTGGCTAAAAGAGACAGACGTGATGCCGAAGTCACGTCTGGAGACACTCGAGAGAGCAAGTGGAAGCAGCTCCAGTCATTTCTCCCAGTCGACGTTAGTGAGCTTAACCTGAACTGAAACCTGTGCTGGTGCCTCCCGATCCTGTCCGCTGGTCGGCTCACAGTGATGGAGCTGAGCGACCAGGCCGACTAATCAATCCCCGATCCAGCCGCCAGCTGACCAGCAGACAGGCCCCCATAGGGGCCGATCAATCGGCCGACCAATGAGGTCATCTGGCCCAGCGGCGGCGGACAGCCAGCCAATGAGCAGGCTCGTCCAGCTGTCCAGAGCTCCAGTCACAGCGATTGATCAGGCGATCGATCATATGCTGAGAGAGAGAGAGAGAGAGAGAGAGAGAGAGAGATCCAGCTGCTGAGGGGCTGAGGAGGCCATGTTATTCCTCCTTTTTGTCATCTCCTTAACCCGTCCCCTCCATCCCTCTCTTCTTCTTCACCCTCCTCATTCCCCTGCTCAGTCGTCTCTTTCTTCTTCTCTTGTTTCTCCTCTTTTTTCTCCCTCTGGTCTTCCTCCTCTCTTGCTGACTTTTCTCCCTTTTACCCTTCCTCCTCTTCCTCCTCCCCTCTTCTGCACGCTCTACTTTCCTTTCTTCTTTCCCTCGTCCTTTTATTCCTCGCGCTCCCTCCACTTCTGACCTTCCACCTCCCACTCCCCCCCTCGTCATCCTCCTCTCCCTTTTTCCTCTCGTCTCTGTCCCCTCCTCCTCCTCCTCCTCCTTCATTTTCTCTCCTCTGTCCTCCTCACGCTCTTCCAGATGTGATAAAAATCGTGTTATTCTCCTCCATCGACTACATCTCTTCCTCTCTTCTCCTAATCCTCCCTCAGCAGTGATAAAACTTGTATTTCTCCTCCATCTCCTCTTCTTCACACAGCAATAAAACCCCTTCCTTTTAATCCCTTCCTCAAGTCCTGCTTCACTTTCTACTTAAAGTAAACTTTTCCTTTTCACCTCCTAAACCCTATTCTTCCGCCGCTCTCCCGGCAGTGATGAAACCAGTATTACTCCTTCATCGCCTCCTCCTCTCCTGACAGTGATGAAGAGCGTTTTTCTTCCTCAGACAGGCATTTGCCCCGGAGAGGCAAACTCCTTCAGCTCCTTTTAATTACTTTGTCATTCAGATCAGGGAGAAGAGGCAGCGTTAATGTGGACACCTTTACACACACACATTAGTACAGTTACTTTATGACTATTTTTAATGGTGCAGACTGTCTCACCTGTTTGGATGAGACAGTCCCTAATGCGTCTCATTTAAAAGTTTAGTTCAGAGGGGAAGTTTACCCAATGTACAAGCAGAAATCTCCCCTTTCTGTGGGTTCTCCAAGTAGGTTTTTGGATGAGGCATGAATGGCCCGATGCGAAAAAACACGCTGTGCCTGGTTTTCAGCAATCAACAGATCCAATGCCAGTTGCAGTAGGGTTTTAAAAAAAAAAAATTTAAAAAACCCCCAATTAGCTACATGCAGCAGCAGTGAGCTCATTCCAGTTTGGTGGACTTACATACTTTCTTTCTTTACTGCAAGAGTTCTACGAACGGTTATTTCAAGTTCACAAGAGAATAGTTTTCAAGGAGGAGGACAAAGTGAGTGGTTTAGCAAATGTGCCGGGTTAACTTCCCCACTTTAAATAAAAAAGTATAAAGTTATTAAAAAAGTAAGTTATTTTTTGTATGTTTGGGCGTTGTTTTGAGCGTTTTATTTGAGAGTGGACAATTGAGAGGCGACAGGAAATGAGATGGAGAGAGCGATGAGGGGGTGACATGCAGCAAAGGTCCCTGGAACCGAGAACGTTGTGGTTCGTAGTCAGCACCTGAAAACCCTCGGCCAGGTTAAAACCATTTAGTGGGATGCATCTGAAACGGTTTGCTACGCAGTGGATGAGCGAGGGACCCTAACAGGGCGAGCGTAATGGATGTGTTCGGCTCGAATGTGAAGGTTTCAGGTAGCACCATTGCTTATGAAGTCCATGAAGAGATGCAAGTGGACGACGCAACTTGTTGATTTTGCTCTAGGCGGGCAAATCAAGGTGAGGGTGGAACGGTGAAAGTTGGATTTGAGATCAGTCAGATTCTGACCTGTCACATAAACACACGGAGACACGCTGTTCGCTTCTTGTTTAGTCCGAATGCACCTTTAGGGCTGGGTATCGCTCAAAATGTTTAATACTGGTGCCAATACGATGCCTGAGGGCTGATTCCAAAAGGACACTTTGTTGGTACCTTACTTTTAGAGTTACAGAACCCTTTTGTAAATTTGGAAAAAGAAGCAAAACTTCTCAAAAGTCTCAATGTGTCTCAACACAAAGCAACTGAACGAGAACTTAGATAAGATATCTTAATCTAACATACTCGCAAAATCTGGAGTCTAAAATGAGCAAAATCCTGATTTACTCCCGACGAGACTCCGAAGACAGGGGATTTCATCACCATGTGCAGCCTGGGAAATGTGTCTCAGGTAATTGACTCAGTCAGTGTCCCAGTTTCCATTCAATCTGTGACCTAATCTGTGCAAGAAATCCAATTCGCCGTACAGCAGAGGGTGGATTTTAACTCCTGTCCCATCCCACTCCCACAAAAATACTCCCGCCCCGTCCTGTTTCTCAGCGTTATTTCACATTAGAACTGCATATTTATACATAAAAACCCACCGATTCCTGGTCCCGCTGACTTTGTGCCCTGTCCCGTCCCAGTCCCGTGATGAATAGTAAAATCGACTCCCATCCCACAGGAATCCCGTGACCCACAGGATTCCCGAAAAAAATGTCAGCCTGTACTCTACAGTGATGGACTCGTTGAACTATGGACCAATTTGAGACACACATCAAGGAAAGACGATCCAAGACGATACCCGAAACTGGACTGAAATGCAGGACTGTCCTGAGCTAAAACAGGACATCTGGCTTTCATGCGGTCGAGATGGAGCGGAAACCAAACGGATGTCAATGCAGAGTCATCACAAGCCTGATAAACCGCTGTGTGTGTGTCCGTCCCGCAGGGTGCTGTGTAAACAGGGAGGCTCTGTAGCGTAAATTAAGTGCCCCCCCCGGCTGCTCCGGGCTCAGATGGTGCGTTTGATTTGTCCTTCTGCTGCAGCCTTTAGGGCAGCGGGAGCCGGGCGGAGCTGAGCACAGAGGAGGAAGAGGAGGAGGGAAGGACTAGTCAGCATCTAAGGCTCCTCGCACTCTCTCTCTCCTCTTTTTTAAGTGTCTCCTTTGCTCATCTAATCTCCCCTAACACTGGCAAAATAATGTTTCCAAGCCAAACAACACAGGGATGAACGTAAACAACATTCATGTACAAATGACTGAACAAAAGACAAATAAAACATCACCAACCGTAAATGTGTGAAGGCATTTAATCAGGAGTGTGTCATCGACATAGAAGATATACATTGAAGGAAAGAATAACAAAGGGAGATTTTAAATTAGTTTGGAAATAAAATAAAAATAGAATCTAGAAGAAGAAAAAATCACGCTCAACTCTTTTTTTCAGTGTAGTGCACAGATAATAGAACAAGACTGTTGCTAACACCCGCATGCCAACATACTCACAATGGCATTGCTAGCATGCGGATGCTTAGCGGGTACAATGTTTTCTATGCTCACCATCTCAGTTTAGTGGGTCAGCGTGCTAACATTTGCTAATTAACACTAAATAGGTACAGTACAGCTGAGGCTGATGGGAGCGTCATTGGTTCTGAAGGTATTTGGTCATAAACCAAATTAACTTGTTGACCTGACGATGGCGTGAGGATCAGCAAAGTTATTGCACTTCATCCTGAGGGAAACACGAACGTCTGAACCGCATCTCATCCAATAGTTGTTGAGATATTTCAGTCTGGACCAGAGTGGGGGGGTCGGCCGGCCGACGGACTGACATTACTATCCCCTATGTTCTTCTTCATTTCAGTAAATCCTATAAAAAGACCAAAACTAAAAACGCGTCAGTCTGACTTCCTGTCGGTGGCTCTCAGCTCCCATTGGTTCCTTCGGAAGACATAAATCATACTGCTCTCAGTATGTTTTTTCAAACAAACAGGAGGATAACGGTGCATTTGTTGGGGACTACTTTCAGCGGCGGATGAATCCACATTTGGTGCTTTAGTGAGTGTTTGGGGCAGCAGGACAGTGTGTGTGGGACTGAGTCAGAATAAACTACAGTGTGTGTGTGTGTTCGTGGCATCGACTGTCTATAAAGGTCTGAAGCCGAGGCATCCGGATCGCCCCCTGGTGGCTGGCTGCAGTATACGTCATAAACCCCACCCCCCCCCTCCAGCGGATGGGACATGCGCCAAACTAAAAACTCAAAGTTCACGCCAAATACTTTTTTCCCAAAGGGGATTTCTGTCAGTTTATGGAGGTTCGTATCATTCTGTTGTTTGCTCAAGTGTTCGTTTTTCACTTTACGTTTGGTTTTAACTAGTTTGTTCGTACAGTGGGAGGAAGTGGAGACGCCTCGTCCATCTTTATATACAGTGTGTGTGCGTTTGTATGGAATCCCATTTCATTCAATATTAAATAAATAAATAAATGAATAAATATGCCTATGAAATTAATAAATATGCCTCTGAAATGAATAAATGAGTCAGTAATTAAATAAATTTAGATTTCATTTCATCGGACTTTCGTTTCATAATGACACATTTATTTATTTCATGAGTCCTTTATTTACAGCTGACGTTAGCTCTGTTTCAATCGGGTACTTTAGGTTTAAAATCATTTGAAATCATAATTATTATCATCATAACATCAGGATCATTATTGCTGCGTGATAGGCTGCAAATAGACCTACACACCAAAGATAGTGCCGCAAACCTGTTTGGGTTGGTTAAAATGTTTGGTCTGTTTGCCTGTTTAGCGTGGTTCATTTGTTTCTGGGTAACGTTAACGTTAACAACAATGAAATGGCATTCCATAGAAACAGAGCTAACGTCAGCTGTAAATAAAGGACTCATGGCGCTAACGTTTGTTAAACTAGCTAACATGAATGCTACCACAGTGATTCGGTGATAAGGATGCCGTGTTCACATTCTCTTGTAACAGAATTGGATTTTGTTGTCACAGATTGTTGCAGCAAAGCTTGTCAACCACACCAACAATGTGCCATCTAACGTTATACAGTTACTGGATAATCATGAATGTTAAACTAATTGTTTGCGGGAAGTCAGCTTGCTAGCTAGTTTACCCGGAGAACACCGACTTTGGTTTATCGCTGAAGTTACTCTTATGTTACCTAACGTTACCTTGGACAGGAGTTCTTGGGCTTGGGAAGCGCCGTTGAAAAATATGATTTAATGGCGCTGGGCTTGGGGTGCT
The DNA here is from genome assembly GCA_011952105.1 of Coreoperca whiteheadi. Classification (NCBI taxonomy): domain Eukaryota; kingdom Metazoa; phylum Chordata; class Actinopteri; order Centrarchiformes; family Sinipercidae; genus Coreoperca; species Coreoperca whiteheadi. The sequence continues at coordinate 5,817,618 of CM022484.1, forward strand.
GACTTCGGCAGCTGTAGGTTGTGGATGCCGCGTCACCATCCCATCGAGGCGGTTGGCAGCCCCTCTCAATAATTCTGAGATGGTTTTCTCTGAGTCAGACACAATATAAAGGCTACTATCACCCACCAGACGTTTTCGCGGCCTTCTATTTTCAGTGCTGTTTCTGGCGCTGTTGCTTTTGTCTGAGAAAACCACGCCCCCTTCATTTGAATATGAGCAATGAAATGTGTCATTATGAAATAGTGCCATGAAATAAATAAATGTGTCATTATGAAATGAAAGTCCGATGAAATGAAATCTAATTTATTTAATTACTGACTCATTTATTCATTTCAGAGGCATATTTATTAATTCCATAGGCATATTAATTCATTTATTTAATATTGAATGAAATGGCATTCCATACGTTCGCGGTGACGAAGGAACGTGTCACCCAGCGCAGCTCACTGATGTGTTTTTAATAGTTTCTGGACAACAACGGAGCCCTATGGCCCCGAGGAAGGAGCTCCATCAGGCTGTGACACACACACACACACACACACACACACACACACACGTGCACGCACACACACACACACACACACACACACAACAGAAAGGACAGACACAGTTGCACAACTGGCACATAAATGCCACATCATGTGATAAGACTCCTGTCTTTCTCTTTCCTCGTCTCCCCGTCAGTTATAGTGCTCGCTGTTTGTCTCTGTCAGCGCCACCTCTGCGGGCGCTCTCCTGGCGATACGATCCGGCCGCAGTTGGCAGCTGTGCAGCTGCGCAGCGAGTCCGTGAATCCGTCCTGTTAATGTGGCTGCTCGTTAAAACGTTTCGTCGATCACGGCGACAGGTGGATCACCGACGGACGAGAAGACCCATGAATCCCCACAAGATCGTTTTAATCACACTGCTTAATATGATGCAGGGATGTGACTGTGCTGTGTATTGATCTGTGTAATTGATTTTATATTGATCGATGGGTATATGTGGCTGACCTTCACGTTGACCTTTGCACTGAGTTAGATATTGCGTAACTCAGGACTTAATCCTGCTGCGAATCACACGGGAGGCTTTATGTCATTATAATACTATAAATGAATCTGCTGATCTGCGGGAAGTTTAATCCTGTTAATCGCTGTAAAGATGAATCGTCTTACACGACCATTAGGATTAAACACTTTCAGTACTTTAAAATGATTTACCTTGATCAATTATTCAAACTTAAAGGAGGAAGGCTTTCTCAAACCTGAACCACGGGGTTGCCAAATCAAAATTTGAACTCTCCCCACTTTTTATGTATGCAAATAGAAAGATATTTGTGGAAACAGCGCCCACGCTTCGGGCCTTTCGCCTCTCAAGTGTAGCGTTGCCGGAAGAAGCGACCGGAGCACGTCGCACTGCGTAGCCTACAAAAACCGTGACACCAAGATGGCTTTTTCAAAAAGCCCGCTTTACTGTTCGCGGTTTAAGACGTCTGTCATTTTAATAGACAGTTAAAACTCGGTGACCTCGGGGTCACTTGCTTTGAGGATAAGAGAGAGCGCATTCAGTGTTTGGAAACACATCTACGCGCACAATAATGCCACTGCTGTATTGTATATTTCCATTTAAGTGGCCAAACTAAAAACTGCACTTGACGACATAAAGAAATGTGGACTCCTCAGAGGAAACTGGAGCTCAGGACTCATTCTGCTCCATTCCAATAATTTCACTGTGTAAACTTTGATAAGTTGTTCGGCTATGTATTCTTAAAAAGGTTCTCGTTTTGAAATGTTTTTCCAGACAATTCGTTTAGCCATCTGATTTGCACTGAAATTAGTTCTGCAGAAAAAGTTCATTACACTTTGTTGTTGTTTTATCGTGCCAATAAAGTATAAAAGGTTGCATGAATTGCGTTCAAGGGAACTATATTTCTAGAAGCTAACACATTTCATCCAAAGTAGCAAATTCACTGACAAAGCAGAGGGATTTCACTACTTTCTATGGGTTTGTCTGAGCGCACAGACATGACAGCGGCCGTCTCTTCAGCGTGTTGAACCTGGAAGGAACTGAAACAGGGGTTGACTCTGTGACCGCTTTTACGTCTCTTCTTAAAACTCACCTTCATCTTGTGGCTTTTTCTTAACTGGTGGCATTTGTTGTAACTATTTAAAATAACTTTATTTTGTTTGTTGTGGATCTCATCAAGTTTTATTATGCGTTTGTACTGTGAAGGACTTTGTTTTTAAAAAAGGCGCGATATAAATAAAGTCGTTATTTTCATTATTAACCTTTGCCGCAAGACAACCAGCCGTCCGTGCTGTCTTTACGTCTCCGCCGTCTCGAAACGCCGCCATCACGGACGAAATGACACTCCACCTTTGACTTGCGTTGTGTTTCAAACTTTACAAAGTGATTCCTCCTGAGAAATTTCAAGCAACCGCAGGCTGTTACTTTCAAAAAACTCTCTCACTGACTTCGGTGTGGCACCTGAAAGTGCCCCAAATATCCTCCTTTGAAAGCAACGAGAGCGAAGCCGGCCGGGGCAATTTGGGGATTTGTAGGGTTCGCTGTCGGGCACAAAAAACCCCCCCAAAAAAAAAACCCCCAACCAAATCAGAGAGACGCGAGAGAGAGTTTGCCTTTAAGACTTCCAGATCGTATTGTGGAAATTTAAATGGCGGAACGATGGAGGGGCGAGCTCAGCGCGGGGAGAGAAAGTGGGAGTCGGTGTCTCAACAGAGCAGAACTGACACCAATCTGTCAGACGTCCCACACACACACACACACACACACGCACACACACACACACGCAATTATGAAGATAAAATAAAGATGAGGATGAGGAGGAGGAGGAGCAGAGGAAGAAAAGAACAGAGCGGAGACGAATGGAGACTCTGTCATTGTCTGTCAATGACAAATTATGTTTTCAGCCTATGATTTTGCCGCAGTACTCTCCCTCTCTCCCTCTCTCTCTCTCTCTCTCGCTCCCTCAGGCTATTCAGTTTTCAATCTGTCGTGTTTGTCTCATTGTTAACAGTGACAGGCCTCCGCCCTCTCTGCATTCACGTTTAAACTGTATGCGTGTGTGTGTGTGTGTGTGTGTAGGTGAGCCTCGGTGACAGCTCTCAGATCTAATGAAGCGTCTCGCTGTGGATATAAATATCGCTTCAATTTATTAAGAGACTGGGCGTCAAAGTGAGAGAGGGAGAGAGAGAGAGAGAGAGAGAGAGAGAGAACGAAAGCTGCGTCGGTTTATAGAAATTTGCGAGTGTTGGGATTACAGATGAACAACAGGGGTGTCGTCATGTGTTTAAAAGTGGCGGTGCCAACTTTTTGATGCAAATCCACCCCAATAAACACGCACTACATGCACTGTGGCAAAAAGCGTGGCGGTGCGAAGTCTCAAGCAACAGCAATAAAATGGATAACATAGCCAAAAATAAATATTATAATGATCCAGTCTGCCATTCTGCAATGCAAACACGCCCTGCGCATGTTTTACAATGAAGGCCTCCAGGGAAGGGGGCAGATTCTGCCCTCCTGGAATGCTGGCAGGCTGTTTGACCAGGAACGGTGGTTAACGGGGGGAAAGGACCCAAATGCAGACAGAGGTGGTAGGACGATGAGAGGAGCTGCGTTGTCCTTGAGAAACAGGCGGTCAGCAGGTTACAGGTTACACACACTACCAGACACGCAACAACGCCGCCCACTTTCAGCCAGTCCCTCCTCGAAGACGTTCCACATTTGCCCCAAAGTGACATATCCCTTCCAAAATGGATTGGTATTAAATGTTGTCCTTCCATTAACACGTCTTAGAGGATCATCACCTGGGACGGGGAGACACATTCAGAGGGGAAACATTAAAGTTATGAGAGCCAGTGATCCTGGGACTAAAGTGCAATCTGTCAGCAATAAAGCTGTAGTGAAAAGAGCTTTACTGCAGCAGCGACGCGGTAACGACTTGCTCTAGTTGCACTCGAACACATGCTGTAATCAGGTGTAACGCAGAAGGGAGAGACGAGAAATACTGGAAATCGGGGGATTGAAAGCCTCGATGCGGAGACTCCCTGCTGATCCACAGCAGCTTCACTGATGTGACACTCCGGCGGGAGGCGAGCCCCCTTTGCTCCCATGCTTCATCCCAGACAAAAACCACAACAGGGAGCGCAAGAATAACAGCGACAAAACAACCGGTGACGTGACGAGACGGCGACAACAGCAATGAAATACAGAAGATCAGAACGTACAGGAACTCATGTATTTGACAACAACAAATATTAACCTCCCAAACTCCTCACTTTCCCTTTAAATTTCACCTCATTTCTCTCCAAATTTTCGTTTCTTCTGCGTGACTCATCCACATTTTTCGGAAGCAGGTCTCTGCGGTTCTCTCAGCTCTTTGGAGGTTGTGATTCCTTACGTGTCCTGTCTCATTTCTTCTCGGCGGTGATTGAAATGCTCCTTTGAACTCACAAAGCAGGCGTCTCTGTAACTGGCAGGAAAAGAAAACGTTACCTGTAGGAGGGTTTTTCACCTCACATTCACAGGGACGTTTCAGCGGCAGCATGTTCGGGAAAGTGGCATTTAAAAGAAAACCTGGACCCGGCACGGCTGGACAGCTTTAAATGTGTCCCCCAATTAGGCAATAATAACGCGTTTGCCCGCGATGACAGGATGTCCAGTTTCAGTTCATTTCAGACATGTCGGCACAAAAAATAATAAAATACAACGCCTAATGCAACAGTGTGGCTCTTTCATGTGTTCACAATGTCCTCAGCGGGAGAGGTCACTCCTGGAAATGACAAGGGTCTCAATCTGCCTCTTAAGCCTGACAGGCAGCACGGAGGGAGAAGAAAACACGTGGGATGGTGTTGCGAGAATATGAGAAGCCTGGACTGTCACATCCAGCGATGGCTGACGGGGCGGACGGACGCGCAGATGCAGACGGACGGGTCCTTTCATGGATTCAGTGTCCATCAGAGCTTCCTGTGGTGGAAGTATGATGCAACGAGCAGAAACACCATCAAACACACACACACACACACACACACACACACACACATTCATATGTGTTTGAATGCACCAAAAGGAGACCTAGATGTGTGTGTGTGTGTGCGTGTGTTTTTTTGTTCCGAAGGACATGCCTGCCGGTTGGTTTTCGAGAGGCATCGCCATGGAAACACACACACTTCAACCTGTAAAAACACAGATACAGCTGAGTGAAATGAGGGTTGAGTGGTTTTTGGTTTTTTTGGGGTTTTTTTCTCGAGACAAGACGATGAAAAGAAGTGAACAAAGAATCGAAGCAACTAGACGGGCTTTGAGTTTTTGATCGTTGCGTTGATGACGGACATGTGTCTGAGGGATGGACAGAGGCCGACGGGGGACGGCAGAATGAAACGAGGCAACACATCAGTCACGTGTAGCTGCTCAGAGGTAAAGCTGTGACCGCCTCATGGCTTACTGTTGCTAATCCGGAGACAAAACCAGGTTTTGGTACTCCGGCAGAAAAACAACTTTTCGATATAATTCACTGGTGGATGCGTGCGATATTATTTCTTTATTGATTTTATGAGATATGTGGTTTTGTTCTATTTCTAAAAGGTGCTTTCTTTCTTTTTAAACAAGTGAGATAAAAATGAGCCCTGGGGGGCCAACTGGCTCATTTACAGTCCTCTGTCAAATAAAACTGCCTGAAAGTGGCAACATTTTAGATCTAAATCAGGAACCTTCTGATCAACGAACCCCGTTTCCGTGCCAACTTTCTGTTCTTGTCACTTTAAAATCCTCAGTGTTTCGGACACATTTGGTTTGGTAGCAAAAAAAGTGAGCGATCAGTGTAAAAGGTATGAGCACGTAACCGCGTCGTTTAGCCTCGCCCTGAGAACTACTAATATGGACCTATCCGAGGGCGTCGGCTGCATTCAGGCTCGTATGGGATGGGCAGCGCAGAAATAAAGGCCACATTTACACATAGCCGGGTATTTGGAGAAACGAATATCCCCCCCCCCGTTTTCAAAAATAACATCGTGCACACAACGTCGTTTTCAAAAAAGTTGTCGTTTACGTCAACCCGCATAAATACGCCGTCGAGCGCCATCATAACTCCGCCAAACCTATGGGCGGCAGCGTAGGGAGAAGGATAAAGCCATGCGAGCCAATCAGAATCCTCAAAATTGACAACAACGAATAGCACGAGCGACTTCCTGTTCCTTTCAAAATAACAGAGGTTTCGTTTGTGTGGTCATACAGCGAAGTGGAGTTACTCCTTAACGTCGCGTTAGACGACAAGGCAAGTAAAGCAAATGCAACCCGGGCAAAAGCGTTTGCAAAAAAGTAAAAATGAGCACCACCTCAACAGCTTCCATGAGCAAACAAACTCTAAACACGGGGCGCTCACAGGACGTAAGCATTTTCTGGCGCATAATGTGACGTTTGAGAACCTAAAACCCCGTTTCTCCCAGTTGACACGGCAACACATAACCGCCGTTTTCAGAAATCTCCACTTTGGCCGGAGATTTTGGAAATAATCGTTTCCTGGGATAAAAACGGCGTTTTCGTGTAAATGACAGGTCCAAACGCAGGGAAATATCTGCGTTTTCCCATCGTGTGAACGGGGCCATAGTCAGCAGCCAACTCCACGAGTGAGCTAAAGGTAGTTAATGTAAAGAGTACTCCCCTTATTTAGCATTGCCCCTTGATGCGGCAGAACCACAGATTTCATCGTTTGACATCGTCACGCGTTCTTTTTCCTTGTCAAAACCTGACGTCTACATTACCCACAATGCACCTTGAAACGCCGACAGCACAGCTTTGTGCTATTAGCGGCTACCGTACCTAGAATCTCTAGCCTGAGCCCCCCGGGAAGTGCTTTGAAGCCAACCTGACATACAGTAGCCAAACAAGTGTACTTCCCACTCCCGGGGTCGGTCACGTGATGCACGCTGGCCCAACGTTGACTGACATTGTGAAAACGGTGGATGCATTTCTTTGAGCGCCACGACCCCATTTCACTGTACGAATTCGATCCATTCCGTGCGATAACATTTGGAAAGTCTGGAAGAACCGCACGATTAAAATCATTTTATCCCCATTGACGTTAGCGGAGGGCTAAACCGGAAGTCAACTGGCTCGGCCGGCCGGTGAGCCTCTAGCACCCTCGCTCTATGGGCACGATGTGGAAGATACGGGTCATTTGAAACCCGGGAAGTCAAACTTTTTTGGCTTCAAGCGCCACAGAGCAAATGAACGGTGGCCCCCGCCTCCGACGCTGTGTCCACGTTGATGCTCCGGCCTGCAGCAGAGATGAGCAGCACGTGTTTCCTCATTTTCAAACTCGCGGTGGCACGTGCTGGTAAAAGTACAGTACGAGACTTGATGAGTGGGTGGTAGCCGATACATCGTTCATAAACCCCATCCACCATAAATACAGGTAGACAAAAACTGAATCTGCGCTAACATACCAACATAACTGAGAACATGATCTCGGTGCTCTCCAAGCTCAAGGACGCAGACGTAAAAACACAACTCCAGTTTAATTAAATTTCACATTCAAAGAATCAGCTCGAGAGGCCCTTCGCTTGTGTCGACAAAAGGGTAAAAAACTCACAGAAGCAAAACACCACAGCTGTGAAAACTGTCATGCCAAAAGGGAAAGAAGGGAGCCCTGCAGATCAGATAATGAGGAGGCAATGACAAAGATGCAACAGAGAAGTAAATCGAGGCTTAAAAAAAATTGAAAATGAAACTTCTGGGACTTGTGGGAAAAAAAAACAAATCACAATGCAAGAAATTAATAAATTCTGAACGTAAAGGCTTTATTTCTAAAGTGTTGCCCCACAGCAAGACAAACAGCTGACTAAGCTTTCCTGACTGAGCTGCTGGAGGAAAAGAAACTCCATCCATTTGAACTGAATAATGGGAATTATCGACTGGACAGTCTAATCAGCCTCCCCAACCCCAACCCCCCCCCAAAAAAAAAGGCACTGTTAAAGATGTGATGAGCTGTGGACTGGACATTATTGAGGCGCCGAAACCCAGCTGATGCAAGCTGAGAGCGGCAGCATCACGCTGGTCCGTATGCTGATAAGATAAGAGAGGCAGTATAACACCTGCTGGACGTATTACAGTCACCGGCACAGTAACAGCCGGGACGTTTCGTGGAATCCTAAACACTTAAACGTGATGCGTTTGCACTTTTCTGTACATTGTCAGCAAAACGTTTGACTCTTTTTTTTTTGCTTTGAAGTCCCACAAAAGTGCCTTCATACTGCCTTGATTGTTAACTTCTCGATACACCTAACTAATGTAAACCAAACTCATTCTAAGTGCTTTTTCCCCCCTCTTTATGTATTTATTTATCTGCTCATTTTCCCCTCAGTCCCCTGTACTAATTATACATTTGTTACTGTGATGCTGCCACGGCTGGCGTGGGCGCGGGTGGCGGGGGTGGGAACCCAACGCAAGATAAGTCGAGGCAGCAGGATCGCATCGGTGGTTCACTGAAATCAAAGAGCTTACAGGCAGGTACGGATACAGGTAAGGTAGGCGGACTGCTTCTGGTGGCTTGAAAGCAAAGACCAACGCGACTCAGCACCCGGCACATGACTCCCTTTGGCAATAAATGGAGGAGTCTTTTGGCGAGCATGCCCTCTGTGCCCCACCTGATCCATCATTTATGAAGCTGAGTGAGTTTGGCGACAACTCTGGCAGTCATCTGCCTCACTTCAGCTCACTGCAGGGGACAGAGAAGCAAAATGTCTCTTATTACGCAGACGACCTTGTGCGAGGACAGCGGCAGGAGATCTGTCGTCGCAGGAGGCTCGCCGGCGGGGATTATCAATAAATACTGAGGCGTCACGGTGATTCGAAAGAGACCCAGGTGCCAGAAAGGTAGCTTTCTTTTCACCGCTGAAGGAAACGCACACACACAACAGCTGCACCTGACTTGGCTCAACAATAATCCGGTTTGACAAGTATCTTGACATAGATCATAAACAATATCCCATAAATAAACTTGAGATTTGGGGCCTGTCTTGTCAATGTCATTATTAAACATACACATAACACATGTCACAGTTATCTACGCACATTATTATATATTATAGAATATATACACACTTTGATTTGCGGCTTTGTATTGTAAAAATGGAGATTTCAACCTTTTCACCCACGGGCGGGTTCTGATGACGGATTGTATTCTGAAAAGTTGGTTTTAATACTGTGCGTTTTGTTTTTACGCTCGTTTATATTAGTCTTGTATATTGTCTGTATGTACTAGTTAATAATAGTAGTTTAATGAAGTACTAAGTCAAGTGAACGCTCAATAGAGGCTCCACAGTCTGGGTCACTTGCAACCGCGAGGAGACGAAAAACTAAGTGAATAAAGTTGATAATAATAACGATAATGATGATGATAATGACGATGACAGCTTGCTTTTTGAAATCCCCCCCCCCCCCCGTTGAGTCCACCTTGATGCTCGTTGTCTCCGATGACCCAGTGGCCACCCCTCACCCCGCAAAACCGTCAATTTCCACGGGAACTTCATCGCATCTAGCCGTACTTATCGCGGCCCTGAGTCCGAGTCACTGTTGTGTTGTTGGGGCTCACCTCTGTTTATTCACAAGAAAGACGTGTTTTGAAAAGACGAAAACGTTGCACACGTGGTCTCTGTCGTGATAAATAGGTCGCGTGACCACCGATCATCACCGACAGACTGTACGTGAGTGAAGCCGGACACGACCTCGTTGATGAAGGCGGCATAGACTTAAACATTTGGTGGATAAAACACGGTGTACCCGACAAGGGTCGTGGGTCGAGCTCTAAAAATCAGGATTTCCCCCGACAACTTTCCGGGACTTTGAAACAAAAATGTCGCCAACGTGCCGTCCAGGCCAGAAGCAGACGGAAAATGTTTCCTGCTCCTGCAAACGAAAAAAAGAAAGCTGCGCGATGCGGGGGCCACTTGTCCCAAAGTGATGCAGACCTTTACCACTCTGAATTATAAACGTTTAAACATCGGAACCCAGAGACGGAGCTGCTCCAACGGCTGGCTCAAAGCACACAGTCAGGCTTAGGCGGTCGACGAAAGCAAAATGCGACACAGTGCAACGGAAACGGACTTGAAGAATAAAAATGAGGACGTATGAAGCCGGCGAAAACGTCAGATCTGTGCAGAACGACGCGGAGACTGTGACCGTCCTCACATTAACACGGGAAGCTAACAGAAACATTTCCATGTTTTCCCGCACATTTTCCACCTGTTTGATATTTGACTGGAGCTCGGTTTCTTTTTGTACAGCCGCACAAAAAAGACTAAAACCCAGAAGCACGACTCAAAGAAAAGCAGGTTAAGATAAAACGGGCGGACTTGAATCCGAAACTGGGGTTCAGGGCAGGAGGGGGAAGCACACGGGAGAGGTTTGCCTCTGGGCTTTCTGGCAGAAAGCCATACTACTTGGAGAGGATTTGGGCACCAAAACTACTTGGCTAGTTCTGGGGGCGGAAAAGGCCAGAAAGCCCTGAAGGCAAAAACTGCTCCCGCGTGCGAGCGAAAAGAGGATGCAAATGTTGCAGGCAGAAAACAGGCAACACTTTTTTACACCCCTGTTGAAAAAAAGAAATGTCGACATTTCCCATAACTCGGTTCATTCTGTGAATGAAATGCACAAAATATACACACAAAAAAAACCCCCTCAGCGTTTCGTTATGTCATTACACTTCTCTCCCCAAAAAGAATATGTGGAGAGAAATAAAAACTTCTACAAAACACAATCAGTATGTACTTTTACCTTGTACTGTATGTGTGTGGATGTATTTATAGAAGGTGTATAGATCATACATGTAACTCTGTCTGTATGCATGCATGCATACATGCAGTCATGTATGTTACTCCTTTTCCTTTGACCTGATTTTGTTATTAAATATTGAATGTTAATGTTCATTCATTCGGCTAGGCAGCGTTTGGGCTGTTCTCCTTTTGTTTACGTTGTGTCAACGTCTGATCCTCCTCCGTGCGTGTACATTTGAATTTGAATTTGAGCGAGAGAGACTCTGACTGACAGACAGGAAATGTTTCGCTGTGATTTCCCTGCAGGCTGTTCTTACATTTAACTGTGTTCAACCCACAACATTCGCATGACATAAATTATTCATTGCATCCACAAACTGTGTGACTGTGTGGTGTGTGTGTGTGTGTGACTGTGTGGTGTGTGTGTGTGTGTGACTGTGTGGTGTGTGTGTGTGTGTGTGTGTGTGTGTGTGACTGTGTGGTGTGTGTGTGTGTGTGTGTGACTGTGTGGTGTGTGTGTGTGTGTGACTGTGTGGTGTGTGTGTGTGTGTATGGGG
>CM022484.1:5829925-5856943 GCA_011952105.1 Coreoperca whiteheadi
GGGGGGGGGGGGCCTTTTACATGTCAGTGCCTAGGGGCCCACGTCTCGCCATGCGTCCCCTGTGTACATCAGACATCAGCGGTGTAAAAAGCGTGGAGGCGGGAAAAAGAACTAAATAAGATACATTTTTGCCTTTCAGGTTATGAGTGTATTGTGGAGAACAGCACCTAAACTAGGGGACACTTAAGAACGAGGCCCAAAATAATTTACTGTGGACAGTTCTGCAGAGGACCCGTTATACCTGCTTGCGGGCCTAGTTTGGTTTTTGTTTGGCTTCCTGCGTGGATGGGAGTTGAAAATGGAAAGTTTAACATTATGACAATAACAGGGGACCAATGGGTAACATGGTTGTCCTTCTGCCGAGAAGCCTCGATCTGAAGCCTGACCTCGGCCCCCGCGGCCCCTGATCACGACCCTGTACCCGGCCTGACAGGGAGCATCAGGGAGGAGCTGGTCTTGGAAACGATTCACAGGCGGTCTATTTAAATACATCACAATCTTCCAATCGCCAGTAACACGGCGGGCTAACAACCGTGGGGCCAAGTGAAATGAGCTCATTTCTTCCCGCTGAAACTTGCTAAAAGCACTGGCTCCGGTGGAGGAATGGCTTCTGGTGGATGCGCTCCAGCGGTGAGCACGACAGCGGCGTTTTGTTTGGGCAAACTCGGGGAATCTGCATGTCAGTGAAGGTTTGCCGCTCTGCTCGGGTTGGAAACACACCTCCCGTGGAGTGACACCAAAGACGACAAAAATATTGATCAGAGCGGCTTTAATGTTTCCCCAAAAACTCCGGGTTATATTTACATCGACGGAAATATTTCCTCTATTTTTCTGTTTTGTCTCTTGCTTTCTTACGCACTGACACGGACACAGGCGGCGTTCAGTATTCCCCTCCTGAAACCCGAGGATTGATTTGTTTTGGCTGTTATCTGTGTACAGAGAGTATCTCTTAACGCAACAGTTCACCCGACAATGTGTACATCTTGCCATTACCCACCGCCCGTATGTCACTAAAACTCTCACCATCAAACACGCCGGCCGCTGTTATACATTTCAGCTGTCTTACACAGCCGAATTGACTCTGGTAGTGTTTCTCTCCACTAAAAATGATTGAAAAGTGGACGCCTACGCTGAACAATCCAACTAAATGATCAGTCATCACATTAATTCAGCCACCAGCGCATAAACATATTTCAGCTCCAGTCTGTGTGGGAGCACTCCCAACAAGAATGACTTTGAGAATCATCCTCATTAAAACTTTACAAAGAAGAACTGAAGAGACTCTAGGAATTAGAAACTTTTTCCCATGAATACTAACCGATGCATTTAAAACGTTAACAAAGCCGCCTTGATCGCTGTTTTTGGCAGGATAATAAACTGACAGCTCTACTTATAAAGTTGCTACGGCTAACATGTTGGCCCACTTCTACATCCAGCAAACGCACACTGCACCGTTACTCTTTAAGCTCTGTTTTTGGTCTCCACCAACTCCTGAGAAGCATATCTGGCTCTTTAGCCGCTAAATCCATCAACTTTCTTCCCCGGCTGGCCTCCAGCTTGTGTCTGTCCGCTGTTTGCTGCCGAGCAGGTCGTGTACGGCGGGTCCACGATTGAGGAAAACGTGCGCGTGCTGCTGCTGGAAACGCCGGGACAGAACCAAAACAATGTCAAGTCAATGTGCTGTCAAAGCTAAACTCGGGGGTGTGAATGAGGTCCGGAAAGCGCCGTAGAGCTGCAGGTCGCAGAGCTGCTGGCATGACTGTAGCAGAGCTTCGGTGCTCCGTCTGTGGCTGCGCAGGATGCATTCAGGCAGTGTTGCCAACGTAGCGCCTTTGACGCTATACTTAGCGAGTATTCAGACCCCTCTAGCGACACATTTCCACCAAAGCGACTAGCGACAAATCTAACGGCTTCTTCTGGAGTTACTGGAGACTTGTGGAGACTCTCTGAAGTGAAAGCACATATCGTTCTAACTCCTCTCAACGAGCAGCTGCTTCTCTTTAGTTTTAAATTCAAACAAGTTGGTTTGACCGTTTTGATTTCCATTCTTCTCATCACTTATATTGAGGTGAGAAATGAGAACAGTTTATTGGGACAGTCGGCTACATCATGTTAAAATACAGTAGAGTGGACTATGTGAGCACGGATTTGTTGAGAAAGCACATTAGGCAGGCAGAACGCAAGAAAGTACGCAGTCTAGTACGACGTGATGACGTCTAGCGACATTTAGGCCAGGCTTTAGCTACTTTCCTTTGAAATCAGTGGGCAACACTGCATTCGGGCACAGCGCTGGGTGTCGGCAGCGCTCCGAGCCCAACATGTAATCACTGTAGTTTCGTGCGTAAAACTGAAGAAAATGGACTTGAAGCGTAAAAATAGACCAGCGCAAAACTAATGACATTCCCATCAGCTTCTGTTGTAGGCCTGCTTTCTGTTTAGTGCTAATTAGCAAATGTTAGCATGCCGACATTAGCACTTCCTGTTACTGAACACTGCTTATTGATCTGTTTGACGTACGTTTGTTTGCTGCTCGTTTCTTTTACGTGAAATTGCCACGCTGTCCATTTGCACTCTTCACTGTTTCGTTTCTTAAGTCTGCCGTTTGTCTTTTTTGCGGAAAACCTTTTGTTGCTGCTGCCTTCGGGGCCACGCCTCCCTCATAAAAGAGACCCTGAATCGCAGTGGGAAGGTTCCCGGGAAAATAAAATAAAGTCACGCAGTAAAATATGATGGTGAACGTCCGGATTCTGGCCGAACAGACCGGATTTTAAGCCCCGGCGTCCTGCTGGGATGCAGCAGCGCGGCGTCTACTGCCGTAAGATCTCCGGTCAAAAACGATTGGCTAAAAGCGGTGTCAGATAAATATCTGATATATCATTGGTTTAAAAACGTAAACAAGCCTCCGCGTGCTGGCTACAGGCTACGTCACAGCATCACGTCAACGTGCCGGAACGTCAGACCTCGTTCAATCCGCTTTATTTATTTATTTCTGTTATTTCCAGAAGTCCAGAAGTGTTGCGTTTTCACTAAATGCCCCAAAGTGTCCTCCTGTTTGGTGTTATGGAAATGGCCGCCCTACGGTCAACATGCTAAACATTACGCCATGCTCAACATTTGCATATTAGCATTGTCGTTGTGAGCATGTTAGCATGCTGATGTTACGTTCAGCTCAAAGCGCCGCCGTGCCTACAGAGTTGCTAGCATGACTTTAGACTCTTAGTCATGTTAATACATTTCATGTACATTTGGACCATTTAATGACTTAGTAAAAGTGTTTGTAATGTATCCGTTTATTGACCACTAAACACGTGTAGTATTGCTTCAGACAGAGAACCCCAGATTCCGTCTTTAATGGTCAGTTGGGGAAAATACAGTGTTTTTGTCAGGTTTCCAGCGTGGGATGTTGGCTGCTCCTCTGTCCGTCAGCCAGGCAGCTGTGACCTCTGACCTTATCTCCATCACAGTTGGCTGCCGGAGCTCAGCGCAGATAAATAACTGGGAGGGAGTTTCTTTCTCTGCTGCAGTCGTCACGTTCAGATTCATGTGGGGAAGTTCTGGTAACCAGCTCACCAGATAGCAACACACAACATGGGAATCAGGCGGTTTATGGAAGGTGTATTTTTTCACTTTTAATGGAGCTAGGCGAGCAGTTCCACCCCGCTTCCAGTCTTTGTGCTAAACACGTCCTGGATGCGCAGGGATGAGACGGATTTTAGATTTCCTCATCAGACTCTGGTGTCAGAGCAAAAACAGCCCACGTGTGCGCCGTCGCACTGGTGTCGCTCCAGGAAGATGAAATAACGCCGCCTGCGGTGGAAGACTGCCCCAAATGTCGGCATGTTACTTTAAGAAGGGGTGTTTCCTTATTTTAGAACAAAGTGGGGTGACTGCTGTACTGCATGTACCACGGAATGTATTCGTAACATTTATTGTTGTTGTTGTTTCGAGCAGAAGTTGGTTTGCTTTAGCAAACATAATTTGGTTTCCAAAGCTGCGCCCCCCCACCTCTACTGAAAAGCAACTTTCACGATCCATTCACCGATTGGATGGCAGCATTTCTGGGTCTCTCCCCTTGCTTGACATAATAATATCTATAGACCACAGGCTGTATATAAAGGTTGAAGACGCGTCTCCACTTCCTCCCACTGTACGAACATGAAGCCAAAATATCCCATAATATTACAGGAGCTGCCGTGTTGCGCTGGTGGTGTCATTCGGAGCCAGAGTCTGCGCGGTATAGGGATCGGGGTTGGAGCCGCGGCGTCGGTGGGCCCGCCCACACGCCCTGTCAACCCAATCACAAGCAGAGCTCAGCTGTCAATCATGACGTGAAACCCCCTTTTTATAGCATCAAATAACTACCGTATTTGTTGCACTATAGGGCGCACTTAAAAGCCTTTAATTTTCTCAAAAAACGACAGTGCGCCTTATAATCCGAAGCGCCGTATCTATGGATTAATGCTGGTTTTGCTTACTGACCTCTAAGCGATTTTGTGTGGTACAAGGCGCTCACGGCGCTAAGTCAAAATGTTTTAGTGCGACTTTGGTGAACTACAAAGCCGCACCGCTTGCAGCATTACGGCTACCGTAGCCAGGAGCGTCGCGGAGTAATACATACTGTGCTTCACCATAATATTACAGTGTGTGTGTATAAGGACCCCAAAATGGCAACTGTCAAAAGACACGCCTACGACGCGGACTTCAAACTCAAGGCTATCAGTCACGCAGTAGAACATGGGAATAGAGCAGCTGCGAGAGAATTCAACATTAATGAATCAGCGGTGGAGGAAGCAAGAAGATGACCTGCGCCAAGTGAAGAAGACCACACAGAGTTTCCGCGGGAACAAAGCGAGATGGCCACAGTTAGAGGACAAAATTGAACAGTGGGTTATTGAACAGAGAGCAGCAGGTAGAAGCGTCTCTACAGTCTCTACAGCGAACGCGTTTAATAAAATTTGACTGACTGACTTATCCGACATATATGAAAAAAGATCGAAAATAGACCATTTATTGCCTTATAATCTAGTGCGCCCCATAGTGCAAAAAATACGGTAATTAGAACCGAACTTATAAGAAAAACAAACACTTGGACAAACACCAGCGTGATAAGAGCTACCCGAACTGACAGAAACCAACTTTGTGGAAAAATGTATTTGGCGTATTATTCGCTAACATTGAGGGGGCGGGGTTTACGCCCTATACTGCAGCCAGCCACCAGGGGGCGATCCGGATGTGTTGGCTTCAACTTTTGGGGTGCTGTCATGTCGTCCGCCTGTAAATGCAACCCATGCTATAGACCATGTAGCGGTTTAGAAATAGAGGGCAAAATCACACATCACTTTGTTGATTCAAATCATTTATTTCCATACAAAAGTCATTTGACGGTTGACTTTCCGACGTGAATCAGTCGATAAGCGATCACGTCAACGCCCAGAGCGTTTAGGGTCATCTATCCTTTTCGGTCTTGGATTAAAAATTTGATCGTCTGCTGCTATTTCAAACTGTTTAAATCAGTTCAGTGCAAAACCAGGCCTACAAAAGCACTGTTTAATAACTCAGCAACCATCTGCGTCAGATTTAGCGCATCGGGATTGCTTGTGCGGGTTTCGATCAGCCCCACCAGGGGGGGGGGCTCCAATACTGCAGGCTGCTGATCCAGTCAGTGACGCTGATAATTCGGTATGCCCGGCTCAGGTGGGACGCGGTGTTAAAGATTAATTCTGAACTCGCGCATTTACAACAATCCAAAGCCGCGAACTTGGCACCGTCGTTACTCTTCCCGGCTGGGACATCTCGTTACGGGTTCAAGTTCAGGATGGGTTGCTCGGATGTTGCCATTCATTCACGTCAGAACGCTGGCAAAGCAGTGAGGAGCAAGCCGCCGTCACGCTTCAGCAGCGTAACATCTCTGACTGTACAATCCCCAACTCCTGTTCTCCGTAACACTTCTCTTCTCTGCAAATGCCTTAAAAGGATCTGAATACTTGTGGTGGCTTTGAGGCAGAAAAATGTGTTTTTGCGTGTCTGGTTTTTTTTTTATGCTGCGGTTTTATTTAGCTTTTATGAAAGCGCTCGGAGAGTTGACCACAGCTGTCACACTGCTGAGACTGTAATCCAGAGTGTGTGTGTGTGTGTGTGTGTGTGTGTGTGTGTGTGTGTGTGGATATGATCTCCTCGTGTTGTGGGGACATCAACCTGTTTACACAGTCACGTTGTTAGGCGAAGGTGTAGGTTCGGTTAGAATGAGGTTGTGGTTAGGGTGAGGGTTGTGGTTAGGCATTTAGTTGGGATGGGTAAGGTTAGGGTAAGGGGCTAGGGGATGCATCATGTCAACGACGGTCCTCACAAAGATAGAAGTACAAGGATATGTGTGAGTGAGAATGTGCGTGCGCTCCAGTGGGTTTCTGAAGGTGTAACT
This sequence comes from Coreoperca whiteheadi, assembly GCA_011952105.1. Lineage (NCBI taxonomy): Eukaryota > Metazoa > Chordata > Actinopteri > Centrarchiformes > Sinipercidae > Coreoperca > Coreoperca whiteheadi. The sequence continues at coordinate 5,836,344 of CM022484.1, forward strand.
TAGTCTTGTATTGCCGCCGACACTGAAACCTTTTTAAGCTGTCAGACCCAATATCTGGTCTCTACAGCAACGACTAAAAGGTGTGTGTGTGTGTGTGTGTGTTTGTGTGTGTGTTTACTGATCGTATTCTCTGTGACAGTACAACAGCGCTGTAAATGGAGTTTAAATTTTGAATGACCTTCGTGACCTTAAACTCCCTTTCTTTTCTATATACACACTGCACACACACACACACACTGCACACACACACACACACACACACACACACACAAAGTGCATCTCTCAGCAGTGTGACAGCTGTGGTCGTGACCTCAGAGGCACAGAGCTGTTTCCTCTAAACAACTAAAAACTGCCGCAGAGACATGCAAAAAAAAAAAAATGAAACAATAATGAAAAAGCAAAGACAGAATAACTCCTTTACAGTACCAGTCCTGAAACTAATTTCGAACTGCCCCTCCCCACCACCCGCGTTTCAGGTCACATGATTGGACGGGTTCGATCAATACCCAATCTGTTTGACACGTCGCTTCACGCAGGGCACGCGACTGGCAAACAGTTCAAGTTCGTAATGAAAATGTTTCCCTACACATCCTGGCTATGGTCTGGGGGTTTTATTTTGGGACCTTCTTGGTTTTAGACCTTGAAGGTCCATGTGTGTGTGTGGGAATTCCAACACTTTCTTTTGTGTTAGCATTAGACAACAGTTAGTTTTACCTGACGACTTCTGAAAGTAAAGACCTAGGACACGCTGGAGGGACTGTGTCTCTCGGCTGGCCTGGGAACGCCTCGGCGTTCCCCCGGAGGAGCTGGAGGAAGCGTCTGGGGAGAGGGAAGTCTGGGCGTCTCTGCTCAGACTGCTGCCCCCCGCGACCCGGCCCCGGGTAAGAGGGAGAAGATGGATGGATGTTTTTTAAGTTTTTGATTTGGAGGGAAAATCGGATATGTCGGCCTAACATCTAATATCGGGTCCTTTAATGAATCATTATTGTTGCCCTGAGTTACTTTTTCTTCATATCCAATCTGAGCTACTTAATACATGTGATGATGCTGGTAGATGAAGGTTAAGTTGGAGCCGACATACTGTTTACACCAACAAGTCCTCCAACCCTCACGACCACATAGCTTGTTTGTTCTTACCCTCTAACACGGCAAACAGGAGCGTTTCCTGAATTAGCGCAGCTGGAGATTAGGACGGGCTGCAAGCAAAACATTCCGGAAATCACATGACATAAGTCACGTGACGTTAAAACACGTGGATAGCGTTTGGTTAGGTTTAGGCAAAAAAAAAACCCCAACTTGGTCAGGCTTAGGAAAAGATCAAGCTTTGGGTTAAAATAAGTACGACACGTAAGTTACAAAACTAACGTGAGTTAAGTACGTACGTCACGTACGAGACGTTATGCAAGTTAAAACCTTAATTGAGTCAACGTTGACTTTTGGTTTCACCCGGGACACGAATCCCGGCCTCCTGGATGACAGTCAGTTGTTCGTTCGAGCCGTCTATCCACCCCACCACCTCGATGAGTGGAATTTCTAGCTCTTCGTACTCTGTCACCTGACCTCTTGGTTTGCGGCCGTCATAATGACCTCCACCACTACAATAAACGTGAAACGTGGGTTGTAATAAGCTGCTCGCTCCTACTGTATATGGACGTTTTTCTGTGGAGGACAGTTCGGTATCTGGACCATTGTCATGGCGTTAGTGAACGAGTGCCTTCAGTCCCTGTAGAGAATCGAGGGTTAGATATTGTAAGCGTGTTCTTTTATTTGCAGGACAGAAAACAAACTGAAACCTAATCCTCAGTTCAAATGATTTATTGTAATTAGAAGATCGAAAATCAACATGTACATGGATCTGTCTTAGTACAGAAAACCGCAGTCTGCCATTCCACTTATCTGCAGCCAACTTCCCCGAGAGAGACAACCTGTCTTCGGGATTACACAGTGTTTTTAAATGAGAATGTGCTTCTATCTGATTCGTCCAAACAAAACATTTGGGGGATGGGGCATGGATTTAGGCCTAGATCTCCCCCGCGTGGTGGCATCATCTTCCTCCAACCAGAGGTCAGCTCCTAAAAAGAAGACAAACCCACGCTGTCCTGTCCCAACGTGACCATCTCGTCTGATAGCTGACGTTTTGCTCCCTTGAAACTTTCCTTCCTATCTCTAAGCGCCTGTGAAACTTCCACCCCGTTAGCCCAAGGACGTTTTCAGCATAGTCTGTTTCTTTGAGCACACACACAACCCCAAATGTCACAGCATCAACAATTTAGCAATCACTACTCCGAAGGAGCCGTTTAACTATTTTAATAACTGCATAAACATCTTAATCCCAACACGGCAAATTATTTCACCCTAGCAATATAATAAAAAACTGTAAGTGGGATCAGAGCTACAGTGCACGTTCACCTCTTCCTTCTCCAAGCAGCTCGTTCAAGCAAGATGAACTGGAACGTGGAAACATGAACTGGTTCAGAAAGTCACACTGAATTGTCAAAGTTGCTCTTTTTTGAGTCAAGGGCCACGGGCCAAAAAACAAGAGCACTCAGAGTCCTGAGTGCTTCATCCTGATGCCGACATGAGACGCGTGGGTGTCGGCCATTAAATATTAAAGGCCTTTTTATTACATCCAGGACTCAGAGTGCCTGGAATTGTCTTTCTCAAAGACTCGGCTGTGGTTTTTCCGTACAGAATTTCTGTCATTGGCTGCCTCTCAGCGACACAACAGTTCCACCCGGCAGTTATTAGTAAAGACATCAAGCAATAACTGAACTCAATATGAGAACTGGCCGGAGTTATGTGCCTCTCATGCATCATTGCATTTGAGTCACAGAGCAAAGCGTCTGTTTTTCCCTGATGTCGTCTGAGAAGCCCAGAAGATCTATTAACATGGCGTGCCGCCGTTTTGAAAGCATTTCCAGTATCCTCAAACAATCTTCTGCCCATCTGGATGGAAAAATGTCCCCAGCACGTTTTCTTAGTTGCAATTACATAACATGGAACACACACACACATATATGTAAGACTTATCCTTATCCCGACACCTCTTTTCTTCTGACTTGTGAGCAGCACTTTGTTCCAAGTAAAAGTCCTGCCTGCAAAATGTCCCTTCAGTAAAAGTACAGAAGTATCAGCAGCAACGTGTAGTTAAAGTATCAAAAGCACTCATTACGCAGAGTGGCTACCGTCAGTGTTAAAACTATTATATTATCGGATCGTTACTATCGATACGTTAATGCGTAAGTGGTTCTTTAATGTTACAGCTTGTCATGGTGGAGTTAAGTTGAACTACTTCATACATATGCTTTTAGCAGTTTATTCTGTATCAATGCGTCGTGTATATCTAAATGTAGTGAACGGCACAAAATAATATATAAGTATAAGACAGCAAAACATGTAAATACTCAAGGTAAAATCACCCCAAAATTGTACTTGAGTACAGTACTTAGGTGAATGCCCTTTGCGCCGCTGCGTGGGGTGTTTAATTCAGTGATGACTTAGTGGAAAGTGACATTATAAAGAGGCAGGGGCATAATGTTAGGTGATGCCGATGTGAATCGATCCCATTCGGAGATAAGAAAGTTTGCCGCACTTAAAGTCAGCCATTAATCCAACGTGTGTTCCTCTCCTGTTCCCAGCATTTATTTCATTTATTCTTCCCCCCTCTCGGTGCCTCATTTGTATTTTCTGCCACCACGTCCTTTCTCTCTCTCTCTCTCTCTCTCTGTCTGTCTGTCTGTCTGAAGGTTCGTGTGGAGATAAACCTGTGACAGCAGCGGAGAAGCCGTCAGAGCCGTCGGCTGCGTGCGAGTACATGTGAGCGCGGACGGCACGGTTCTGCTTCAAAGCCCACTTCGAGTCAATGGGTGTGTCATGACGGGTTTTTGTCAACCCCCTGCGGTGATACGAGACTCTCTCAGTGTGTGAGTGCGTCTTTTCTCTCTGTGTGTGTGTGTGTGTGTGTGTGTGTGTGTGTGTGGTAGCTGACTCAGTTCCTCAGGGTGGATCCCTGAAGCTCGCCTGTCAAACTCTGTTTCTCTTTTGTCTTCTGTCTCTCTCTGTCTCTTACTGTACGTCGGCCTCTTTGTTCCTCTCCCCTCTTTCTTCTTCTCTCTTTCCGGCTGGAGCGAACCCTTCCCACAGTTGGACAAACTTTTAGACTTGTGTTTCGCTGCTAACCATGTGCAAGGCTCACGAACCACAGTTACGGCATAGCCGATTGGCAGTCAGGTTCCAGTCAGCGGATTTAAGGATCAACCTGGTGATATTCTACCGTTTTCTCGTTGTCAGCAAATTGATACTACAAACAAGCATTGTGTGTGTATCAAAGCATGAGATACCTTCTTCCTCTGGGCCATTGTTGTCCAGAAATTATTAAAGACAGACACACTGAGTGACATGTTCCTTTGATTACCATGAACGCACAGAGTGCCGTTTCTTTTGACTCAATCCCAAACCCTCACTAGAGCACCAAATGTGGATTAATCCGCTGCGGAAAATAGTCCCCAACAGATGCCCTATTTCCTCCTGTTTGTTGAATGAACAACTACAGCGAGCAGCTGTTTTATAACTGAGCCTTTTTAAAACATGAAACAATATATTTGTGAAGTGTTTTTTTTGTGTGTATTTTTTAAAAGATGTGCGTCTTCAGTAGCAACCAATGGGCTCGGGGCTGAGAGCCACAGATTAGACAGGGTAGGGAAGTCAGAGGGCCCTATTTTTCCACGGCAAGAGCAAAGCGGCACATCTTGGGCATCTCAGGACCAGAGGATATGGCCATTTCTAAACACACTCTCAGCCAGTCACATCAGTTGTCTGACACGTTATGCATTTCAAGAAGAAAAACGGACGTTTGCTGAAAGGAGCCCGTCGGCCCTCCCACGCAAACAACGGCAACAACAAGGGCCGACCCGTCTGACGCGTGCTTAGGCTGTCGCAGCCTGGAGTCCTTTCGCCTGCGATTTGATGAGGCGCGAACGCCGTGGACGTCTGCGCGTCATGTCACGGCGCTCCGGATGTCACGGCGCACCTCTCAAATCAGAGGCTGCGGAATGATCGACACGTGTGTCGTGCTGCCTTCAGGGATTCAATGAGCTGAGGGAGAAACTTTTAACACGGTATAAAGCAGCTGTGGACAACAGATACCGTAAGGTTCACTCATGTAAATGTCACAAGTAACGCAGACTGATTTACCTGGACCCACTTACTTATTCTCAAGTCTAACACCAAGACACCACACAGGCGGGCACAGGTGTAGCCGCACAGCCGTGACGGTATATTAAGCTTCAGGTAACCATGGCGATAATATGCTTTAACTGTAGTCAAAGACACTACACACACATTTATTAAAATGGGGGATGATTTAAACGCAGCCTCTCGTCCTTCCTGCGTTCGGAGGTCCAGGTGAACACATTCAGACAGCAATGGACTCACTTACACAACGTAACCTGGAGTGTAGGGGGTTGAAAATGAAACTCAACGACGGAGCTTCAAATGAATCTTCGGAGCAAGCAGAGGGAAAAGCGAATAGGCTGCGTGACGCTTTCACCGCGTGTAAGTGAGGCTCGATGAAAAGACTGAAACGTTTGAACAGTTGCGGCAAAGTGGGTAACAAAATACCTGTGATACTTCTGATGGTGTGTCATTTACTTCATTAAACTCAAAATGAGCAGTTCAAGGACCAAGAAAAGTTGAATATCGCAAGATAAAAGGTGCTTTTGGAATTAAGACCAAAAACGAGCGGGCAGAAGCGAAGCGATGCACATGGCTCCCGTTGCTTTTCCATCCAGCACTTTAAATGATGAAAATGCACACAGACAGCCGCCGAATATCCCGACACCTCTAACCGGTAACACTGCAGGGGTTCCACACCAAACGGCACCGAGCAGCTGATTTAATGGTTCATTCTTCGGACCAGAGATGAGGAGCTAACCAGGGAAGTCGGAAATGTGCAACTGAATGGAGGGAATGAAAGATGGATAACAGATTTCTTATTTCATTCGGTCTGGGGGGCCATTTTCCTTTTTTATTAATGGATCTTGAAACTTTTCCAACGAATCCAACAGCATATGGTGATATTTATTGTTCGCGGTGGGTCAGTGGTTGGGCCGTTTGCATGCTGCACAGGAAGACAAAAAGCCGTCACGTCCTGGAACGTTTACCATGTTACGATGTGAAGACAGTTTGCATGCAAGTTGCACTCTTGAGCTCTTGGCTATGTGGCTATAGAGCCGTGCTGCTGGTACAGCCGGTAACAGTGTTTTAGCGCCCCCTTTAGGTCAGTCTATTATTTTGAAATGGCAGAATAACTTCATCACTTGCAGCAGTGTGAGTGTCAGACTGGGGTACAGGCAGAAAGTTATCACTTAAATTGTAGTGTGTGTGTGTGTGTGTGTGTGTGTGTGTTGAAGTTTTTAGCTATGGCGGATGAGTAAATTAACTGTGTGTGTGTGTGTGTGTGTGTGTGTGTGTGTTTGCTGGACAACTCAGCATTAAATCTCATTAGGAAGTGAGGATGAGAGAGCTGGTCCACACAAGCCCCCTGCCTGAGGACACACACACACACACACACACACACACACACACACACACAGAGCTTTGCGGCACTATCTTCGTGGGGACCTATCATTGACATAATGCATTCCCTAGCCCCTTACCCTAAACTTAACCATCACAACTAAATGCCTAACCCTAACCTTTACCCTAACCCTGACCTAATTCGAACATTTACCCTAAAACCAAGTCTTAACCCTCAAAAATCCCTTTAAACTTGTGGGGTCCAGCATTTTGGCCCCACAAAGGAGGTCGGGGCCCCACAAGTATAGTGGGCTCCTGGTTTTTGGGCCCCACGAGTGTAGTGAAACACACACACACACACACGCACATGCACACAGAGCCGTCCCGGCGTTCACATGCTGCTGGGTCCATTTGCAGTGGAACATCCTGTAATGAGGGTGTGTCCGTTTCCATGGCGATGAAAAATATAGGGCTTTGGGACAAAAGCCAAATTCAAATACACTGCTGAATGTTATTGACTTGGACCAGCAGCGAGGCCAGAGGCGCGTCTGAAGGTGAGCGTCCCTCTTTCCTCCCGTCTGTTTCGATTTTCCTCCCTCAGTTATCTGTTTCTCTCCCTCCTTTCTGCAGTTTGCCCCCATCCTGTCCTCTCTCTCTCTCTCTCTCTCTCCCGTTTTTTGTTTGTCTGTTTTGAAAACAATTAGTAAGTAATTATAGTTGCGTCTGCCGTACAAAAAAAATTTGGAAATTTCAAGTTAATTAACAAACATACCAGAAGATGCTCACAGAATATGTAAAAAAAAAAAAGGGATCCGACAATTACCCAGCAGCTGACTCTGGATCATACGTCCTGTTTTTTTTTAATTTGCTGTCTTGGTTTGACGCCCGGACTCTCAGCTCCCACGTGTTGCCCGCGTCGGCCGTAATGAAGTCACGTCCTCAGTTGTCATCGCTGGTCGGATTCCCACGGAAGAGTCGCTTCATTCACACGTTTTAATGACTTCGCGGGGGCCACGAGACACCGCTCCGTTCCCCACGTTTCAATTAACTCGTGGCCACGGGATGAGTGTATACAAAAGGAGCCGGGCACAACGGAGCAGCCTCTCTTCCCACAGCACCTGCTCCAGCTGCCACCTGCTCAGGGGCCCTCCGTAGTCATAGCTACGGAACAGAGGCCGTTTGGTTTATTTTAGCTTACGGGTGAGTTATCGAGACATATTGAACACACTTGCTGTGCAAGGGATTATTGTTAGCGAAAGGCTGTTAGGGAAGACATGGAGAGTCTGTGGATTATACCGCAGGCAATATGCTAATATAGAGGATGCTACCGACTTTAGGGTTGGTCACCTGGAAGGCCCCGGAAAACATCACGGATACCGGTGGATGTATGCAAAGGGAATGGAGCGAGGTAGGGAGCCGTCTGTCTCTGCTAGACCCAGTCGACTCTCAAGCTCGCAGACTCGTACGACAAACTCAAGCCCTTTGGAAGATGCAGTGATGGGTGCATAGACAGTGTCTGCTGCTTGGCCTTGTTCTTACGAACCGACTGTCTTTGAAACGTTAGGAATGGAAAGCATCCGACGCTCACTGGAACCCCTTTGCCAGTAAAGCTGGAACCGATCCCCCCTTCTTTTCCTCACTCAAAACCTTTCGCTTCAGTAGTGCTTTTGAGGGACTGCTGGCACTGTTTCTGCAAGAGGATACTGATGACCACAGCTGTGGGTTTTTAAGATTTGATTTCAGGTGATCACCTGATCAGTACCTCATTACGTAGAATGAGGCGTGCCTGGGATGGAATCCAACGGACACTGGAACGGCCAGTTTCATGGAGTAACTATGGGTAGAAAGAAAGTAGTTCCTCCATGAAACCGGTCACAACCAATCCTTGGATTATCTTGAGTCGTGATCTCTGGAAAGAGACGTCGCTGTTGAGTTTGTGTAGTTTTTTTGGCGATCTCTGAGCTCCCACAAGCCGAGTGGCATTTAGTCCTTTTACATTCAGAAAAGGCCGACGTCGCTACGGCCGAGATCTCCGGAGCTGGGCAGCTCACACCAAAACAGTCTAGATGGTGTGGATATGATAAACCCAAAATGTGTTAAAGTGGGATTAATAACACGGAGAGACGCTGGCGAACCTCAACAATGGGTAAATGTGACAAGTTAAAATCTAAGTGAATGAATAAAAATGTATAATAAGTTCATGGCCTGTAATGTTAAAACACAAGGATACGGTCTATATGTATGGGTAACAGTCATAATGACAAAACTAAGCCATAAAAGTACTAGAGTTACGGGTCTGGTATTAAAACGGTGTCGATCTGTGATCTACAAGTTGGTGTCAATCCAAGATCCTGAGATCGATTACTTCTGTCTCCGCCCACATACCTGGGGAATTCGCGGTATTTTCCTCATTAGAGTAAAGTTCTCGCTGAGGAAACATCACGACCACTCTCGTGGTTATTTCTCCCCATTTTTCAGGTATGCTTTCAGGGTTAAACTGAGTTAACCGAGCTAAATTAACCCGCTGACATTTCACGAGTGTTCTACAAGTGTTTATGTGATATTACGAGTAAATTAGTTGGGTTACTGTGTGTAGTAATGTGTGTGTGAGTGAAGTCCCCGCTTGGTATTAGAGAGCAACTGATTGCCAGACCGGGCACAGCCGCCATTTTGTGAATGTGCGAATTTACATGTAAACATTTTGTTACATATCTTGTATTATTGTTGGTAATGTTTCATGCACTTTAATGACTTGTGTCTGCGTTTACGGAGTTCATGCTAGTTGATGGAGACATTATACAGTAGTAAATGCCTATGGTGAATACAGTAAAATGTCTGAAGTTGTTGTTGCCAATGTATTGGAAGACAATTGTTTTTTTACACTTTAGGCCATATTCTGTAATTTTTGATTGTTGTGATCAAGACTGTAAGAGTTTAGATTAGACCCACCATTATTAATCTCATTGCAGCTAACTAGCTTCATAGAACTTGAGCCCTTCTTCCTTTTATAGGGTTGTAAATTCGAGTATTAATTGTGTCTCGGGCTGATACGATGTACCCGTAAATTGCATTTCCTCTATTTCCTGTTATATTGTCTTTGTAGGTCATTGTATATATGTACAAGCTCATTAGAGTAAAGTTCTCGCTGAGGAAACATCACGACCACTCTCGTGGTTATTTCTCCCCATTTTTCAGGGGCGTAACATAAACAGCTCTACAGGTGAGAGGAGGGGTATGTATTTTTGATTTTGGGGTAAACTGTCCCTATGTCCTATGAAAAGTGGTCTCTTAATTTTGTCCAGAGCTGCAAGTAGACATTCTGTTCTACTTATGTTTTAATGTAACCTGCGTGACTGAAGCGCGTTAAATATTTGAAAATTTTTCACATTTTAGACCGAGACGTTCATTTTGTTGTTTTACGAGCGCTCGTCGTCCTCTCTGTGCTCCCGCGAATAATGAATTGAACAGATAATAAATAACTTTTTGCTCATATAATCTCGCATAGAGTTTTAATAGGATGGCATCAATCTGCATTTTACATGCCAATAAACCTGAACTTCTGTTTCTGTCCCCCTGTATAATAAACTGCAAGACAACTGGAGAAGTCATGAAAAGTCTACTTTAACTGATATTATTTTGCATACAATTTTTATACTCATAAAATTACTCCTACTGCTACTAAATAATACTAAAAAAACAGTTTTTATAACTCTATTGCAAGGGTTACAGCAATAAAATGAACAGCACTGGGGAAGGTGAATACACAGTATACATATGAACACACTTCATGAGCACTACGTTTTACTAGTCGCAAGGTTTTTTGGCAAAATGGACTTCCTTATGAGGTCTGACTTGTTTCTCACGCAGGCTTTGAACTGATGCCGAACAGAGCTTTCAAACTGCCGAGTTGACGTGAGCGCCGCTGCGGGCGCGCTGACCCCTTTAATGTCGATAGGGCCGGTACATGAAGGAGGAGGCGTTTCTCATCTTCAATACACGACAGTTTGAGGTTTCTTCTCGACTGTGAAATGCTTCTGCCCCAATCTAAGTGCATGCTCTCCGCGTGGGTCGCTCGTTTTCTTCTTCCCTTTGCTCGCTCCGCGAACAGCGGCAGCTGAAAAAGGTCAATGTTGTCAGTCCATTTCTTCTTTCCTGCTACTACTGCCGCATGTTGGCAGCTTTCAGGTGATGATGATCCATTTCATCCATACAGTGTTAAAGTGACTATAAGAGATATTTTTATAGTAACGATTCATCATTTACATTTCCGTTTAGTCATTTAGCAGACGCCTTAATCTATAGCGATTTACGTATGAGGAAGACAATGGAAGCAATTATAACAACACAAGGTAACAAAAAGCATAAGTGCATCAAAAACTAGTCTGTTGAAGCCCAGCACACGATACAAAGCTGAGGATAGGAACCAATGAGGAACGGATCCGGAGAAGGTGCTCCAGAGGGATCCTGTTCCTCGTTGCCATGGTAGCACCAGACGCTGTTCGTCTGCAGAGCGCAGGGACCTGGCAGGAACACAGGTCTGTGTTAGTGAAGATATGTTGGTGCAGAACCAGTGGTGGTCTTGTAGGCCAGGAGCATTGCTTTGAACCTGATGACAGCAGGGAGCCAGTGGGACCTAATGAAGAGAGGGGTTACAGGCGCTCTCTTCAGTTCATTGAAGACCACTCTTGCCGCCGCGTTCTGGATCATCTGCAGAGGTTTGCTTGTGCAAGCAGGGAGTCCGGCCAGCAGCGCCGGACTAAATGACAATGTGGAAACAAGGTTTTGCTCGTAGTGATGAACCTTCAGAAAATCTGCAGCTCCCTTCGGCTTTACGGAGCTTCAAGGTGAGTTTCAGCTCATTGTTTGTCTGTCCGGCTGAAACTTTACTGTTGTGGTTCCCTCTCACCGCTCTCATAGCGTCGTCTTCGGCCATAGCAGGCAGCTGTTTGGAGAGAAAAAGCTGTAAAACGAGCCACTGTAAACTACCTGCTCAGCCGCACAGACCCTTAGGGTGCTTTCACACCTGCCTAATTTAGTTCGGTTGAATCGTACCAGAGTTCGTTTGCCCCGTTGGTGCGGTTCGTTTGGTCAGGTGTGAAAGCAGCAATCGAACTCGGGTGCGCACCAAAAGCAGACCAAGCAAGCGTACCGAGACCTCCTTGAAGAGGCGGTCAAACGAACTCTGGAGAGGTTCGTTTGTGGTGAGAACGTGATCCCACCTGGAACCGACCCAACTGCAAAAAATACTGATGATTTTTCGACTAAAGCGGCTGCCGTAGTCATATTTTCAGAAGATGAGCATGTCAGAGTTAAGAATGAATGCGCGCCTCCGCTTGAAGTGCCGAGCGATGCGCCCACACTCGCCGTTTGCATCAGAATGTTGTTTTCAAGCCGCAGCCGCGCTTCATTATAGAAATGTATTGTCTGCATATTGTGGTGTGTACAAACAATGTAATAGATTCTGAACAGGGACAAAACCAGCCCGCAGTCGTCTCTCCATAGTTTGCTGGCTTTTCCTCTTCTGTTGGAATCTTCCCGCACGTAAATTCTGACCCATCGAAAAGCAGTTTAGGAAATACACCGTGGCCAATGAGCGATGTGGATGTTGTCATGTGACTGCGTTTTAGTTCGTTTCAAACTGGTTCGGACCAAAGCGATCAGTGCGGTGTGAAAAGGAACCAAAAAAGCTGAAAAATGCTCCAGTGTATAACTGTTTGCCCTAGGTTCGGACCAGATGAACCCAACTAGAGGCGTGAAAGCAGCGTTAATTCACCGACATATTCTGACTCCGGCAGCAATGGCTGCCCGTCAAGGTGCGTCCACTAAAAGCGCTTGTTTTTGCCACTGGCGGCGGGTTCAACGGGGAAGCGGCTCAGCGGCAGGCAGCGCCGGACTACAGCTGAGTCGACTCTTAGTGGGGAGAGAGAGCGGGTGCTCGGCGGCTATATCCGCCTCTCCCCGAAGAAAACGGCGAATCCGAATCTTCCTCAACCATTCAAGTTTAGATTCGAGCCTAAATCTCGTGCCCGGGGGTGAATTAACGGCTCGAGGAGATTTGGCGCTGGTTCTGTGAGTTTAGGCTTTTGGCTGCACGCACAGGCCTCTGTTGTTGTTCTCCGCCCGCGGCGAGGCCCAACATATGAACAATAAGAAACGCCATCAAACGTTGGTTAAAAAAAGATACTCAAAGAATAAATAGAATTAAATATAATGAGAGTAAATCATTTTGACTGAGCTTTATATAGCTAATGAAGTAATGTCGTCAGTACTATCACCCGAGAGATAAAGCAGAGAGAACACACACACACACACAGATTTCTTTTGAGTGTTGGTGGTTTGATATTGATCGGCTCTCTCCTCTCTGTTTGATGAAGGATTTATAGCGGAGCAGAGCAGACAGCCAGGATGGAGTTATTTTAGATGAAGCTTTATTTAACAAGGTCAGTCCCGCAGGGGTGGAAGTCGAGAGAGGGAGCGAGCGAGCGGTGCAGAGAGGTCGGCCATCGAAAAGGTCGGAGGTCGTCACGCTCAGCGCTGAGCGTCTTGGCTTGAAAGCAGCAGAAGAGCCACGGAGGGAGAGGCTGCAGAGCCTCCGAACCCCTTTCAGCTCAAATGAGTTTGTTTTATTTCTGGTCTGTCGATCACGACAGTTCGCCTTTGTGTTGCCGCAAAAGCTGACAAAGACCACCGTCTTTGATCCACATCTGAAAATGTATTCGTACATTTTTTTTTTCTTCTTAATTTTGCTTTCCTGATCGTGGCGCTAACACTTCTTATGAAAATGGGCATTTGTGGGTGGCTGCTGGGATGAGTCCAGCTAAATGTGTGCCTTCTAAGTGGTCGCCACGGTGTTTTGGACGGTTGTTTGGGGATTTTTCGGGGAGTTATTCCGTGTGTAAGGATATAGGGTATAATGTTTTCCTCAAAGACAAGTCTCTATAAATAAAACTGAGATGATTCGCTAGGGGCTAACGTGTTTTTACTCAAGTACTGTGCTTAAGTAGTGTTGAGGTACTTGAGGATTTCCATTTTATGCTTCCTTATACTTCTACTTCATCCACATTTCAGTGGCAAATATAGCACTTTTTACTCCACAACATTTATTTGAGCTGTGGTTACATACATACTATGTAAAACAACATGCGATTTTAAAACACATGGATTAAACCAGTGGTTCCCAACCTTTCTGTCTTGTGACTTATTAGAAGAAATCAGTGTCTAGTTAAGGCTCGTTGTCACGTTCCACCAGACATTTCCCCGTTAAAGTTCTCTGATGGTTTCACTGAAATGATCGGTTTTAGTCCAAAGAGGTAGAAATATCCAGCGTTTCGCACAAGATTAGGGCAAAGTTCGAAGATATGATGGCAAATTTATGTATCAGATGTTTGTTTTTCCTTCTTTCTTTGCCCGTCAATCATTTCACCACCACTAAGACTTATCTCGTGGACCTTTGGAGGGGACCGGCCCCCAGGTTGGGAAGCACTGGACTGAAGATGCTAACTGTATACAAAGTATTTCAAAGTAGCTCCACCTCCAGCAGCTACAAAAGTAAAATAACATTGACCCCTCCAACCCGTTCTCAAATACTGCTGCTTGGTCGGTGTCCTTCCGCTTCAGAATATGACTCCGAGGTACCCCAGTTCCGTCTGTACTAACTATGTCATATAGAATAATATCTCAGTCGCAGGGGACATTTTTCTGCAGAATGAGTACTTTAAGTACATTTTGCTGATGATACTTTTGTACTTTTATTTGAGTAGGATTTTGAAAGGAGGACTTTTACTTGTAATAAAGTATTTTTGCATTGCTGCATTGGTAGTGAGGAGCTCGGTCACTCGGGAGGAGCTCAGAGTAGAGCCGCTGCTCCTCCACATCGAGAGGAGTCAGCTGAGGTGGCTCGGGCATCTGTCCCGGACGCCTCCTGGACGCCTCCGGGCGCGTCCGACCGGGCGGAGGCCCCGGGGAAGACCCAGGACACGCTGGAGGGACTGTGTCTCTCGGCCGGCCTGGGAACGCCTCGGTATTCCCCCGGAAGAGCTGGAGGAAGAGTCTGGGGAGAGGGAAGTCTGGGCGTCTCTGCTCAGACTGCTGCCCCCGCGACCCGGCCCCGGATAAGAGGGAGAAGGTGGATGGATGGATGGATGCATTGGTAGCTTTTTGGTAGTTAGGTAACTGTAAGGCTAGTCATGGTGATTGCAAATGTTTTGCTCTTTGGCTGCAAGAATGTTATAGATGGTTACTTGGGTGTTCCGGGTGGTTGGTAGGTAGTTGCCATGGTGTTACTCTGTGGTTGCTAGGACATTTTACATAGCTCTGAGGGTGTTGGTTGGTGGTTGCAAATACCTCTTTCTCCTTTCACAAATGTATTCAACAAATTGCAGGTGGTTGCTATGGTGTTGCTCGGTGGTTACTAGGGCATTCTAGGTGGTTCCTCTTGGTTAAAGAGCTTTTCTGAGGTGTTGGTGTCTGATTCTTGGGTCGTTGCAAATACCACCTTATTTGTGTAAATCCGTCCAATCAAAATGTGTAAACGGCTTTGCTCCTCGTTCCCAATACACTTTTTTTTTTTTTTTTTTAACAGTTCCCCAAAGTTCCCACACTAAATTGAATAAAAGAGCTAATACACCTACTTCTCCTTCTGCCAGGGGCCTCCTGCAATTAGAGTCAAAATGAGATGATTTGGTCTCTCTCTGTGTGAATTCAAGTCCTGAAAACGGTGTGCGCTCTCTTCTAGCTGCCGGTGTTGGGTGGTATTTTAAAACATATTGTACATCTCTCAGCCTCAATCTACTATAGACGGTTTTAGATTGGTCCCATCCATATTTTCATGATTTTAGACAGCTGATGGGTTGTTTTAAGGTACCATTCGGATTCTTCTTCATTATTTTGTTGAAGTTTAATTCAGTTTTATTCTGATCTTGTGTTATCTACAGTATATTATGTTGTTTGCCTGTAACAATATTTGTTATTGCTGCCTATGTTAGCCAGGACACTCTTGATAAAAGAGATTCTCAGATGGAGAATATAACAGCTCCTAAGACCTGGCTTCTGGGGGTAGAAACGTTAAACTGTTCAGTCTGAAGCCAACAGTGAACGGAGTAGCATACAGGGAGCTCCAAAACAAAATCTCATTATACAGTGAGTGTTGTAAAATGACCAATAAATCCATCGTGACAGCTCAGGACCATTGCGCTCTTCAGTGCTCCTATTCACGATAAATCCTAAAACATCATATTAGTCATTACAAATCTAAGGACAGTGAAGAAGCTCAGTTTCCTGGTTAGTTTATGTTACTTTGAACATTGAGTTCAGGTAATGGTACAGTTATGTGCGTAGAATTTTAGGTCTCTGTTATGCCCATATCTGTACAGGTGGAGGTGTGTATTTTTCTGGTTCCTTAAAACTATACTAACACGATTATCACAACTGCATGTGTCTAATTCCTGAGCTGTCTTGTCAGTCTATCAAAACCCAATGTTAATGTCGATTTCGTGACTTCCCTGCGTCCTCTGTAAAGGTAATGCTAAAGCTGCAATGTCTCTGCCTAAAACGGTAAGCAAAGCTAATTGTGCAGTTTGCATGTGTCTAATTGTTGGTCTCCACTGCGAGCTGTGAACCTCACTTTACAGGTGCATACGCCTACTTGCTGGTATCCCTTACACGTCCATTAAAAATACAGCTGCATGTGTCTAGTTCCTGGATTTGATTGTAAGCTAACCTTTTGGAATATCTTATTCCCTCAGTGTAAATCCCGCCAGCGGCTCCGGCATTTGTTGATATTTGTGTCTGAGAGGAAGCGATGCCAGAAACATAACGTGTACTTCTGTATTCAGTGTGTGTGTGCGTGTGTGCGTGTGTGCGTGTGTGTGTGTGAGTGGGTGTGTGTCTCCAGGGAGGAAGCGTCACCTTTAGCACTTGTGGTGGAAGCTGACAAGTCATTAGCAGGGCAAACACACACACACACACACACACACACACGCACTGCCCACGTAAACACACTTTTACCGCCAGCGGGGTCAAAAGGGGTCACAGAAAGTGACACCATAATAAGTCTTTGTCAGTCTGATCAATGACTTCACACACACACACACATAATGAAAATAAAACACACACACACACACATAGTGAATACCAACAAATGGACACACACAGTGAATTCTAATTAGCCGGCAGGCTAAACGAGGCAGCGATCCCATTTACTGCTCACAATACTAAGAGTTTAACTTTCTCTCTCTCTCTCTCTCTCTCTCTCTCTCTCTCTCTCTCTCTCTTCTCATGTTAACAAGTTTGTTTTTCCGAGCGCCGACTCATTCATCAGAAGGCGATAGCGCAAACATGAATTAATCAGCTTCTGTTTGTTTCAGCACAATTAGTGATCAAATCAGTCTTTGCCTTCAAAGGATGGAGAGAAGGAAGGAAGGAAGGGAGGAGAGGGGATGGAGGAGAGGGGATGGAGGGAAAAGCTGAGGAAGAGGGAAGGATGAGGAAAATGCCCCCCCCCAAAAAATAAATAAATAAATAAATGAAATGGAGAGATGGCTGAAAGACGTAGGGATGAGGTGAGGGGGAGAAGAGAGGAAGGGGTGGTGCGAAGGAAGGAGGGAGAAATTAAAAAGGAGGGGATTGAGGAGAAAAAGAGCCAGAAAATATTGTTTGCCAGATATAATGAAGCAATGGGAAATGCAAAGACAGAGAGGAAGAGAGGAGGTGGAGGGAGGCAAACGAGATGGCTGGAAATGGAGGGACGGAAGAAGAAAGAGGTATGAAGGAGAAAAGCAAGGGAGGGAGGGGCGATGCAAGAGGAGAAAGAAGAATCATAGGAGGGACGGAAGGAGGAGAGAACAAAGTGACATAAACAGAGAGAGAGAAACGAGTAGTGAAGTAGGAAAGACAGCAATACAAAGGCTTTAAGTAATGACTGGGAAGGAAAGGAGGAGAAGGTGGAAACAGCGGTAAAGAAAGAGGGGAAGAAAAGCTGGAAGGAGCTGGGGAGTAAAAGATGGAGGACAAAAGTATGGAAGGAGAAGGGAAGGGAACGAAAGATGAAAGACGAGAAGGAAAGGAAGAAGGTCAAGGAAAGGGTGGAGAGGTGAAGGAAGGACAGATGAAAGGATGGGGAAATGAGGTCAAGGAGCAAGAAGGAAGGAGGTGAGGAGAAGAGGAGAGAGTTTGGAAAGTATAAGATAAGAGAAGGAGGGAAGACTGGATGAAAGGGAGGAAGGAGGAGAGAAGGTGTGTGAAGAAAGGAAGGAGGCAAAGGATGAAACTAAGAAATAGGAGTAAAGATTAAGAGAGACATAGAGGAAGGAAGGAGGGGAAAATGAGGGAGGGTTGGATAAATTAAATAAGAGTTAGAGGACAGAATGAGGGAAGATGAAGGGAGAGAAGAAGAGGAGGAAACATAAAGACAAAGGATGACTGGCGATGGAGGGATGGACAAGAGGGGAAGGAAGAAGGGGAGGTTGTGGAGAGGAGCGAGGAGAAAAGAAAGAAATATGAGGAAGGAATGAAGGATACCGGAAGAGAGGGACAGGAAGAAGGAAGGAAGAAGGGAAAGTGGGGGCTAATGATGGAAGGAGGAAAGCTGGGAAGGAAGAGAAGGAGAGGGAGAAGGTAAGAAACACGACCTCAAAGGGTGTGATGGAGGGAATAACAAAAGGATGCCGGAGGGAGACGAGTAAAAAGGGTGCATGAGAGGAAGGTGGAAGCAGAATAAAAAAAGGGAGTGAAGGAAGGAAGGAGAGAAGGATGGGAGAAGAAAGCAGAGGAGGAAAAGCTGGAGGAAGAACAGGAAAAGGAAAAGAAGACGCAAAGTAGGGAAGATGGCAGAGGAAGGGCTGAGGGAAGGAGATGAGAGAAGGAAGAAAAGAAGGGGAGAGGAGCAGGAGCAAAAGGATGAGTAGAGAGGGAGGGAGGAGAAGAGGAAATAGGGAAGGAGGGATGAAAGGAGGATTGATGAGTGCAGTTTTGGTTTGGACGTGTGATTAGCATTTAGCTGACTGAACTGAACTCTGCTGCTTCATCGCTATTTACTGTCTGTTCACACACACACACACACACACACACAGCCCGCTACGTCTATACTTGTGAGGACTCGCATTGACATAATGCATCCCCAGCCCCTTACCCTAACCCTAACCCTAACCCTAAACCTAATTCTAACCCCTGACCCTGAAACCAAGTCTGAACCCTCAAACAGCCCCATGAAGGTCTGTTGAAAAGTGAGGATCAGCCAAAATATCCCCACTCCCAAGGTCTAATTGGTCCTCACAAAGATGGCCGCATCAGTGAACACACACACACACACACTGAAGTCAGACCATCATTAAGAACCTGAATGATTTCGTGCTTTTAAAATGACAAAGTCTGAACTTCAAACTAATTAGAAACACGGTAGAAAACCGGAATCTGCAAAGACATCCAAAAAAAACAACCTGTCTGTTCTTTCCCTTTTTTTTTTTACTGCTTTCTTCCCTGTCGCCAAAAACTCCCGTGAAGCCCAAATATTAAACCAACCTAAACGCGGGCGCAGTAGCAGCTGCCTGAAGCCTCTAAGAACCTTTTATATCGTGGCACGTTACTTATCCTCGTTCATCTCATTGTGCGCAATGACCTCTGCAGCCCCTAGGGGGCTCCGGCGGGGCTTCTGCCTCTGTAATCGCGTTTGAATGTTATTTCGGCGGGTTTCCCGCCTCGGCTCACCGCTCTCGCCGTATAACCGTATCAAGCCTGATCTGCCCTCCGCAGGTCTGACTCTTCTCCCACTCGCCTCTGATCACTCTGCTCTGCATCTGCCGTGGCCGTTGTATTTATTTATTTTTTATGGGTTTTTATTGGGTTTTCATCGTAAACTGGTTCTGCACGCCAAATCCTCCGCGGCGGGACAATGAAGTTTTGAATTGAATCAACGGTTTTTATTCAGCAAAAGCTGCCGCAGAAACACGCCCTCGAAAACAATAACTTGTAATGGATTTATATAGGCTATAAGAGCCGGGCGGGCAGGGCGTGTGTGTGTGTGTGTGTGTGTGTGTTATACTGTAGCAGTGAGATCCTGCGAACCCCTGCTGAATATAAACGACTCAAAATCCAATACTGATCTGTCTCTCTCTCTCTCTCTCTGAAACACACACACACACACACACTCTGCGGTAGAGACCAGTCCTTCAGTAAAGCTGTTCATTTGCTGCATTAACTGTTGGCTGGAACATCTCAGTTCAGGTCAGCAATATTTATTTCACGGTCTCATTCTTTCCGTAAATCTGACCGCAGGAGAAGTTACTAACTTCTACTGAAATTGTTAGAAGATCACTGTTTTTTTTGTCTTTTTTTTTTTTTTTCCCCACTGAGGAAAGGCCTGTGTCCTGTGAAAGATACGTTCGTGTGCTGTGGGACAGACGGACGTGATGGGAAAGACCCTGCAAAACCGACGGCACAAAAAGGCAACTGCCAGGTTACTGGTTAGCGTGTAATTTAACTACTAAATGGATAATTTTGCATGCAGGGGGAAATGTCTGAAGCCCCATTCGGACGGGATGAACATTACAGGGGGGGTGGGGGATGAAATATTCATCAATATTTGCTCCTCCGTAACTGAACTCATGGTCCCGGATGGCATTTTAACCATCAGGAAAAATGACAGGGTGTGGTCTGTAATAGACATCGACAAAGCCAAAAGAGAAAAGACAAAAGGCTCCAGTAGAAGGGTGTGAGGTGGACTGGAGTCAGTAAATCGTAGCCCTTCTCGGAGTCACACCTCAGTCAAATCTTAACGCCCGGACATGAAACATGACACTTGGTATCATTCAGTGTGACCTACTCTCCCTTCCTAGGGATATCAACACCGCAGAGATCCGCCTCGAAATCAAGGAAACACTTGCCGAGCTTTCAGAACTCGCCTGAGAACCATCACGTCTTTTCCCGTCGCCTTCGGTGCCAAAGCGGACCCCCCCCCCCCCCCCCCCCCCCCCCCCCCCCCCCCCCCCCCCCCCCGCCCCCCCCCCCCCCCCCCACCCCCCCCCCCCACCCCCCCCCCCCCCCCCCCCCCCCCCCACCCCACACCCCCACACCCGCACCCCCCCCCCCCC
>CM022484.1:5873537-5887352 GCA_011952105.1 Coreoperca whiteheadi
GGTGGTGCGGGGGCGGGCCCCCGGGGGGGCCCGGGGGGCCCGGGGGGTTGGCTGGGCCTAGGGGACCCCCCCCCCCCCCCCCCCCCCCCCCCGGAGAAGAAAAAGAAGAAGAAGAAGAAGGAGAAACGCAGGTAGGGAGCAGGTGCTCAGTTCAAAGCGGAAAATAACAGTTCGGACGAAGTCTCCCCAATAACGGATCACCACCGGGGAGGCTCCGCTGCACCCGAGGGAGGGACCGCCGGTAGACACGGGCCCGGCGCTCGCCGATTCCCAACGGGAGCGAGAGAGGAGAAGTTACCGGAGGACCGGAGGAGTTGATCCGGATCTTTAAAGGCGGCCTGCTCCGTTAGCGGTCGGATAACCGGCAGCATCATTAAGACCAGACTGGTTATCATTAATCATTAATTAATGATTAATTAACCAGCGGACTGATTGTTGGATTTTAACGGTTGAAAAAAAGCCGCGCCTTCCCTCCCATTTTCCGTTCCGTTCTGCCTCCGACTGGAAACGCGGGCATCGATCACCCGCTTTCCCTCCGTCAGCCTCCTGGGCGGTGCAGCTGGGGCCGGTCAGACCCCGGAGAGGACCCGAGCGAGCGATCCCTCCCCCCCCCGCGGTGAAATAAGCCCCCGTGCTGGCCGTAAATTATCCACTTAACCCCCCCAAGAGAGAAAGAGGGAGAGAGACACAGAGAGAGACTGCAGCGAGAGAGTCATTACCTTTATTAAACACCACCTTTTGGGACACCAACTTCATTTTAAACGGCCGTAAAAGGTGCTTGACCTGAAACCTTCCGCTTCCCAGCAAGTTTAAACTCTTACTTTCAATTTTAAAATCACCTCTAACATCCCCTGACGTATTGGTACAGGGTCATTTGGAAAATCCGTCATTACATGACGGCAAATATCTGTTATAGCAAACAATAGTCCTGGTGGGGGGGAAAAAATGAGGACAATGTGGCGACTTTTGACATTAAATCAAATAAAACACAAACCCTGACTGAACTCCAGCAAACTGAGCCAAAACCTAAACAGTCGTTGTCACTCATGTTGTTCATTTCTTTGACAAAAAAACAACTTTGCACGTTTACCGTAATACAGCTGTAATACACAATATTGGCCGACAATTTGTCCCGAGTCTTCACCTGACTCCAAAACTGAAATGCAATCATAATAATCTTAGAGATAGTGCATCTGTGGCTCCTAATACTGACCTTAATGCTCTGGAAGGTATTTTCATCTCCCACTGAATAATAATAATCCCGTAATAGTCCGACAGGGGTTTATTTATGCTCCGTTGCAAATCTGGAAGAGCTTTAACTCAGGAAGAAATTAACGTTAGAGCGACCTGAGGACAATAACCCGCCGCTTTAAATATCCTGTGATGGTGCAAGCTTTGGTGTAGGATCTCTCTCTTGGATACGGGCAGATCAAGTGGCCGTTTCTGAAGCTCAAAAAGACCCATCAGAGTCATCCAACAGTGATTTTAATGCGTGATCTGTGAGCAAATCCAGCTAAAAATGGGACTTCATCTGATTTCCCAGCGCATCTCTGGGGCTTTGCTCCCAGTCTGACAGCTCCATCCATGGTGGTTTAGAGTTTAACTTGCCCAGCTGATCTCCACTGAAAGTCTATGAATGGTACGCTCACTGCATAGCCACGTCCTCAACGGCATACCTCCTCCTCCTCCTCCTCCTCCAGAGCCTCCGCTAGAACTTGAAATTGAGCCGTGCATCATTGATTTTTCTTCTTTTTTCTTTCCTCTCGCCTCACCACAAAGCCGAAAACCACACGACCACCTCATCCTTTCTGGTTTGTCGGTTGGTTTTGTTGCCTGAAATGTAAGACGGGGTCGCGGCGTCGGTTTCTCCGGCTCCAGTCAGAGCTGAAGGACGTTCGCAGCGGTCCAGCAGCAGCAAGGTCAGGGTTCAGGCTTTCAGAAATATAACTACGGGAGTTGCAGCAGCACAGACCGACAACTGGAATATTGGGGACGATCAAAAACACACGAACGGCTCTTGTTCACATTAAATCGTCTGGAGTCCGACCTGAGCATAAATGAAGGTTTTTCTCAGTCCGAACCGGTTCCTGACCCTGAACCTTGAGGACATTCCTTTGCTGTTAGAGTGACGCTTTTAGCTAAATGGGACTAAACGACAGCAGCCCGGGCGCCATGCGGAATGGCCGTGCCCTCTCGGACCAGTGGGCAGAGTCAGTGGTGGTCCGGCCTCGAACCACCGAGCGCCACATCACGGTGCACAAACGGCTGGTGCTGGGCTTCGCCCTGTCCATCCTCACCCTCATCATAGTCACGGTGGTGGCTGTGGTGCTCAGCATCCGCTTCGAGGAGTGTGGCAGACGGGATCGCGACGGGGCGACAGGGGAGTCGGGCTCGCGAGGCGGCGGAGGGTCAGCAAGGCTGAATGGCAGCAGAGGGGAGAGGACGGGGGAGAGGGGGGATGAGGAGGCGGCCCAGCCATGGAGGAACCTGCGGCTGCCGGGCTCGGTGAGGCCACGGCACTACGACCTGCGGCTCGCCGTCTACATGGACAACTTCACCTTCTCCGGAGAGGTCAGCATGGAGCTGGAGTGCATCAACGCCACCCGATTCATCGTGCTGCACGCTGACCGCCTTGAGGTACGGTGGCCTGCATGGTCTGTTTCAGGAATTTGGTAAACAAGGATTATCTTTAAGAACGTGTGTACGCGCATAGTGATATCTGTGACACGCCAATGTCGGCAATATCAGCTTGCCGACAGAAGATGGAAGATTCACATTCACATTTACATTTCGTCATTTAGCAGACGCTTTTATCCAAAGCGACTTACATATGAGAACATTCACAAACCGAAGGCGCAGCTTTTGGGAGCATTTTTGGGGTTCAGTATCTTGCTCAAGGATACTTCGACGCACGGCTGGGGGATCGAACCGCCGACCTTCCGATTGGCAGGCAACCGTTCTGCCACCAAGCCACAGACATTGTAAACTCGCAGAACCACAAAACGTAATCAGGCAGTCTTTGTGAAATAGTTTGGCGTTCGGTGACGTTGCAGCTACTTACAGGTCGTGCAGCGGCCACAGTTGGATACAAAGAGGAAAGCTCCGCTGGTGTCGCTTGTCATTTGGCAGAGTGGCGTTTTATAAAACTGGATCGTGAGATGCTGCTTATACCTGCATAGCTTCCTCAATTTTGGGGTTCCCGTCGGCATTGTCACCGCCTTCAAGTTTGCAGTCGGACAGCAGCACGAATAGCTGTGTCAAAAGTCACCAAAGTTGAGCTTCGCATGAAATCGGCGCATGCGTTTGCCTTTGTAATGTAATGTCCTGATCATGGAGATTGCACTGAAATGAGTTGAGTTCTGTCCGAAATGTCGCTGTGGCCTGAGCCCTCAGAGCCTTACCAAGTGAAAAGATCTCTCCTGAGTGCTACAGGAAAGGCTTTTTTATCTCTTAAAATGCAAAGGATGAATGTGCTCGGCAATTTAAATAGATATGTCCATGTTAGTTTTTCATTTTTCTCGTGTAGTATGTGGAAAATTTGGCTTGAGGACGGCGCTAGTTCAAAAATATCCAAACCGTGAATATCCACAGTAAATTTAATGGACGCCTCGCCATTGGTTGTAGAGATATGTAACAGGGGTCGTTGCCCGGTAAGTGCAGATTTGGTGATTTGCAAAGACAAAAGATATTGATAGGTCTAGGGTAATACTGGGTAAAACCTGGTTTCACATACCTGCTCCAAACCATGGCCCCCTTGTCCTCTGTCATCCAATCAGATTTCAGCACCATAAAACCAAGTCAGACACAGTTTGATTGTGTTGGGAACTTCCCTGATGGTTCTTTCCAAACAAAGCTCCTTGTTTGCATCCAGAGGTCTGCTCCCTGTGTTGGAAAACAAACCCGCTCTCTAACAAAGAATGTTTATTTCCAGATTTGGCCTCAGAGATTTCCTTAACGCGGCTAATTAGCCGTCAAAGTTGCTGTTTCAGCCGGATTTTCTGAGGCGAGCGCGCGGCGAGAGAAAGCCTCAGAGAAACGCCTGAGCAACGTGGTTTTTCAGGCTGGTCATCTCGGCTAGAGTGAGAGAGAAAGTAAATCTGTCTAATTTGGGCAGAGGCCAATTAAAAACCCTGCAGCCCCTTTTATGTTTGTGTGTGAGCACACTGCGAATTAAGAGGTGTTGTTGGGCGCCGGGCAGGTCTTCTAAGGTAGCCTCAAGACGAAAGGCAGTACGGAAAGAAAAATTGTCAAGATGTGAAAAGGCCCAAAAAACACAAATAGGGGTGCAAATCTGGTAGAAAGAAGGGGGGAAGAAATACTCTTGCACTTTATTCTAAGTCAAAGAAATGTCAGAAGCACAAAATGCATTCAATATTCAACAAAACCAAAGCAGAAAAGTGCTTAAAGCATCATAGTGGTGGTTTTACATGTGCGTGTTTTATCACATGAACTACAAATCCTTAACAATTCCCTGCTGATCCAAACTTATCATCAGATCTTAGACCTTCCACCCTAGGGAGTGATTGGTTTCAGTTTGTGTCACTGAACATAAACTTGTAGAGGCCCCAGTGGCGCCTGAAGGTCAACCCCAGAGAGGGATTTGATCAAAAAGGACATTAATGAAGATGCAGCATTCAAACAGGAGCAATGTCGGGGCGTTACAATGTCTGACAGGGATGAGTTCGGCGGAGAAATCAAAACCAATAAACAAACAAACAACGCAATTAAAAGGAGCTTTGGCTGAGAGGAACATTTTGGTGGCGCCGTGAAGCGTGGCGCTGCGTTCGCTGACTCGCCAGAAAACCCTATTGATGGCCGACGTTTCCTCTCGGTGTCAGCAGGCGCTCTGCTCGTATCGATCAGTTCATCCATCAAACGCGCCAGCCCACATTCCCGCAAACAGATGAACGCGCGCTCGGCGTTTGATTGGCTGGGGGCTGCTGACGTGCGGCGACCCAGAGACCCAAAGGCTTCCCAACGGTTCCCGCTGCCGCCGTGCGTGTTCCTATCATGCACTGCGGCAAGCGTGGGTCCACTAACTTTCCCTCCCGATCCTTCCAAACTTCATTCTTTTAGTGCTTTGCTTTGCCAGTTCGCAGGTGCCGGCGTCGATTCGGTTGGTCCTTTCATGAAGTGTGTTGATATTAATATCGTGATACGCAGAGAACATTTCAGGGCAATTTCCGGGTCGAAAAAAAAAAACAGGCATCAAACAGTAGTAACTAGGAAAACAAGCAAAGTGGGCATGATTTAACGACACAGGGACTAAATGTGTGCGCCCGGTCAGTGCAGGAAGTGAACATAAATAGTTCGCCCTTCCTTTCCAAAGAGTCTCAGTCGCTAACCAGACAATGACTTGAGAGTTAATTCACGGGGAGGTACCTCTCTTTTTGGGGAGTAGTTTACACTCCGGCGGGGTGATATAAACATGAATGGGGAGATATGACATGATAGCGTCCTCTCCGTTTCCCTCGAAGATCAGCGCTGTTTGCTATTCGCGAAAAGAGTGAGGATCAACGTTGAACTGCACATGAAAGAAGGCTCCGGGTGGATGTGCCTTGCTGCGACGAGAGAATCAACCAATCCCACTGAAATGCACTGAGTTCGGGCCAGAATGCTGCTTTTACACATTCTGGTGGGACAGGACCCACATTAGATGTGTGAATGTAATACGGCTTCTCCCCAAACGTTCCACTTTCCTTCGGGGTGTGTGAAATACTGGCTTATGTACAAACAAACTGAAAAAAAAATATATATATAAATGTTTTTCCCTTGGCATTCAACAGATGTCTTAGTTTTGTAACGAACTGCCTTGCTTTTTTTCCGCTGCACATCATAGCAGAAACGAGGTTAACATTAGGCGTACAACAGCAGACTTTTAAAAATGACTTTGAACCATGCGTCACTCGTACACCCCCACAGGTGTTCTCCGTTATGTTCCTGATTAGGCCTCTTCTCAGGACTGTGTGGGTGTGTGCCGGCCGCGCTTGACTGACAAATCCCTCACTTCCTGTCAGCTAAGTTGCACCTGTTTGGGCGAGACTACTTTCACCCTCCGGTTCTGTTTAGTACAGCGAGTTAGGTGACATTTCATCTGATTACCAGCAAATCCTCACCCATCGTCAGCGCGAGCTCGGGGTCTAATCAGTCAGGATAAGTGAAAACGCCTGTCTTTAACGAGGAAGTGCTGTCCTTTCATTCAGTGGGAATTCTGTGTGTGTCTTTCCATCATCATCATCATCCGGTCAGTTTGACTCTGCAGCCTCGGAGGGAAATATGGAGGCCCTTTCTGGTGAGCAAAGCACGCTGCGTTCGTTCTTTCTATCTACATTTAAACAGTCAGAGAGACCTTTTTTTTTTCGAGCTACTTGCAACCTCACACACACACCATTTGCTATACCTGTGGTCCCTGTCATGTCGCCACGGCGACAGGCCCAGCATTGAGTCAGCAAGGGCTTTCATGGGACAAACTGTAAAGGCTCTGAAACTGCGGTGAATCGGTGCGCTTGAAGAGCGGCGTCACTCCGTTGTGAAATGTTTTGATTGTTATGTGACTGCGCTGATTGACCTGAACAGCAGGGGGTAGCTCCTGGGCCTAACTCTAGTCACGTTTTGCATACGTTTTTCAAAAGGAGAAGATAAATTTAAACTAGTTTCCACCAGGTTTGACAGTTTCCTTTAAGTTACAGTACAGACGCAGCTCTAAACAGTCTTATTGTGCAGAAACAATCTGCTAACCAGAGCTCTGTAAGCAGGAGTAGGAACGGCTGGCTAGCTACAGCTACGAAAAATAGCAACAGAAAAATGGAAACGAGCGTGGACGAGACTGACGCAGTCAAAGCCGAAACGACGACTCTTAAACGAGCATGTTTCTTCGATCTGTTCTCACCAGGTCGCCTTGACGTTCATTTCGCAGTTCCTCATTCTACTTCCTCTTCTCCCGCCTTTCAGGTGGACCGGGTGTCCGTTACAGCGGAGGGCGGCGCCGGCGGCCGTCCCGCCAACAGGCCCGGGGGCGGGGCCATGCGCGTCCACCGCCACTTCCCCTACGCGGCCAATCAGATGTACGTCGTGGTGCTGCACCGCGAGCTGAAGCCGATGAGAGTTTACCGGCTGAACGTGAGCTTCGACGCCGCCATCGAGGACGAGCTGCTGGGCTTCTTCAGGAGCTCGTACACCCTGCAGAGAGAGAGACGGTACGCACACGGTGAAACGTCGCGCACGCGCACACACACCGTGGGAACGCACACACTGAAACACTCTCATTTTGACTGCAGCAGCAGGTGGTTCGACTAGAAAAGGTCAGCGCTTCACATCCGCGACATTGATTAACTCACACAAGCCACTCACAGTGTGTGTGTGTGTGTGTGTGTTCCCCATATCAAACACACACACCACTCACTCCCTCCTTATGAATTTCCCATAAGCCTCTGCTGCGGAGAGTTGTTTCCACATCAGATTTCTTCCCCACGGTGCTGATGGGAAACAGACTGTGTGCTGATACATTTATTATTTCATGCATGTGTTTGTGTCTGTATGGCCTCCATCGCTCTGTGTGTGTGTGTGTGTGTGTTACCACAGGGACAGAACATTTTATCAACGTCTGTTCCACTTTTTGCAGAAAACACAAAGTGGTAATTAATTGATGAAATCAGAAGGGCTCGCTTGTGATTGGATAGAGTAAAGCCATGACCATATAAGGACTCTCTCAGACTGAAGCTTTTTATCCTGAAGTTGAACTGAAGGTCTATCCTATGGAAAGCCGTTTGAGCATTTATTGAACATGCAGTGATTTCTTTGTGTCATACAATGGGTATTTACTAGTTTTCGATTGGCTGGAAGCAGTGGTGGGCCACGTGGACTACCTCGATACGAAGCGGTTGCATTTTATTTGAAATCGCACGGTGAAAGGGACCCGTGACTCTGTATGGTTAAAAAGGTGAATTCGAAGAAGTGTTTTACTTGGACAAAATCGAAAAACGTAAAATATATATCTGCTGAGCGTATCCGCCCTCGCGCTGTCACAAATCTGGTCAACTTTCAAGGTGACATCGCTCGTTAAAAGTGACTCACTGGCGTTCCCGCTCTCTGGTCCGTCCAGGTGACGGTGATGTGGTTCTATAAATACCCTCCACTACACCGACGTCGTCGAACTGTAGAGAGCCAGAGAGCGGATCAATGAACCGAGCAGGGGCAATCGCTGCTGTTTGTACAGTTCAGAATGTCAACCGCACACACGCACAGGAGGCAGATGGGGATCCCTGATAGCGACAACAGAGCCCCAAACAACTGCCAGACATTTGGACCAACTGGGTCGTGCGAGGTGGAATTGAAATAGTCACGACGTTTGTTTATTGGGGAATATGCAATTCAAGAAATGCCCTTTATTTGGATACTTTTACTAGATCTAGTTTTGAGTTGAGGTCGCAAACATGACGTTAGTCGCTGTAATACGCATTCCCCTTATGTTTTATTGCTTTAAAAGAATGTTGTTGGGTGATACTGTGAAATAAAGTTGTGGGTAAAAGCCGTTGAGTGGTGTGCTGGCAGGCAATATTCACACTGTGACTCCTGCTGGACCTCAAAACCTACAAAAGGACAAATGCAAAAGCTCAATGAGAGCTTATTTAAATTGACTCGATGCTTCCTTTACTAATATTTAACGTAGCTTTTTCTGCATAATTGATTTCTTCATTGGCGTCCTCAGATTCAGATCAGTCTTGTTTAATTATAGCAAAGACGTGGATTTGCATATTTGCTTATATAACGTAGCCAGCAGCAGATTTAATCAGCTGCTGATGAGCAGAATAGGCTGCCAGAAGCAGAAGAATGGTGTGAGCTGACGTAAAGATAAGAAGGTAAATACAAGGTTGTTGTTTTTTTGTCTCACCATTAAGACAGAACGCTGGTAACCCGTTTGCTGTGTTTCCTCACCAGTCAGGTTTGGCCTCTGTATGTTCCCACCAAACAATGGTCCCATATTCACTAGCAGCTGCTCTTTGGATCAATATTGGATCGATACAGC
Source organism: Coreoperca whiteheadi (assembly GCA_011952105.1). NCBI lineage: Eukaryota > Metazoa > Chordata > Actinopteri > Centrarchiformes > Sinipercidae > Coreoperca > Coreoperca whiteheadi. The sequence goes on from CM022484.1 coordinate 5,882,563, forward strand.
CGCTGATGGACCAGCAGAGCTCCATCACAACACAATAACCAGTTAGTTAAAAGAAGGAAAGGAAGGAAACGCGTTAGAGAAACTGAATTAGCGTTAACTTTGTTTTGTGAGAATCTGCATGACAAAGAATTCGTCAAGGACGGTGTTTCTGTGAGAGCCATGAGGGTCGGCGAAATGATTAGAATGAACTGCTGAAAGAAAGAAATAAGTCAGTTTCCAGACTTATATTTTTTCCCTTTTATACATGACACCCTTTTTAAAGGTGCCGGTTCATAAATATGTTAATCTGATGACTAACCAGCAAAGCAAAAAGACACAACAGGCCTGGAATTAGGTCATTTTTAAGGCCTTTGATAAATACAAATTTATTGGGGCAGTCAATATGTAGAATACCAAGGCCAAGGCCAAAGCCAATGGTGCAATGACAATAAGTGATAATTACATTGTATGAAGACAAAGCAGGACACAATCACAGCGCTGAGTTTATTCAAACTGCACACTGAATGTTGACTGACTTGTCCACTAAATGTTGTCTGATTGATTTAAAAAAAAAAAAAAAAAGAATCATATTTTTAATGATAAAATAAAGGCTAAGCGTGGTCAAAATTGATCTGAACAAGTTTCAACACCCTGCAACTGCTAGTCTGAGATCTCTCAACTCGCCACCAGCCATAACTGCGCTATTTTAGTGGGCGAAGGCCGCGGGAACGAGGTGCAAACAGTTCCAAAAATTAACATTTCTCCATAAAATGCGCGCTGGTCGGTGGATCAGACACACGCCGAATTAAACGCCGACTCATAACACTGTCAGTTCACCGGCTATCTTCACCGTGTGTGTGACGGTATTCAAAACGGGGCACGCCAAATTCCTTCCCTGATACAGTAAAAATGACAGCTGATTATTTAAATATTTATTTATTTATTTTTCAATTTTATTTAGAAACAAGCTTCAAAATGTCAATTCACACAACGTCTGTGAGCCTTCTACTGTCCACATTATACACGGCTGGGAAGTGTGTGTGTGTGTGTGTGTGTGTACAAAGCTCACTGTTAGTTTAAGGATTAGCTTGATGCAGCAGTGTGGCTACTGCCAACACACACACACACACACACACACACACACACACGAGATTTGCTTAAATTCCATAGTTACTATAAACCCCAGGCTGGGCTTAAATGCTGGAAGGGGGAGAATTAATTAGCGCTCTCTCACACACACACACACACACACACACACACACACACTCACTATCACTGTTTAAGCTTGGTATCGATCTTGCATATGATGTAAAAGATGAGTTTGACGGTGCGGCAGCTGTCGCCCCCCGCTGAAAGCAGTGTGAAATGGCTGAGGCCAGTCTCTGCAGCCTCCGCCGACCGGCTGCCTGCTGCTCACATGACCTCACAACAGGGTAAAAACAGACACATCAGTACTCCGCTCATGTATAGGAAACTGCACCAGGGTAGTTACTGTGAGTCAGATTCACCGGGCCTGTTCTAGCTCTTTTTACGGTCTTCAAACTTTATCAGAGCAGCCGTGGTCAGCCCCGAGTCAAGTTACAGTGGAGTCCAAAAGTGACAAGTTTACAGTGGAAAAAGTATGAAGCTGTCGATAGAAACGTCCCTAAAGCTCTGATGCAGAATCATCCACTTCCCTGCGGTCCGTCTGTTGGCTCAGTATGTTCCACACAGTCACAGTCAAACTAAAATATGATTCAGTGTGTGTTCGCTTAGTCAATGAGCAACAAACAGAAGCGTACTTTTGGCTTGGTGGCAGCATCAAGGCATTAAAGTCCAACGGTCACAAGTAACTGGTTCTAAATACAAAGTTGTGTTGGAAGTCATTTGTTGTCTTGAACCCCTCAAACTAGGACCGCAGCTAACGGTTATTTTCATCACAGATTATTTTCCAGATTAATGTCAGAAAAATTAAAGCCCTTCGTACTTTTCTTCGGTTCAGGACCATGTCATCAAATGGCTCGAGTCCGAAACTTGAATATATTCAGTTTAGTTCACACCTGAGAAGCTGGCAGAGATCTTTTAGTGGTTTTGCTATAAAATGACAACTTATTGATTCTAAAAATAGTTGCAGATTATTTTCCCGTCCAACTGATTCATTGAAAAATCCTTTCCTCTCTCCTTAAGTAATTTGGAGTGAACTGATGCAGCTCTGCAGTGTCGGTGATCTAATTCAGGCGCATCATTGTGGTTACAGACCTCTGAATCACTGCCCACATCTTTGATTTTTTTCAGAAATTGAAATTGATCGTGTGTTGTGCTCACTGACGGCTGTTTCCCCCGAGCGAATCTGGGCTCTTCAAACGAGATTCAGAAGGTTACTTTTTTTACGAGATGCGTGCGTGTAGGTTGCTGAAGCTGCCGATTCTGCTTTGATAAGCGTCGCGTCGGAGCGCCGTGGCATCGCGCGCAGCCGTCACCTGCGTTTACCTTCATTTACCCTCATTAATCAATCACATGCAAAAGGCTCCGGGCTTGCTACCGCACACACACACACACACACACACACACACCATCAGGCTGGCCAGTTGTTGCTGTGGTTGACGTTTAAGGTGCAGCGTCGCGGCCTCCTCTCCAACTTTCTCTTTAGCGACAGTGCCGTTTCATGTGTTGGCTCTTGACGCGCATGAAACGGTGACCACGGTGCTGCGTCCCGTCTGCGTCACCCAGACAACAACGTGACTTCCTGAAGTCTTTCCGTTCGCTGAGCGTTTCTCGTCACGCTTCCCGTGTGATGGGCTCAGATCTATTCATCCCTGACCTATTCAGCCGGTTTGCACCTTGCACCGCTGGACCAACTCGGCGAGTGCACTTGGAGACGCCCAGACAGCCCTTGCGCCCGAAACCTTCTGCTTTGCGCTTGGGCGATTATATAAATAGGGCACCTTGTGTCTCAGTGATGATAAAATGTAAAAGTGTGCTGGATCCTATCTTTTTTTTTTTTTTTTTTTTTAATCTGATGCAGAACATTCCTGAAGCCCAGGCTTCTAAAAGAAACCCAGAGTCCCCCCTCAGATCCTGTGAGGAGCTCTTTCATTAGACAGAGGCTGTTTTTGCAGTGCTGCTTCCTTTAACGAGGGCAGGAATTACAGTTAACGAGGAGCAGTAGGGCAGCTAACAAGGCAGGGTCTGATGAGGAACAGAGATGTCGGCGCGTTAATGAGAGCGACTGATGGTTAACGGGGGTTACGCCAGAGTCTACATTTTAATGGAGGCTAGAAAGACGCTGATTGGTCAACAGATCTCCTCTTCACCAGAGCCTTCTCTCCTCACCCCAACCCCCCCCCCCTCTCATTCTGAAAGAGTAATGCGGTGTTGAGATGAGCCGTTTCAGATCAATACTGCGCTCACCCCGCTCTGCAGCGCAGGGTAACCTATCTAACATGGCAGTCAACTGAAGCATCCTAATAAATCCACTCGTCCGCTGAGCCTTTAAGGCCCACGGAGGCGGAGGAGAAAGTGTTGTGTAATGCAGGTCTTCACAAATCCAAGATGCCCTTTAGAGGAACCTATGACTCTCTTAGCTTGTGTCTGTCCACCTCGGTTCAGAGTGAAATGTTTCAACACCTATGCGATCGATTGCCGCTAAGATACCTTGAGAATGAGCCTTAATGACTTTGGTGTGGCAATGGCTTTCAAGGCCAAGGCGACTCTCAATCTAAGCTCCAAAACAGAAATTACAACCGCACCTGTACAAGAGATAAAAAGACACTAAGATAAATGCTAACATCGCCCCTGCTAACATACTCACACGTGCAGGTGGGATTTTGGCGCTGGATGGAGAGTTATGATAACCCACGCTGAGGGCAACAGTTGTCGAGACATTTCGTCAAAAACACAAACGTCACCCTCAATTTTTAGCATGTAATACATACATACATGGAACAAGTAACATTTGTAAATGGACTGTACTTGTATAGCACCTTTCTAGTCGTTTGACTACTCAAAGCGCTTTTACACTAATATCACATTTACCCCATTCATACGCTGATGGCAGGAGCTAACTGCCCATCAGTACAAAATAAACTAATCATTCCCACACCGAAGGCGCAGCTTCGTGAGCAATTTTGGGGTTCAGCATCTTGCTCAAGGATACTTCGACACATGGCTGGGGAAAGCCGGGATCGAACCGCTGACCTTAACCGCTAACCGCCTACCGATTGGTAGACGACCCGCTCTGCCACCGAGCCACAGCCGCCCACATTTGTATTCTGTCTATATAGGGTTGAAGTAGGGTGTTATAACAGAGTTTATTCTTGACACGTGCCACTTTTGAACCATCCGTATGACAGATCACTTCAATGTATTGCAGATGAAGAATCTTGCATGTTTTTTTTTCTTGCAACAAATAAGAAAGCAACTCCGGCAGGAGCGGCGCTAAATGAAGATCCGGTTCCCTTCAAAGAACCGTCCTACTCGGGGTACGTTTCTTGGACGTTTTGTGGTTGGAAGTAATTCCGCCAGGTACCAGAACCCCCGCTGCTGAGTTTCCCTCATGTTTGGACAGAGGGGTGAACATTCGTCCTTGTACCCGCTTTCAGGCGCCACCAGTTAAACACTTAGATGGAACCGTGCTACGTCCACTTTCCCGTGAGTGATTTCCTCGTCTGATATTTCATTTCACATCAGCTGACTGTGAACCGCACAAAGCGTTGTCATTGACCACTGAGTGGGGGTCACGGTCCCACGCTTCATCTTCTCTTCTCCACCCAACCCCCCCCCCCCCCCATCTCATTCTGAAAGAGTAATGCGGTGTTGAGATGAGCCGTTTC
>CM022484.1:5892955-5909802 GCA_011952105.1 Coreoperca whiteheadi
CCCCTCCCCCTCCCCCTCCCCGGTTGAAACCTGTGCAGGTGGAACCTGAAATACGAAAGCTCATGATCTCGACACGACGGCACGTTTGAAGCCCTGATCCCTTCCCAACCTGTATCATTAAAGCCTTAGCTCTGGGGGTTAAAACACTGAATAAGAGCGGCAGTCGTTACCTTCGCAGAATATTTGATAGCTTGACATCTAAAATAATCTGAGACGTCGGGACCAGGAAGTAACAGGTGATTTTACACATCGTAAGCACTCGGAGTTCGGCTAGTACTCGTCAGCCTCTGAAAGCAATTGCTTAATATCTTCTGCGACTCTGGAGGAGCCTTGTCCAATCTGAGAAAATAACCTCGGTGATGTTATCGGGTACCCACTACTAACTGCGAGGACCCACGGCAAAATACTCCCGGATGACCATGTTGGGAGAGTCCAGTATCCGAGTACGCGTGCACCCTGGTTGTATATAGGTTCGGGTTTTTGCACTGAATACTTTCTTTGGTAGTGGATTAAAGTGGTTGGTAGCAGGGGCTTGATTTTACATGAAATGTGTGAGCTATCGCCGCTTCTGCTGAGTCTGCTAATCCGTCTGTCACGGGTACCCCCAACTTTGTGGAAGTACAATAATAAATCCCCAGAGTTCCTCTTTAAGGAGCGTAATGAGAGCATCCGCTGTCATGAGATAATGAGGCGATAAGGTCATGGGGGTCTTGAGAACACGGTTTGTCATCTTGGTAAAATGACACATTCAAGTTGTTTTTCGCGTGAAAACAAGGCTCGATAGCGCCAGAAAATATCTTAATTAAATGATTAAATCAAGACAACTGGTTTAAAATACTACAAATGGCCACCATTTCCCAGCTCCAGATAAGGGTCAAATCAAAGTCTCTAAGGTCCGAGTCTCGAGGTAACGGTTTAACGCCTCCAGGTGACATAATTAAGTCAGAGAGCACCATTTGTTCTCTCAGGATACCACAGTAATTAAGATGTGAACTCAAGATAGCCGTTTGGCATCTTGAGATTGGAGCTAATTATCTAGCGGTCGACGTCGTTTCATTACTTCCTTTTTTCTGCCAGTTTAGTGTGAAAAAAGCTCACATTTATGTCCTTTGTCTTTGTTTTATTTGGGAGATAAGCATGCTCCAATTTTCGGGAACTACAGTTCCCATAATGCTTTGCAAACAGGAGCTACACTATCGTCATTGATTCGGTGAGTTATACTGTAGACCCCGGTTTTTTACATGTATATTTCTGTACATTTTAGCAAACTTGCACCAAATAAACGTATGCCGAATGATCTATTGGCAGTTCCCGTTTGCAGCGTCCCCATGGATGTACAGACCCCAACACTGGATTACTCTGATACTGAAGAAAACATTCAAACTGTATCATTCTCAGGCAGCTTCTGCAGTTATAAGAACCGTCTTTTTTCTGTGATTTCTGAGCAGGTTTATGGACGTTTATTAACAATGGGCATTGGAGATAATTATATCTAACTTATTTTATATATAGATAAAGTCACACTGTATCAGAAATGCTGGTAACAACAGGGAGAAACACCGAAGAGCAGACTGAGGTGGCCGGAGGATGAGTGCTGCTTTAATGTCCAAACTGTAGACAAACGGCAAAACAGGATACGGGCAGGTGACAGACACTAGGAAAATGCCTAGAACACGCGGCACATAATCCCAGAACCGAACAGGCAGACGGAACCAACGCAGTCCCGAAGCAGTACGAACTGACGACGTACACGCTCTGGAAGGGGAGCCAACGAGACACAGGTGACAACAATCAGGGCACTCACAGACAGGAAGCCGAACTAACGGACGTGTTACAGAATAACACAGGAACTAAAGCCAGACAGGAACAGACGTATTCAAAATAAAACCCAAAAGCATGACACACTGAATCTAAATCTGGAGGAATGACTCCAAAAATGGGTGTGATTTTTGACTAATTGCGGCAATTGGGCGCTAAAGGCTTTAAGGTCCTTTAATTACCTCCGCGAGCTGCGTGTCACAGCTGCTGCCGCCGCCGCCGCCGCCGCCGCCGAGCGTTTTGATAAGCGGCCAAATCAACTGGGCTGAACTAAAATAAGTTACTGTTCCAGTCGTCTGGCGAGCACCTCAAGCAGCACCTTTGCCTCACGTCTCTCTCTCGCCGCACCTCCCCCTTCAGCTCTCTCCAGCTATACGCACACGTGGGCCGGGTTTGGGCCGGTGTCAGCGCCCCGGAACCGGACCAGGGAACATGCGCCGATTGTTGGGCATCGGGCGAGTCCGACCACCAGGCTGCTACACACCTGGGAGGAAGGCTGTTCCGTCCATTTTAATTCTGCGCTTCGCCGTGTTTATCATGTCTACCGCGTCTGTTATGATTCGGACTTGAAAGTCAAAACCTTCCGCTGCCGGATTCGGCCCACATCCCATCATGCTTTTTAAACAGCCATAACGTTTTAAACAGGAATATGCAAACGCACACGTCCATCCGACAACACGAGGACGAATACATGCGCGACCTTGTTTCTCCTCCTCTTCCTCCGCTCCTCCGAACATCTCTCCATCAGTGTAATTACAGCTCATCCATCTCGTCTGCCAGAAACTCAAGGACAGCACTCCGACACACACACACACACACACACACACACACACACACGCCGCATGTTTTTCATGCTACTGAAAGAGCATTTTGGTGAGATGCTGTTTTAATGACAAATCATATCTGGTACATTCATAAGCATCACCAGTCTCCAACACTGTGTGTGTGTGTGTGTGTGTGTGGTAATGTTGGGGTGGAATTAGTCAGGCTTGTGAGTTTTAGTCTTTGTAATGAATACATTAATCTTTTATGTTTGTCCTTTCCATTTTTAGCCCCCAAAAACAAAAAGTTCCATTAGTTTGCTTTCACGAGAGGCAAATAAGAGACGGCAAAGGTTACACACCGTAACGGGTGGGCGCAGACTCTCCCTTAGGTGCAGCACGAGCAAACTTATGTTTCCTGTACCTGCAGCCTGCGTGTTCCTCCCACAGTCGTGTGGGCGTCCAGCTCTCCACAGCACGGAACTCCATACATCTCCCGCAGTTCGATTAAAAGGAATGATACAGATAACACGATTTGATATGATTTAATTTAGCTGTGATCAAATGTTGTTTCAGCTTAAATTCAAAAGGATTGGATGCTTTTACTTGGTCATGAATTAAAATGTATTAGGCTTAAGCGATCAAAATAAAAAAAAAAGAACCGCTGCTAACGGGATATTTTAATAGATCTCGATACCCAGGTCAGCTTCATCCCTCTTTATTTGGTATTTTCAGCAACGCTGTAATGGCACTCGTCCTAATAACAGAAACGGCTCGTGGCGTCAACTGGTGAGACGCTGGCTCCAGTCTGCTTTGGAAATAGCGTTAGCAGCGAAGGCTAGCTTTAATGGCCTCAGGTTGGCTGTTCCTGTCTGGTCATTTTACCCTCAGTGCACACGTCACCTTCTTTTTAAATAACAGGTTTGCCGTGCAGCCTGCAAATGAGGGGGGTTACTTCAAAGATCGTCTTTTGACTGGTTGTGTTGTTACGCCTGGCTCTTGGCTCAACAACTTATTAACACAACGCAGAACAACCTAATATTGATATTTACATAAAATAAGATGCGAAATGGCTGTAATGCGTAAAACAAAAGACAAGAACTCAAGTGTGCATTGAAGGATACGGCAGCCGGTCGGACACCGGGCCCGGCCCAGCAGGAGCGCGCAGGCAGGTGAAGCAGGAGGGAGCGCGCACACGTCGGCGGCCCGCTTTTATACGCCATCCCCTGGCGGCGCAGTCATGTGTGCAGGAAAGGCGGGGCGGGGCAGCGATGGATACCTGAACAGAGAGAGGAGCGGCAGCGAAGAGCAATAGAGCCAGCGATCCCTTCCCAAAAGGTTTGCTGTGGTGGTGGCGGCTGCGGCTTGGTGGCAGAACGGTCGCCTGCCAATCGGAAGGTCGGCGGCTCGATCCCCCAGCCGTGCGTCGAAGTATCCTTTAGCAAGATACTGAACCCCAAAAATGCTCCTGAAGCCGCGCCTTCGGTTTGTGAATGTTCTCATATGTAAGTTGCTTTGGGTAAAAGCGTCTGCTAAATGACTAAATGTAAATGTATAAGGGCACATATATATGTGTGTGTGTGTGTGTGTGTGTGTTAACCCTGTGATAGAAGGACGACATGTACTCTGCATTTTGGGCCAGCGGGAGCTGGACTCCAGCCCTCTGAGATCCTGCACAGGTTAAGCATGAACAGATAATGGATGAATGGGTTTTCCAGGACATCAGGATGTGCTCCCATTTCCCACCAGCCGAAACTACTTACATCTGATGTATCCAAGATATGAGAGATTAGCGAATTACTTGGTAATTTATACGCTTAAAGCTCTGTAAGATATTACTTAGAGATGTTAAGCTTCTTACCAACACTCTTATTCTAGACTATCTTGAAGTAAGAGTCCCACGGAGTGCCATATGCATCATTCCAATATTCATTCGTACTCAAGAGAAGAATGGCAAAACTGAGGAAAAAATGCTGCTTCTCCTACAGTACCTTTCCCCGCCATCACTGCACGCTGTTGCTTCGAAAACGGTCGACTCCCCTTGCTGGACATGCGCGCTGTGATCGGTCATGTGATCTAATTTACTTTAATTTACTTTATATGACACTATTAGATTGTGTGAGCTCATGAGGTATTTGGTGCATTAACATGGGATACCTTAACATTATTCCAAAAGTATATTTTAACCTAAGAAATGTATTTATCGTAATCATCCCTCACTGGAAAATTCAACCTGCAGATCAATTAAAATCAATCAAATTGCGAGTTACAGCAAACAAACAAGAATAAAGAGCATCGCTCAAAACCTACTGTGTGTTAAAGGTGGGGTATGCGATTCTGGAAGAGTCCAGCACCACGACAGATACCACGATATAGAGCGAACGACGACCCGGCAGGTAATGTGACTAACGTTATCCGGGCTGTGGGTTAGCCAGCTGTCGCTGCAGCTGCTGCTGCTGCGGCGCTAACATGCCGAGAAGAAGCCCAGCAGCTCCAGACAGCGACACTCGCAACCCTCCTGCCACTATAGATCTTCTATAGAGACTCAGATCTTCCACTGAGTTCGTTTGCCCCGTTGGTGCGGTTCGTTTGGTCGGGTGTGAAAGCCGCAGTCGCACCAAAAGCGGACCAAACAAGTCCGAGACCTAAACCAGCTGCCGTAGTATATTTTGTAATATTTTCGGAAGATAAACCTCCGCTTGAAGGGACGAGCGATGCGCGCTCGCCGTTTGCCTCCGCGCTTCTTTATAGAAATGTATAGTTTGCATATTGTGGTGAATACAAACACTGTAACAGGTTCTGAACAGGGACAAAAGCAGCCCGCGCAGTCGTCTCTCCACAGTCGTGTTGTCTCCTTGTTGTTTTTGCCGTTTGTTGCTTTTTTTCTCTTCCGGTGGAATTTGCCCGCACGTAAATTCTGACCAATCGAAAAGCAGTTTAGGAAAGCCGCCGCGGCCGATGATGTTGTCATGTGACTGCATTTCGGTTCGTTTCACCTGGTTCGGACCAAAGCGATCAGTGCGGCGTGAAAAGGACCCAAAAAAGCTGAAAAATGCTCCAATGTATAACTGCTGGCCCTCGGTTCGGACCGGATGAACCCAACTAGAGGCGTGAAAGCAGCCTAAGAGTGGGAGTTGTACTGGTTGAACAACGTTTTGTTTTTTTTCTCAAACAGGATATGATTCTGTATGCACACAAAAATGTGTGCAGTGCTCTGAAAAAGATCCAGGAAGCGGCACATGCATATTTCCATCTATACAAACAGTAGCTGGAGACTCTCCCTGCGTCTCATTTTAAAATCCTTGTTTCAGCCTGAAGGCAGTGGAGACGCTGCTGTCTGTTTGCAGAGCAGCTTCCTCTGACAGAAACATTAATCCTCCCACCCCTCCATCCTCCTCCTCCAAACCCCTGATAGAAACAGCTTTATTTGACGGGGGGGGGGGCAGCCCTTCATATTCTTCATAACCGCTCAAACAGCTTCCTCTGACAGAAACATTCATCCCTCCATCCTCCTCAAAACCGCCGAAAGAAAAGCAGAGCATCAGTCGGAACGCTGGAGATTTCCCAGAGCAGGAATATAGTCCAACGTGACATATGTATTGTACGCGGTGCAACAAGTCAGTTTTACACTTGCCGATAACCTCGGCCACGTAAATCATGAAGTAGAGGGCAGCAGAGGACATACCTGGAATGCATGCTTGCTGCCGCACTCTCTTGTTGCCTTTGTGTGGCTCCTCGATTGCTGAGGCGATTCAAGGTGTTTCCTTGGGCAGCGCCCCCCAACGCGTGCACTGTGGCACTAAGGTTTGCTCATTTCCAATTTATTTTATTATTTTTTTTTAACTTACATTTTAAATGACGTTTCACCTCCGTAAAGCCAAGGCACCATTTGCTTGCGTTCGCTACATCTTTATAACTGATCAAACCACCATATAAGTTGAAGTCACCATATTATTTGAAACCTTGTTTTTAGCTGACTCCTGTAAAATGACATTTATACGCAACTAGTTTCAAAGGAAACGTAACGCCGACCATGCTTACGTTGAGAAAATGCTGTCATTAGCGTATCTGCCAAGTGGCAAAAACTCCTGTACTGAACGAATCAGCAAAATGTTCGCTGACAACGTATTTCATTTGTTTTTCCGCCAAAATATCTGATCTCGCAACCCAATATCCGCTCATACTGACTACACCATTTTTAAACTTTTTTTTTTTTGGTTCTTTTTAAACACTGTCTTGGTGTCACACCAAAAAAAAAAGTCTGCAGCGACTCGACACGTTTACTTTATTAACGTTTAACCAAAAACCGCGACGGACAGCTCACAGCTGCCGGTTGTCACAGGTGGGTGTTTGGGTGGGTGCTGAGGTGTTGCCAGATGGATGATAGCTGAAGCTATGATGTGGTGGTTGCTATAGTGTTGCTAGGTGCTTGTTGGGTGGGGGGTGGTGGGGCGATTTAAGGTGGCAGCCACCGTAGCGTGCTGTTCAGTGTTACTAGGCGGATACTAGGGCATCCAGCACGGGCGGGACTGGCCATCTGGCATACTTTCCCGATGGGCCGACGGGTGGTATTTGTGATCTTATGTGGTGGTGGGCCGGTCTGGGCCAAAATGCCAGGGGCGATTTTTGGTCCCAGTCCATCCCTGGTTTCCAGGACGGTTAAATAGGAGTGTTGCTTGCTGGTTGTGAGGTTGCTCAAGGGGGATTGATAAGGAGTTGCTAGATGGTTGCCAGGGTTTTGTGGGTTGGTTTTCTAGGATTTTAGTTTGTGGTTAATAGTTGGTTGCTAACTTTCAAACGACTGTACAGAACTCAGCTGCCAGGCTTCTAACCAGGACCAAGAAGTACGATCACATCACACCTGTTTTAGCCTCTTTACATTGTTCTAGGATTGATTTGAAGATCTCATTGGATACTTTTAAGGCTCTTCATGGCCTGGCTCCAGATTATATTTCAGACCTCGTAATCTCTTGCGAACCTTCACGTAGTTTGAGCTCTTCAAGGCAGGAGACTTCTGTCCCTTCCTGAGTCCAGGATCAAAACCAAGGGGTGGGGGGCAGAGCTTTTGCCATCAGGGCTTGAGGCTCTGGAACGACCTGCCTGAGGAAGTAAGGTTATCGGAGTCAGTGTTGTCTCTTCTCAAAACGCATTTTCTGTGGTTGCTAGGTTGGTCAGGTTGGGTCTTGTTAAGTTTTTATGTTTTACATATACATTTTACATTTGTTCTCAGTTCCGTTGAGGTGGAAGTATTGAAGAGCTGTCCTCCTGTCTGTTATCAGTGGCGTCTTGTCATTGCTGTCCTGTGGAAACCATGTATATCCAGAACAAAGAGAATTTCCTTAGCCCGTAAAGGAACACTTAATTCTTCGTTTTATCCAAACAATTTAATAAAAACATTTTATTGGACAGTGTTGATTATTTTAATCTGTATTATTCTTGATTTTCATTAGTCCCAACAAACTGACTTTTTTTTATTTTTTTTTTTTTTACCAATCCTTAAGATGTTTACATGCAGAATTTACTATCAGGACTCACCACAGGTTTACTTGCATACATTAAATACAGAGTGTCCCAATTTCCAGTGGTAAAAACAGCCTCCTCTCATACTTTCAACCTCTCTAACAGTAGGAATAATTTTAGCATTCTTGGACATACAGAAAAAGGTTTTGGGGTTACAAACAAAATCCAAATTCAGTATAGAACACTCCCTTTAAGCATAATGTCTCAGGATAAAGGAATGAGTATCGGCGCTGCACAAACAGATCTTCAGTTAGTCTGGGACTCTTCTAGGCTTCATTGTCGACTCAAATTCCTCTTCTTTCCCTTCTTTCAAAGCGTCCTGTTCTTTCTTCACCTCCTTCAAAGACAGCGGTTTTGTCTTTCTGTCGTATTGGCAGTATAATGTGTCTCCGTAAGAATCCCTGTTCCTGTAATGAGCCCCTCTCCCTTTAGGGAGGATTAAAGTCTGCCAGAACACAAACAAACAAACAAACAAACAGTGTGTGATGACCCACTGAGCAGCCCCTGGTTCAATAAAACCTCCATCTTGCAGCCATTTAGCTTGTTATTCCTTCATCTTCTGTCATTCCACCGACTGTCAGCGTCGTAAAGCAAAGACTGGTGGTGTTTATCTGCCAGCTAATCACCGCTTTGAATCTGAATGGGAGAAACAGGTTTGCCTGCCTTTTAACAACACAAACAAAAAGCTTGAGACGGTGAGGGTTTGTAACGCTGAGAGACTACTGAAAGGATTTTCTGGCTGACAAAAAGGTCTTTGAGAAACAATTCAACGTGGCTGAGAATAAAGCTCGTGTTAATCATCCTTGATCATGGTTTCACATTAATGTTATGAAATTACACGAAAGGTCTTGTTAATGTTCTATAGTGACAATAAATGTGACATTATAGTTTTATTATACACGGGTTTGTTGAATACTCGATTCTGATCGGTCCATTACGGCATTCCGCTATTTCTGAATGACACACCGTTGCTGTGGACGCAGTTCTGATCGTAGACTCTGGAGTCAATTGACAGAAAAAACAAAAACGTTTTAAAATGATTTTTAAATCAAATTACCGATTTCTTTAGTAAGTATCCGTGTAATAAGCGGGACCCCTTCAGGGTGATTCTTAATTTTGCAATAATGACCGGCTCGCTGTACATTATCCCTTACATGCCACTAAAAGAATTGTTAATGTTCTAAAGTGACAATTAAATGTGACAATAAACACAGGCCTTATTAATGTTGTATAATAACACTACATGCCGCAGATCTTTTAAAATGGTATTAAACATCTCAGCAATGCTCTATAGTGATAACTACCTTTTTATGATTGTTATATGACATTTATAACGTTATTATCATTACAATGTTATTATGTGTCTGTATTGACTGTATTAATATCAAAGGATGAGGCCGGCGATAATTTATATTTTTCTTATTGTCAGCAGATCCCATGAACAGTGATGGGATTAATCGATGAATGGATTATTAATAGGGCACTTACCTGATCAATCTCCTTTTCGCTCTTTGAACTTTTTTCCGACTGTGAGCATGCAAGTGCGTATGGGGGAGAAAAACGTGGAGCCACGTGGCCAAGACGGCATGCAAAAAAAAGATCCTGTATTGGGTTTGGTTACATTCTTTATCGAACGTTACAAAAACGTTCTAAAATGATAACGCCACATTATAAATACGCCCTCTTGACGTTGTGTGCTGAACGCAGTTGAGGCTGCGTTCCTCCCAGGATCAAGTGAGCTGGTAGGAAGTTGGGAGATTTAGTGGCGCTGTCACGAAAGCAGTGAGACTATCTTTACTTTTCTCTAATGATATTAAATGTCACATTAACATTCTGTAATGAAAATAAAGGTCACATTAGCGTCTTATAAGGATAATATACTGTAGGGGAGATTCATATTTTAAAATTATAAAGGTCACTTGAATATTTTATTTTTATGTGACACCAATTATTTTAACAAACGCTTAATAAAATAGATTTAAATAAGTACAGCTCCCCAGAGGGCGATCAAAGGGTCATGTGGGCTGCGGTTGTGTAATGCTAACAAATTGGTGTTAAAAAGATGATATGATGTCGCTGCCCAGTACGGTAAATAGATACCTAGTGAACTTCGAATACTGACAGAAAACATGTTGCAGCTTTGAGAAACGGATGAAAGAAACTGAAGTAGAAAATACATGAAAGAATGGATGACGGTTCTCAGATAAACTTTATTGTATTAGGAATGATTAACATGCATGGCAAACAACTTACGTTGTTCAGTGCACGATTACGCCACAACAAACCGCGCATCACCGTTTCCAACATTAAGAACTCAGCATGGAAAACAGCATAACTGCTTTTTTTTTGTCTGTTTGATTGCCGTCATTTTCTCTGAGCTGTAAGAGGCTGTAGCTTCTCCTCTCGTCTGATTACTAATTTTGCTCTCGGGGGGGAAATTTTCCAAATATCTATCTATCAAACATCAATCTCATTTTACAAAGACTTCCTGTTGGGTTTTTGGGCCGAATGGGGAAATTTAGCGCTGTCCTGATTCTAATGGGGATATCTGTTAGGTGATGGACAAATCTGCTTTGACAAAGTACATTCTTTGTTGACTACAAAAACGTATTGTCAAAGATGAAATTCACAATAAGGTGTCACAATACGGTGTTAAGGCTGATTTAATGTATGGTTCTCGAATTCCGGGGTTTTCAAACATTTTGTCAGGCAACCTCCTGGTGAGCCCCGCGACCTGGGAGTCAAAACCTCCTCAAGATAAATGTGGATTTTTCCTCCTCGCAAGGATAAATCTGAGCAGCGAGAAGTCTAATGGAATAGAAAAGAAGAACAATTTCTGCTACATATGCTAAATATTTTTTTTCTCGTACTCTTTTCTTTACCACCCGCAAATATTGGCTAGTTTCCTCAGGCCACCAAACATGACTCACATTAAACAATGTAAGAAGAAATAACCGATGGCAGCACAGTGCTGGTGTATTACAGGCATCCACACCGACTGTACTGTTTCTGAGTGTACAGGGACCAACAATTGATGACACTGACTCCTCTGATCAGCATATTCTGACTATTGTACCTTGACAACTTCTTCTGTCAATACAGCACATTCAGTGTGTGCTACGGTTAAATTATGAGACACTATGTCACCATTGGGTGCATTACTTAATGGAGGAGTAGTTTGCCGGTTATGGACGCGTTTTTGAAATATCTGGTTGTCTTGGTTTGTGGAAGTGAACATCATTTCCTGGTTTTGAAAAACGTGATCACATTCAGTTTGGTTTGGTTCGCATTGCCGGCAGTAAGTCAGACTTGTTCCCGGTGCATGTTGGACTCCGGCAGGGCTGCCCTTTGTCACCGGTCTTGTTCATTATTTTTATGGACAGGATTTCCAGGCACAGCCAGGGGGCTGGTGGGAGTCCAGTTTGGGGACTACAGGATCTCGTTTCTGCTTTTTGCAGATGATGTTGTCCTATTGGCTTCATCAAACCAGGACCTTCAGCGTCCACTGGGGCGGTTTGTAGTTTGTGACGCGGCGGGGAGGAGAATCAGCACCTCCAAGTCCGAGGCCATGGTTCTCACCCGGAAAAGGGTGGCCTTTTCCCTTCAGGTTGGTGGAGAGCTCCTGCCTCAAGTGGAGGAGTTTAAGTATCTTGGGGTCTTGGTCACGAGTGAGGGAAGGACGGGACATCGACAGGCGGATTGGCTTATCTTCCGCAGTGATCGATATCTCTATTTACCGGTCGATCAATGTTCCTACTCTCACCTATGGTCATGAGCTTTGGGTCATAACCGAAAGGACAAGATACCGGATACAGGGGTCCGAAATGAGCTTCCTCCGTAGGGTGGCTGGGCGCTCCCTTAGAGATAGGGTGAGAAGTCACCTGAGGTGGCTCGGGCATCTGTCCCGGATGCCTCCTGGGCGCCTCCCTGGGGAGGTGTTCCAGAACAGCCGGGAGGATGCCCCGGGGAAGACACGCTGGAGGCGTCAACCTCATAGTGGCACCTTTGGGCACCATGGCTATCTGAACCAAATTTCATGGCAATTCCATCCAATAGTTTGAGATATTTTAGCCTGGACCAGAGTGGTGGACCGACAATGCCATCCCTAGAGCCATTCCACTAACATGGCTAAACACAATTAATATATATTTATGAAAAACCCAACATAAGAGTTAGAACTACAACTGAGTGGTAGGATGAATACATATGTTTGCAAAATGACAATTTAAATAGTTCAAACATTTCTGAGCCATTTGTGCCCAAGCCACATCCTGTTTCTTTGACCTTCATTAATTTGGATCTCCACCTTGTTCCTCTTTAGGCCTTTTTTTTTCTTGCTCAGAAACAAGTGTGCCACTCGTGGCTTTTTAAAAGGAAGTAGTTTACCATATATAGTTGATTTTGGAGGTTATTTTTGTAAATGAGCGTGATGGATTGTTAATAGAGCAGAAACTGGTACAGCAACGACGGAGTGGATGAGCTTTCGAGGCGTCAATAGACAAAACTGCACAGCTGCAGACAATTAGCATCCTTGGGTAATGATAGACTCGTGTATACAGGAAGCACGTTTGTCTGTGATCCATGTAGACATCATATGTTTAGTATGATTAAATCCCGGGCTCAATAATCAGACACTAAGTCTGGAAGTGGGGCAGGACTTTGTTTCTTTATAGAGGAGGTGTCGTGGATTCACCAGAAGCTGCATGCTGGCTTTCTGTTCATGCTCTGCTTCTTCTGAAGTCAACAATCATCTCTTTTTGTCTTGCTGACATTGACAGAGAGACCGTTATCCTTGCTCGTGCTCGGCTGTCGCACTTCATCACAGCGGCGTCGTCAGCAAAAGTGGTGATATGATGGGACAGATGTGCGGCGCTGCAGTCGTGGGTCAGCGGTGTTTGTTTCGAAGGGAGAAGTGACTGGCTGAGGTCTGTTGATCTCAAAGTCAAGAGCCCACATACGCCGGGAGGAGGGTGTGCCACTGCGCGAGTGTTGGTGTGCTCTCCCGGCACTCGTATCAGTTGCTAAACCATCCATCAAATTACCGTGGCAACCGAGCGTCCATCGCCCCATCCATCATCCAAGGGCGACAGACGGAGAGACCGAAAGCAGTGAGAGATGTCACGGACGAGTGGAGAGATAACAAGGGGGAGAGGAGGGGGAGTAGGTGAAGAAGAAAAAGAGGAATAAGAGGAGTATAGCAACGAGGAATATTTTTGCTGGAAAATGAACATGACTTGCGTTACATTTCAAACAGGGCATTGTAAATCTCTAAAAATCGTCTGTGTCTGTAGTGGAGACTTTTATTTTGAAAGGGACAGGTTAAAACTTCTCATATTTCCTACTCTTCCTGCACTTCTTAAAGCATCAGCATATATTTTTAAGTGTGTTTCAATGTAGATTTTGGAAACTCATAACCCTTCCTATTAAAGGGAAATGCTCTGTGTTTCAACAGAAAGTTTAATAGTAATTTATTTATATATGTTGTACTCCTCAGATCTTTACTTCCTCTTTTCATTCTGGATTCTTTTCCCGGAAAGCTGCACATTTACTTTGCCCAGTTTACATTCAGTATTTCTTTCTATATTTTGATGTTAAGTAGCTTTCAAGGAATAGTTTGACAGTAACTTCCTGGAGTCTCTGCTGATTGGTCCTGGCAACGAAATGTCATTTTAACACTTCGGTTTTTGTACAGATCAAACAAACAAGATGTAACGTGTTAATGAATGAAATTTTTTCCGGCTATTTCTTGTCTTTACGCAAAGCTAAGCTAACCCAGTGCTTGGTCTGGCAGCTCTCTTGACGGACAGATAGGAGAGTGATATCGAGCTTTTCATCAGAGTCGGAGACATATTTCCTTCAAGCAAGTGTAAAGTAATTATAGGGATGTGTTTTTGGAGCTAGATTTTTTTATTTATTTTCATGCATTCAAGCGTTAATTAGAACAGAATATGTCAGGGTGTCCTGGTAGAGTGTCGTGTCCTCACCGTAGCGGCCAGGGTTCGAATCCAGCCCGCGGCCCTTTGCTGCATCTCACCCCCCCCTTGCGCTTTACCTGCTCCTGTCACAAAAAGCCCCCAAAAAACGACAAAAGATAATCTTTAAAAAGACGTAAAGATGTCAAGGCCTGTGTGTGTGTGTGTGTGCGGCAGAACTGCCATGTAGCTCGTAACGCTAGAATGTCCTGTTGAGACCACGCCTGCGACTGTGGGACGCTTAGGGTGCCTTCACACCCGCCTCATTTACTTCGGTTGAATCGTACCGGAGTTCCTTTGGTCAGGTGTGAAAGCAGCAGTCGCACCAAAAGCGGACCAAACAAGTCCGAGACCTCCTTGAACAGGCGGTCTCGGTACGCTTTCAAACGAACTCTGCAGCGGTTCGTTTGTGGTGAGAACGTGATCCGACCTGGAACCGACCCAACTGCAAAAAGTACTGATCATTTTTCGACTAAAGCGGCTGCCGTAGTCATATTTTCGGAAGATGAGCGTGTCAGAGTTAAGAATTAATGCGCGCCTCCGCTTGAAGTAATGAGCGATGCGCCCACACTCGCCGTTTGCATCAGAACGTTGTTTTCCAGCCGCCTCCGCGCTTCTTTATAGAAATGTATAGTTTGCATATTGTGTTGGATACAAACACTGTAACAGATTCTGAACAGGGACAAAAGCAGCCCGCACAGTCGTCTCCGTAGTTGCGTTGTCTCCGTTTTGTTTGCTGGCTTTTTTCTCTTCTGTTGGAATTTTCCTGCAAGTAAATTCTGACCAATCGAAAAGCAGTTTAGGAAATACGCCACGGCCAATGAGCGATGTGGATGTAGTCATGTGACTGCATTTTGGTTCGTTTCAACTGGTTCGGTCCAAAGCGATCAGTGCGGCGTGAAAAGGAACCAAAAAAAGCTGAAAAATGCTCCACTGTATAACTGTTTGCCCTCGGTTCGGACCAGATGAACCCAACTAGAGGCGTGAAAGCAGCCTTAGTTTCTCTGTTCATGGTATTACATGGGCACAGAGAGCATTTATCCTGTACAAGAGAGACCGCGAGAATGGTTGGTTTCTCTGCAGTTGCAGGGACGTTGGGATGGGGACTTGCGGTACGTTTCTGAAAGACAGTCCTGGGAAGCGTGGTCCTCGTCCGCAGCGCAAAGTTCAGTTCAGTTCATCTTTATTCATTTCCCGAGGGCAATTTGGTTACAGCATACAAGCATGAGACAATCACTATACAAGTAAGATCATAGACCAACTGCTCGGCTCATGCACTGCGTGGCCTTCATAGTGGCCAAGTCCCCCCCCCCCCGCCTTATTTGTAAAGAAGCAGGCCTTTCACTTGAGACCGTTATTCGAGTCTGTGTTTGAAAAGTACTGTGGGTTTGATCTGCTCCAGTTTGCTGTGATAATTTGCTGCTGCTGTTTGCTGTTAATCGGCTTCACGTTAAAAGCTCTCCAGAGGTTCAGGGGGGACTAATCTCTTCACCTGCTCGAAAGGACTTTTACCGTGAAATACATGAAGAAAGCGCTGTTTTCATTAACAGTAGTTTAATTCAAGACGGCAACGTCTAATTCACTGGACGTAAAACCTGAACAGAAATGGTATTTCTGTTAAAAAGCGAAACTGACTCTGTTGTTGCACTGATTTGAAATAACGCCGGATTTAACGTGTGAGATAATTTAGTTTCTAGCCACGCCAGCAGGGGGATTCTACTGAGGGTACTGTTAGTCAGTCTGCCCACCACTTTGGTCCGGACTTAAATATCTCCGTAACTATCAGATGGAACGACATGACGTTTGGGACAGACATGCATGGGCCCCAGAGGATGAATCCCACTGACTTTTCCTCCAGCTTCACCATGAGGTAGGCATTTCTGTTTCGATTTGAAAGAGCGCAATAACAGTTGAATAGACTGTCCGGACATTCATGTTCCCCTCAGGATTAATTGTAATAACTTGCTTGCCTGCTCAACATCAGCCTCTTAGCATTGCCATTGTGAGCATGTTAGCACGGCCGTAGTCTCTCGTTTCACTTTTCCGGTCCCCAGCTAGTATTTGACTTCAGAATATTCCAGGAATCCCAAACACAAATACATTTGGTGTTTATTTGAAGTGGGCTCCAAGCTGGGGCTCCTAACTGGCCTAATTCAGGAGGAGAAGGGCAGCGATTGGTCACATTTGCAAACATTCCCGATCTGTGGAAACATTGCAAAGACTGGCCCAAGAGGAAGCTCTGCCAGGCTCTTAAGATATTGCTTTAATTTGGGTCAACACTTGTGACTGAAGCGATTTCGCAGTGGGTAATGTGACTGAAATTGGAATTTTCCTCATGTCTCGATTTGATGGCCACCTCATTCAGGTTCAGAAAGTGGCAGTTTATACAGCCGTCCATATATTTTCCAAACTGCTTAGCAGGGCCGCTCGGAGCTGAAATGGATCCCAGCATGCATCGGTTGACAGGCAGGGTACACTCTGCCACCCGCCGGTCTGTCACAGCGCTAGGAAACATGAGCGACAACCATTCACATTCACAGCCGGGGGCACTTCAAAGTTTCCACTTCAGCTTACCTGCGCGTTGCTGGGCGCACAGAACATGCAAAGTCGGCGGGTCGGGTTTAAACCCACGACCTTCTTCACGTGAGGCGACAGCGCTAGCCACTGAGCGAGCGACCGTGCGATGGTTTAAGTCTGTTTGAAACAGCAGATTTCAGTCCTGGAAAACATGTATATGATACTTTGAAGTGTACCCCCCCCCCCCCACACACACACA
>CM022484.1:5912917-5927652 GCA_011952105.1 Coreoperca whiteheadi
GGGGTTTTTTTTTTTTTTTTTTTTTTTCCTTTTTTAAATTTCAGGCATAAAAATGTTCTTAAAAAAACGAGTCAACAACTTGCGACCTTTCCACATTCACTGCCTCAGTCTTTGTCCTGCACAAAACTGAGAACACACGCCGCATCAGTGTTGTGAACGTTACTGCGCGGAATATCGGAATCCACCTAAAGTGCAACTTTCATCTTTTTTGCCTCCTGTGTCTAAAAGTCAAAAGTTTTCGGCCTGCAGCTGTAAATCCACTCTTCTTCCCGTGGACTTGAACCGAAACTCAGCCTCACTCCATTATTTTGCCTGGAGAGCTGAACGTGATCTCGGCCTGATTCACTTATTCTCTCTGGAGACTTGACCTGCCGAACGCTGGCCTCATTCCATTTCTCTTCTGTCTCGGTGTACATTTGGACAAATTTACAAACTCAACGTGATTACATTACTTCCTCGGTAGAGTTTAATATACACTCAGCCCCGTGCTGTTTGCGTCCGTGTAGATTTGATTGTAAACTCTGCCAAATTGAATTTCCTTCGCTGCAGAAAAACATGGCTTGATTCCATCTTTTGTCTCTGTAGAGCTGAGCATACACTAATTCCATTTCCTCTCTCTCTCTGCCTGTTTTTAGATCCACCTCTAATAAAATCGGCCTGATTCCATTTCTCCTTTTCTGTGTCTTTTGTCTTTAGATCCGTCTGTACGCTCGGCCGGATGCCATTTCTAGCGGCGCGGGGGACTACGCCCTCCACATCACCAAGAGGCTTCTGGGATTTTACCAGGACTACTTTAAAGTTCAGTACTCCCTGCCCAAGCTAGGTAAGGCCGCTGACGTCTTCCTCTCCCTTTGTCGTTATTTGGTCGTGTTGCTGCTGGTGGGTTTTTGTTGGTTCACTTCAGTGGGATCAGATTCGGGTTAAAGACACTCGTTTTACTGTGATGTTTCGGCTTTCTTTAAATAAAAAAAACCACACCGTTAACTCTCCGTCCCCCTGCTGATCCAAATTAGAAAAGAGATAAGAAGTTCCCCTTCCTGGGCTGCCCGTTTTCGGGAAGTCAGCCAACTCTTTGTGCGATTGCTGTTGGGTCAATCAATTTGTGCTCATATCAGGCAAAGAAAACACTATGTCCTCCTTTTTCTTCCTGTGTGTCGGGGGGATGTTCACTGTGATCAGGTCTGGGAATTGAACCTGTCAGTACTTGAACAGCTGTTTCTGTTCAGACATTAAACACTTGTGCATTTGAGAGTTAGCTTATTTACTTAAATGAAAAGAGGATTCTTAACACTCAGCAAAGTAAGGTATCAGGGTGAGCGCTTCACCTTGTCATACTGACACTCAGTGCCAACTCTGCCTCTTTACCCTGCTTATTTTTAGACTCTCAAGGTAGCTGGTTGCCTAATTAATCAAATTAAAATGAATAAAATGCAAGTGCACTCGTGTCCACTGTCAAATTAAAACAGAATAAATGTCTTCGCACACTATTCTTTGAAGCTTTTGAAATGGGTGCGTATGTTAGCAACAGCTGATGTTGGTGCACTGAAAGAAGCTGAAGTGGCGCTTGAAACAAAGGCACTGGATTGGCAGTTACTGTAAAATGGACACAGTGAAAGAGGTTTGTGTGAATGTCGAGCGAGTAGAAGTTTCAGTTTGAGGTGATAATTGTCCTGTTTTCTTATATTTATTTAGCTTACTCTTAAAAATGTAATACTTTGGTGGCAGCACACACTAAAGGAAATTGGACCTGAAGTTGAAGTGGATGTTCTGAAAGAGTTTACATTTCAGATGAAGTGAAAGTACTGCAATAGGTTGAAGTGTCACATGACAACCAAACACTGAAAGGAGTTGCAATGTCAGTTGAAGCGATAATTAATTTAGTCTGAGTTTTATTTTGCTCACTGTCTCTCTTTTCTGCTCACAAACTTTACTTATCGCACTAGTTTTTAGGCTTACATGATTAACGTAAACTATAAAATAAAATTGAAAAATGACAGCGCTCGTTTCCACTTGGAAAAATCATAAATTTAAAACAGCTTAAATGTCTTAAAAAGCTTTTGGAATGTATCTGTATGGCATAAAAGAAGTTGAAGTGGCAGTTAAAGCATAAGTGATTTAATGCAGTTTAAGATTCCGTTAAAGTTTAAGTGCTGAAAGGAGTTCAACTGTCAGTAGAAGTGAAAGAGCTGCAAGGGGTTGAAGGTTCACTTGAAGTGCAAATGCTGAAAGGAGTTCAAGAGTCAGTTAAAGTGATAGAACTCCAGTTTTTAAGTTTTTTTTTAGCTCTCTCTTTTGTGCAGCTCCATGTCGACATGTTACTTGTTTTAAAACTAGTGAGGAAGTCGGTTACATAATTAATTAAAGGAAACAGGTAAAATCCAGTCTTCTTCTCTCCCTGAAAGATTGCAGATTTAAAACAGCTGAAACAGTGCAACTATTTTCTGCACCTTTTTAAAATGTGTTTGTATTGTGGTAAATGCTGGATTTCAGAGCACTTAACAGAACTGAATTTTAACCTGAAGTTTAAGCACCAGAAGAAGTTAAAGTGGTAGTCGAATGGAAGTGATTGCAGGGGTTTGTAAGTGTAAGTGTACGCAGTAAATGGAGTTAAAGTGAAAGGGTTGGCATGGGTTTGAAGAGTAACATGTCATGTGAAGTCTGAAAGGAGTTGAGTGAACCAGCGTGCACAGTGCCAGCACCCTGGAACCAGTTCGGCTAAAGTGAATGCAATTGCTTTGCTGCTGAAAGGAGTGGAAATGTCTCTTGGAGAATAAATACTGAAGAGTCATTTGCAGAGATAAAAGTGATTAAAGGAAATTCCCATCCCTAGTGCTAATATTAAATACAACAACCAGTGTTTGTTTGCAATGTCAATAAATGTTGTATACAAGGTGGAGTAGTTTTGCGGGCTTGTGTTCGACCAGTTAGGGAAGTTCGCCACTGGAAACTCCACTCTGATGCCCATCAGAAAGTCTTAGGTTTTCAAGTGTTTTGGGGCCCAGGTTTGAAAACTCAAACCAGGTTCCTGCATTAAAAATGGAGGTTAATAAGCTCCTGACTTGAAAAGGGTTGTGGAAATGTACGACTATTAAGCGCTATCTGTCGCTGCCTGGCAATTCTTTCAGCTCAGCATGCTCACTTTGGGATGGTTAGTAGATCCTTTTATTTCTAGTTCCATTTAGACTTTCTAGTATTAGTATATAGGGCAACATTGGGACACATTTTTCATTCAGGGCTACAGGTTCATGCTGTAAAACGTTGCGCCTCTCAGCAGCAGTTCTACCTCCTAAAAAATGAACGTACAGGTCTGTGCGACCATATTTGGTGTTTACACTCCCTTCTTTCCTGTCCAAGTTAATGAATCGTGTCAGAGCAGTCGAATTTCATCTCCCTTTCTTTCGTCTTCTTCTTCTGTCTCCATAATTGTTTGTGTTTTACACTGCTGTCCTGCCAGAATCAATTAGCTGTGTCACAGCGGTGCACTTCCTTTTTCCTCTCCACGCCCAAACAAGCCAATGTGATCACTGCGGCTCCATATTGTATATGTCAGGCACTTCCTTCCTGTCCACATTCATTCATCACGTTAGCTATTCACTTTAAGTCAAACCTTTCCGTTTTTTTCCCCGATCCGCTCAGATTAGGTTTGACATTTATTGCCCCTCCCTGACCTTTACAATCATATTAGCTGCAATAACAGGCCGTTCCATGCTGAGTTAGGGGGGACATCCCATGCTGTGCTTCAAGACCAGGTCGCACAAAGATATCACGTATAAACCTGGTCAACTTGTCAAGAACTTGCCAAAACCCTAATATTAAATACAATGACCGGACGTGGGGCGACAGGGCCTTGGATTGGCACAAGATTTTGTACAGACGGTCATGGTTCCTAGATGATGGTCTATCTTGACTTTGGTGACCCTCTGACTTTTCGTCTAGCGCCCCCATGAGGTTTGTGGGTGTTTTTTTTTAAATTCATGTCCCCCTCAGGACAGGTGATCCCTTAATTTTTCATTTAACACCATAATAAGGTCAGGGGGTTTTTTTGTTTTTTTTTTGTCAAATACTATGGTTTATAAATAATAAACTTCCTATCAGACTGTACTATATGTTTAATGCTAATTAGCAAATGTTAGCAAATATTACACCTTATGTTAGCACGCTGACGTAAGCGTTTGACTGAAAGCACCGCTATGCTGAAGTGCAGCCTCACAGAGCCGCTTGCTCCATAGAAATATTATATTATGCACACCAGTCTTTATCTTGTTGGCGCAATATTGCGTGAAGAGGTCGGTAGGGATGTTGGTGAAGAGGAGCCCAACGTGCAGATTCCTCCTGCACAAGACAGCGACTTACAACTTCAGGGTCATCAGATCAGGTCTGTGTGAAACTAAAGTGGTTATGTTTGAACCTCGTGTTGAGGAGTTCAGCGGGCTGGAGATAGAAATAGTCAGATAATTGGCTTCTACTTGTCCGATGTTCTGAAAACCATTATAGAACCTGGTGTTGCTGCTCAGGATGCTTCAGACCCAAGTAGCAAAAATGTCTTTGCTCTACCGTGCCCTTCAGTAAACCCTGGCACATCTGGCCTTTGGACTCGAGCCAGACTTCGTGATCGATGGCACACCAGAATCCACCCAAGTACACTGGTCTGATTCCAGATGTTAACATTTGCCCAAAGCTTGGCTGTTTGCCTCTAACTGGAGCTGATTCTCACGCCAAATCATCCCACGCCCACATTCCTAAACCCGAGCCAAAGGTGGCAACAGTATGTGGGCCAGAGCCGGCTCACGTTTAGTCCTCCAATATGCCAGCACTCTGCATTTGTTGTAGAGACCATATATATATTTTAGATAGATAGATTTCAACTTTTTTTCTGGGATTAAAGCTTAGCACTTCAACCAGATCGTGATGCAGATGGTTGGAGAGTCTCTGTGGTGCTCCTGTAATATAATTATGATAATTATCTTTGTTTATAGAGAACTTCTCACCTCCCAAGTGGTTCAAAGGCAATCAATGAATTATAAAACGATTAGCTTTTTCAACAAAGCGGACAAAACCAATTGCAGTAATATAAGATAAATAAAAAGAAAATCCAAGTAAAATAACAAAACTCAAGTAAAATCACGATAAGCTCTCCGCTAAAAGTATTTTTCAAGAAGAGGTTTCAAAGTTGCTCTGACCAGCGTTGTTCCAGAGCCTCCGGGCCCTCTGTGAAGACGCGGTCCCCTCTGGTTTTAGGCCGTGACTCTGGAACAGACAAAATACATCTGCCAGAAGATCTCCAGCTACGTACAGACTAGTATGGTACTAAGAGGTCCAAAATATTAGGGGCAAGGCCATAAAGAGCCCTTAAAAGTAATAAACAAGAGCTTAAAATCAATTCTAAGACATACTGGGAGCCAGTGTAAGCAGGCTAAAACAGGTCGTGCCTCATGATTCTGCAAGCCTGGCAGCTGAGTTCTGTAAAGTCTGTAGTCAATCAATAGATTTGTGTTCCAGTGAAGAGTAGGCCTGTCACAATAACTCCATTATCGACGTACATTATCGTGCAATATACAGTATACGATATGTGATTATCGCCTGTCGCGATATCCACTTATCGTATGTGGACGTGACCGTGAATAACCTGCCAACATGATGCCAGAATCAACAGCAGGGTTTCCCCTACCGTTACTATACGGCCTCTTAAGGAATGAATGACAGTATAGCCTCCCCCTGAGCCAAATGTTTAACATTTATTTAAGTGCAATGTTTTTTTGTTACCAGAGCCGGAGTCCATTTTCGTTATTGTTTCGGTTGTGGTTTTTTCACACTCCAATCCCAGTGTCTGAATATTCTTAAGAATTCTAAGTAAATTAAAATGGTGTACTTGCATTATTATGCTTAGCGTTATATCAGCGGCATAAAATGGTCTTAAAATGACAATAATGTCGTTCATCGCAATTATTTCTGGGACGATATATATCGTGACAGGCCGATGAGAGAGAGACCTTGAGCTGTCAGTTCATTGGTCAGTCTCGGTGATTCTGGTGCAACATGGAGTTGATAATGAAAGTTGATGTTTTGGGTTGCTTAGCGTGCTGGCAGCGTGGTCCTGAACAGGAGCCTGGCTCGCAAATGGATGGATGCAGCCCCCAGAGGGTTACGCTGGTACTGTGCCAAACAGCAGTCCCAAAATCCCCAAATGCCCTCCCAGCTCAGTGTTTGCAAGTTTTGAAATTCAAATTAGCTCCAAATTCAAAGTGTGAACTGTGGTAAATTACATAAATGCAAAGAGCAAACTCTCCCCGCGTGGACACTTCTTCTTCTTTGATTTGATTTTCTGTTTTAAATCTAGTCAGATATTTCCTGTTTTTGAGTGTGTGTGTGTGTGTGTGTGTGTGTGTGTCAGCAGCGATGCATTCTTCCACTATAAATCGGCGCTTGTGTGTGTTCACCCTGTTCATCTACATATATCCACATATCCGCGTGGATTCTGTGTGTGCGAGTGTGCACATTCATACTGATGTTGACATCCGTCTTTACCACAGCTTGCCTCTTACTCCACCCCGGTGCTGCCAGCTCTTTCCCTGCGTGCGTGTGTGTGTGTGTGTGTGTGTGTGTGTGTGTGTGTGTGTGGTCCCAGAGCCTCGGGGCTCCATCTGTTGTCATGCAGGGCATCGAGCTCCCCAGAGAGAGCGAGGGCGAAGTGATGAGTTGAGATAGAAATTTAAAGGGACAGGGGGAAAACTGCCCTGTACAGACGGATGAAGCTACAGATCATAACAGTAAAGAATCTTAGTCAGAATCACTTCGTGTTTTGTCCCAGTCAGAGACAAGCCTAAGGATGTCCGTCTGTCTGTCCGCATATCTCAACATCTACCATCAAGAGTGCCATTTGCTGTGGATGTTCCCGTCCCCCAGAGGAAACCTAACGATTTTGTTGACCCCCCCCGACCTTTCCTCGAGTGCCACCATCAGGCCAAAAAACAAATCCACTTTAAACCCCATTTACACCTGCTACTAACATGCAATCTGTATCAAAGCACGCCGTAAAACCCATTGCAATGGGAAAATTGGTCAGATCGGTCAGACCACGTTGTCTTGTTGCGGTGTGCTCAGGTCTCAGCCGGGTGTAAATTACATCTGTTTAGGGGAAAGGTCACTTAACGCCGCCTCTTCCTGCTAGCTCAAGCTACAGACAAGCCTTTCTTCTGGGAAGGAAACGAACTAGAACCAATACTCAGCATCCCTTCAAGAGACCTTTGAGGTACAGCAACAACGTGCAAGCTAAGAGCCATGGGCCCGAGCCAGCACGAGTGCAAGCACGCTTCTCTGATTAGCTTCTAAACGCTGTACAATAAGTAAAAATAGTCTAGTTGGCAAGGCTATGAGAAAGTAGTCCACGGGAAGCCTTTGGCTGTCTTAAACTGTCATGTGAACCTCACCTTGCATGTCGTAGAGGTCCCTGGAGAATATCGCTTTCTTGACCTTAGATGCGCCATGCTTGTCCGTTCCACCTTGGTAATATGCGTGCCGAGATCCCATCAGCATGAGCAGGTGATGAGAAGGCTTAATGATACCAGATGCCAATATCCAGATACAGATGACCTGTTCACACCAGATGTGGTCTGCATTCACACCGTTACGCGTTTTTTCGATGTCCAGACGTGCTATAAATGAGGTCAAGATAACACAAACATGCTGTGACGCGAAATCTGGGTCGTTCATTTTGACTTGTCATCTACATTTGTTTTCAGGTCTAGCTGAGTCCACACGGTCATGCTGACCACGAACCGCATCGTCCCCGGTTCAAGTCCTGCCAGGGACCTTGGTTGCATCTCTCAGTTCTTGTAATCTCGCTGTAAATTACAGGAAGGCAGCTTGAAAATTAAAATTTGAAAGCTGGGCGCCTGAAAAGAAGCACTCAGTCTTTGATTCTGCTGACAACAAAACGTCCAACCACGTTTGAGCATAAAGGCAACACTAAGTGCTACATTGCCGTAACTTTGGTTTTACACTGAACCCGCCACTTTGTTCAGTGGCACCTTCTCCACTTGTTCTTCGATGTAACGAAGTCGACTGTAATCGGCACGTTTTCGCAGAAAGTCACGTTTCAGCTGCAGCATTTGGCCCGAATAACAGGCGAGAAAGGAATATATGTTGCCGTGTGTGAAGCAGCGCTCTTTGTCAGTCTGATATCACCTCAGTTAGTGATGCAGCGATAAGTGGAACAAGCAATCAAGTGAACAGTCGCTGATGTGGGTTTTAGTTTTACTGAGGTGGCTGTACCACACACCAGTATGATCACAATAACAACATCCCTCCAAGTTCTAACCCACATCAGGGGTACGTTCTGTTCCGCACGTTGGTAAGTGCACAGCACGATACTGAGGATACGTCAGCGTCACTAAAAATGTAAAAGGATCTACTCTGTAGAGTCTTATTAGTCTTCCATCTTTCTAACTGTTCCCGCCATCACAGTAGCTAGTAAGGAAGGACTTTCACCGGCTTGGGGAAGTTGTATCTTAACTCGATGCCGCAGCCTGTAGCCGCATCCAATTTGTAGCTAAGCTATAGCATAACTGTCACGCTCTGCTCACGCTACGCCGCGTCTGAACACATAGCCGGTGAAACAACGTTTGCTGTTGTTTCACTGCAGCTTTTTCTTGTCTCAAACTCCACTGGATTATAGGAAAAAGTATCCTGGCAGGAGCAGCTCCTCTCCTGTACCTCCCAAATATAAAGACGTGCACCAGGAGAGCTCCGAATTAAAGAAACATCTGTAGCCGAGGAAAGGACGGATCCAGTGGAGCATACAAATCCGTCCCTTTTTCCATCCTTCCCTCTTTCTTTACTTCCTCCCCTCTTTCCCTCCCTTACTTCTTTTTCCCAACTTGCAAACGAAACCCGGAGACACTCGAGCTCCTTCCCTTTCTGCAGAAGCTCATTCCCGGCCTGGGAGTTGGCTTTATCCTCTCGCTCTTTTCAATCCCGAAGTCGTAGATAACGTAAAGAAGCGATAACGGGCCTCGCCGGGCTTCCGCAGGAGTTCATTTGACGGTTCCAGTGGAGCAGAAGTCTTGCAGCAGCAGAGCGAGCAGGGGCTCAGGTGATCCGACTGTCAGGAGAATTACACTGAATATCTGAGTGTGTCTGAACGTGTGTGCGAACACGCCAAGTGGACTAATGTGTTCTGTTGAGTTCTGGCTCCATCTGGGCTCCACGGAGACACACAGACCGCACCGCCTGAGGTCCAACACACACACACACGCACGCACGCACGCACGCACGCACGCACGCACGCACGCACGCAACACATAGAGGAACACACACCTACGTTCCTCTACTTCTATATCTTTTCATCTTTTCTTTCCGTACTTCTTTCTTTCCCCTTTGTCTCTCGCTCTTTCTCTCATGCCGTCGCCTCGGGCTGACACACAACAACAGATGGACTGAACTGAAACACACACACACACACACACACACACACTTGCGCGCGCGCACACACACACACACACACCCACACACCCACACACACACCCACTCACACACATACGCCCAGAGCTCCAGGCCAGTCAGCTGTCTGCCTGCTGCTGCCTCAGTGAAGCTGTAGAGCTGAAGTGTCTTCCAGTCAGTCGGTCCGTCCGCCTCATTCGGAGCTGTTTGAAAGAATTTGGCATTAATATTCTATAAAGTGAGGATGTTTTTTTTGTTTTTTTAGAACGCAGTGACGTTACAACATTTCTTCACAGGACAAAAGAGGCGGCAATAATACGAGAAACCGAGCCTCTTTTCCACCGCTGAACATGGAATCGCCTTCACAATCTGACCCGACTTTAGTGAAAATTCTAGTGGAGATCCCAAAGTGTCCAAACATATCACACGTCAGTCTGAATTTTTTTTGGGTGCATGTAAAAGTATGCGCAGAACATCTAGAATATTTCCATTTGATGCTAAAGCTGCAGCCATAAAAGCAGTTTAGATTTTAATATGTCACTAGGAATCAAGCAATGGCTCTCAATGACTTTTTTGTCCAGAGAGCAGAGGTTGGTAGTAACGAGTTCCATTTACTCCGTTACACTTGCGTGAGTAACTTTTAAAAAAAAAGTACTTATAAGAGTAGTTTTACTGCTGTGGTTTTGCTTGATAGTTTACAGAACTCCAGTCTTAAAAAAAGAGTCCTTCACATAGACCCTTTTAGTGTTAATCATTTTATTAGATGGTGCCATGAGCTGAGCAGACCACAGTACGTTTTCTATGGATGAATGAATTAACGTTAGCTACCAACTGTCGCAAATCATGAATAGTCAAGATGGCGTTTTTGTCTGTCTGATTGCATTGTTTCTAAAAAAAAAAAAAAAAAAAAAATTACGATCAAACAATTACTCAGTACTTGAGTAGTTTTTTCCACCGAATACTTTTTTACTCTTACTTGAGTAATTGTTTGAATGACTACTTTTTACTTCTACTTAAGTACAATTATTCTGAAGTAACGATACACTTACTTGAGTACAATTTTAGGCTACTCTGCCCACCTCTGGCCGAGATATTTGTCTCAGTCTCTTTGAAGCTGCACTAATCAATCTCTTTGTCCTAACATTGGACTCAATGATTACGTGTAAAAGGAAAGGCCTCGTAGTTTCAAAATCTCTGTTTTAGTCCATTAAACATACGAATCACACGAATCCTTTATACTTTCCGTTACTGATGATCACTGAGGACCATTTTCATAGGAAAAACATGAGATCTACTTTTGTACTAATTACGTTCCTACGTCAGATCAGGCCGCTCTTAGTGCTCATCCGTCCTTTAAAGATGCTCCGTGGACATCCACTCTGATGGCTGTTTCTGTGCTGCCGGCACAAACAGACTGAAAATGAATGAAGATGTTATCACTGTTATCTAGTTCCAAAGTCTTTTAGCAACAATTTCTTTCTCTGACCTCACCACTGAAAGGTAATTTGGAGGTTGGTGCGTGGTTCAGAGGACAGGATGGATGAGTGCCGGGTCTCTTTAGGACACGGTCTCTGTTTCAAAGCAGTTTGGGAAACAGCCAGAGGTGAGGAATTTATTTCCAGCAGTGAGCAAAGTAGAGCCAAAACCATCCAGGACCTCTGAGAGGAGTTTAAAGGGATTATTTCCAAAGAGCTGGAGGATGACAGTCACAGATGAGACTCAGTGTCTCAGATCCCGAGGAGATACTGAGGTGAATTGATTTCACACAGGCCTCTTCAGCTGAGGAGACAGTATCAGGTTCAGGGTTAACAAGCCGAACGCTGCTGTTCGCCTAAAACAAAGAGCTGTATTGAATTGTTTGTGGATGTGCTTAAATTGCTTTTTTCCTACTAGCTGTGGGGCCTCAAGGGTGGGGGTGTCGCTGCAAAGCCACATGGCAGCTGTATAGTTGCTAATACAATATATCAGTCATTGTTGTATCTTTTGTTGAAATGGCAGTGTTTAAATGTCAATAACCTGCAGCATGGCTTTGGTGGTTTGGACAGTGACAATATAACACAATACCCCTTCAGTTTGGGTTCAATTACATCGAACAACGGTCTTTGGCTGATGGGTGTCGTCCATATTTGTTTGGTAAGTGCCCAGTTGGGTACATCAGAGCGTTCAGCAGAATCTGAGGTTCCCGGTCGTAATTATGACTTGGAAGTTGACGTGAACGTTGAACATTGAACGTGACATTTGATGCATGGGTCAACAAATCATAGGAGACCGCTGTTCGTTTCTCAACCGACGGCCGCTGTTGTTTTTTTGTTTTTTTTAAAGCACGACCACGATCGTCCCCTTACCCTAATCATCATTGCTGTAACCGTGACGCGAAGCTACCGTAACCTTGCGGAAGTAAACCTAATCGACCTTAACCCTGGGTACCTTAACAAAAGCGTTGTCACGTCATAAAACCGGTTTCTCTTTCAACCATATTTAGTTCACGTTTAACATGTGAGTACAGACAGGTCTTCTTCAAATCACCTAGTCAATGCTGGGCAATCTATCCTGGAACACTTTTCAGAAAGATGGATAACCAAACCCTTGTGGGAAGAAACATCGACAAACTGAAGGCGTAAGCCTGTTTGGGAGTTGGATGAACTATTCCTGATACCACAACTGGACCCTTCTGGTATGTAGTGGATGCTAAGTCCAGTTTGTTGATTGATGGGTGCCTTTTGTCAGTGTTTTTCTCACTGGGGCAGAGTGAACCGTCCGATAACCCATGACGCCAATTCTTGGTAGCCGCAGATACACGTGTATCAACTCGCGAGAAGCGATGCGGACTGGGGGTGGGAGACAGAAGAGTTTCATTAGCATGGGTACAGTACAGTTTCCTCCTTGACGGAAGCAGTATCACTTCCTGTCTGTCTGTTTACTGATTCGTTGTCCCTTCAACACGCAAACCAGAAGATCTCAAACCTCAACACTTCCGTGATCTTGATCTCCTGTGTGCGTGGCTATTAGTGTCATGTCAGCATGAGAACCGAGCTCATTATGCAACACACACACTCGCTGTATCTTTAAAAGCACCAATTAGAGACATTTAATCACTGCACTGTCTGGACGAGTTACACTCAGTTTCAGAGAGAGAGAGAGGACTCTGAGTTAACGTGACTCACCCTCAGCTTGTTAACCAACCACAGAGGGCTGAAATATCTACATTGGATAATACATTTATGAGCAGCAGCAGGCATGTTTAAGCATCGTGTTTAAGTCGGCCGACTGCATCAGTTTCAATGATTTGAAAAACAATAATATGGCATTAGAGGAACGCTGTCTTTTGGGCTGATCCAAAAATGGTTTGATCTGTTGATCTTGATCGTGCTGTGCAGCCAAACATTGTCCAAACCCAAATGAATCTATTGTAAATTCGAGCCCCGAGGTTTCCAAACACATCAGACTGAATTAGGTATAAAGGGAGGCACAAAACGAAACATTTCCATTTTGACGGAATGGCGCCGCCACCGAAAAATGGGGTCTTATATTTGACTGTACTTTGTGTCAACATCATATAGTAATTAAGAGCTGAATGAGCTGATAATATGAGACTGCCAGGCAGCTTGGCATGGCTCTATGGCTGGTTATGACCGTCGGTCAGTCCACCACTTTGGTCCAGACTGAAACATCTATTGGCTCTACTGAATAACTACTGGAAGCACTGACATGGGAAATCTTGTGCAGACATTTGTGGTCCCCAGTGGATGAATCCCAAGGACTAATGATGATCCCCCTGAATGTTGGACATTTGTGGTTTACAGTAAAATGTAAACTGTAAAACTTGGTTCTGACATTCATGTTCCCTTCATGACGAATTGTAATAACTTTGTTGATTCTCTGACTTTTCCTCAAGGGCAACAGCGACCAATCCTTTTTTTTTTTTTTTTTTCTTATGATCAAATACCTGCAAAACCAATGACATTCCCATCAGCCTCAGCTGTACTTTAAGTTAAGCAAATGTCAATTTGAATACACGCTAAACTAAGGTGTCGAACATGGTAAATATTATACCTGCTAAATGAAGCTCTGGCGAAGGTTCAGTCGGGAAGACTTCCGCATGCTCAGGCGGAAGTCGTTTCTCACGCCATCCTGCCGCTCACTCCTCTTCCCTGCTCTCATTATCCGGGGCTGTCAGTCGGGATATCAGCTGTTCCATCAGCTGGTCTCATCTATCCAATAGCACAGCGACACCCCTTCATTGATCACCCTACTGCCGTCAGTTTGAACAGGATTCTGTCTCCGCCTGCAGTACGGTCATGCCACTCCGCGCAGTCTCCGCAGATCCATCAGCTCATCGTTCCGTCAACCTCTTCATCCGTCGGCCTCAGCAGAGTCATCCATCACCGCCGATTTTGGTAATGGAGGGCGTCTGCCACTGCTCAGGGCCCTCTAAGCGCCAAAGACTCCGTTAACATCATCTGTTTCAAACACACTATCTTTACTTCGTTCACTGGTCTGCTGAAGCATCAGCATGTTTGTCATTGAGCATGTCCAGCCTCACAGAGCTTCTGCCATGGCTGTAGACGCTCGGTCTTGTTCCAACTTCAAAGCTACTTGAGGAGACACAGAAGGGGGAAACTGAATGTTAAAAGACTAAAAAAACTGGAACTTTTCAAACAAATTTTGAACCTTCAGGTTGCGATTGTGGCAGAGTGAGACTGCCGGGTTTAAGACCGGGTAGAGACAAGTGTCGCCAGCTCTTTTCCAAACGAAAGTAGCTAGCTCCACAAGTCGCCAGATGATGTCGTACGCTCATTTGCACATTGGTGACGCCACTGCGCATTCGTTTGCCGAATAATCACAAACTCCCTACGGGTACTTCCTATATTTGAAGTAAAAAAGTTTTAAAAAAAATCTACAAAAAGGAGGGAGAAGATCACACAAACTATTTACATATCAGAGAAGAATCGGATAAAATATTATTCTACACTTTGTATGTATGTATTTATGCTAAATGAATCAGTATCTACCTACAAGAATTTAACGGTGTGTGTTAAATAAAGAATTTGTCGTCGTCGTCCAGCTCCGTAACCTCAGCGCTTGTTACATTGTTACATTCTCCATTGTTCTCCGACACAAACGGGAAGCATTTTACAACATCACAGAACAAAAGGGAAGTCCTCAACGACACATCTCGAGTGGCACGAGAGCCTTGGCGCTTCGAAAAGTTCCAATCCAGAGAGAGTTCCAGAGCGAGCGCGTCCCCGCAACCATGGAAACCCACTACAACTGAACTGCCCCCCCCCCCCCCCCCC
>CM022484.1:5937526-5981090 GCA_011952105.1 Coreoperca whiteheadi
CTGTCTACCTGCGTCTGTCTGTCTGTCGACCTGCACCTGTCTGTCTGTCTGTCTGTCTGTCTGTCTACCTGCGTCTGTCTGTCTGTCAACCTGCACCTGTCTGTCTCTTTCTAAATATGATCAATGTCTCGCTGAACACATTTTAGTCTCCAACCTCACATTGTGATGACAGGAATTCTAATAAGTGTCAATTTTTATCAGCCGTGTCTACAAGCCTCTTTACGCCTTTTTAACCTCTTTATACGTGTAACCATAGCAACCCACAGAATTAACAGCTGCCAGCTCGGCTACGCTCAACACATCATTATTTAGACAAATCACAATGACTTTTTCAGGCCTGTTGGCTTTAGATATGTTAATGATCACGCAATGAGGCGCCATAATAATAACATTGCTGACATTAATAATAATTAAGAACTTCCTCCTTTGTAACCATGGCAACGCGTGCATCCAACGTCAACACTCTGCAGGAAGCTGTCCGGTGCTGGAGCCTGAAGGCCGCATGGATGTTTCTGGTCCGGTACCTCGCTGCCCACACCTCGGAGGTTTAACGCAGGTCTTCACCAGGTCGTCCACTGGAGCGTGGACGTATTAAGAGATCTGCGTTCCGTAAAGGCACCTCATCCATTCCGGGGAAAGTAGCTCACTGCGCTCATACGCCACAAAAAAAGTGCAATGTTTGCCTCTGAATTGTAGTGGAGTGGCAGCAAGCGGAAACCTGGTCATAAGTACCTCAAAATTGGACTTAAGAGGCTGAGTATTTGGCTAAATGCGTTTATTAGAGACTTTCCACCACTGCTCCACTCTTCCAGGACACGCAGTAGATGTCTTGTGTGCATGTGGCACTGAGAATACCTGAGTTCAGCGAAAGCTACAAACATAATCCAACTACTGCGTCACCTACATGAATCGTCCTGCTCTGTTATGCGTGGTCATTTGATTCCTGCTAAGAGGGCGCTCTAGGCATTACACTAAGGCATCAGCAGCTGACGCCAGGAAAGTAGAAGGAGCTGTCAGTACGGGACGGGGGAGGGTCGAGGGCGCGTTTCACACCTCCAACAGAAATGAAACGTGTTGCACTCAGAAGCGCAACATGCGTTAAATAAAGAGACATATATGAGAAGCCGTGGAGCATCTTCCAGGTGTCGTCAGGCGGCCGGGACCAGAGAGGAGCTCCCAACTCGCAGAGCATCCCGGTGAGCAGCGGCGGGTACCATCAGCTTCCCCTCACCGCCCCAGTGTGACCCCATTCTGCTTTTCACACAAAGACCAGCGACGTTGGCAGGTGGCATCCGCCTCTTTGTGCCGTTCACGTGATGGGTTTTGGTGCAATTATGGAACAATTATGGGTACGTTTTCCAACCGGAACTCACCAGTGTGGCTCCAAAGTGTATTAGAACCTGTTAAAGGGCCCGCTGTGGCTGTGTAATCCGTACACAGCTGGGGCCTGAAAGTTCGCCGCGTTGGCTTCGCGCCGCCTGTGACGCGTCGTCAGGGTTCTGCCGTGAGGACGGCGTCACAACCGGTAACGATCTGGAGCGCGCTCAGACCGCCACTGTTCGGAGTTTCACGCTGGGCCGGCATGAGGCGTAAACCCACAGCGACTGATGCCGGGTCAGCCGAACGCAGGCGCTTGGCGGAGATGGTAGAGCGCGGTGAAGGAGACGGGGGAGAGACAGATGGGGGGGGATTGGAGGAGTGATTTGTGCGACAAAATGCGAAGAGAAATGAACAGACGGCGAGGACAGGGGAGAGGGGGGAAAGACGGGGAAGAGGAGACGATGTCAGGCAGAGAAGAAGGAAACGAGCAGCTAAACAAAACAGATGGAGAAGTAAGTGAAAGCAGAGAGGGAGGCAGAACAAAGACGTTATATAAATACCCCATCTGCTGGTTATTGAGATTCACCCTGCTGAGACACGGAGATGTTGTCATCCGTCTCTAACAGCCTCATTGTTCTACGACTCGACACGCTGTCGGGCGCAGATCTGCTGTGACTGGAGCAGCGTTCAGACGGCGAGCGGCCGCTGCCGCCGCCTCTGCTGCTCCTACTGTAAACACGTGACGCGCCGCCCGTTTTCCAACTCTCCCGTCTCTCCGCTGAGTGCGACCCGCGGCGGCCGGGGGGGGGGGGGTGTGCTATAATAGTTCATTTTACTGCCGCGCGAGAGCAGTAAGTTGTGTGGCAGCTGTCCACCGGAGGTAATGGATGGCAAGCAACGTCAGCTTCGCCGTGGAGTCATCTGCTCCGTGCCCACAGACAGCGTTCAAGATAATAGTTAGTTTAAATTGCTGCCTTGGGTGTCCTTACTTCAGTTCCCTTCTCAGACCGGCCGTCAGCATTGACATTTTATTATTTAACCACCATTTAAAGAGTGAAAGAAAAGACGCTGTCTCCGTGGAAACCGTGTTTGGAGGGTTCTAATAAGCTTGCGAGTGCATTTCCGTCCCCCCTGAGTGGAAAAAGTGAGTGCCTTCTCTTGGCTGAGGTGGAAAGGTTAGCGCATCGCTACGACGCACTTGTATCTCACATCTCCGAGACGGAGAACCTAGAAGCAGATCAGTGTGGGCCGATGAGGGGGCGGTAACCTTCCCCGGATCAGTACATGGAACACGCGGAAGTGTCACATTTCCGCCACGTTTTTCCACGCGGGTCCCTTCCGTGTCGAGGTGTGGCTCTCTTCGTCACGTCGCCTCGTTGCACCCCCTTCTTCTGCCGCGGATTAACAAGAACCGATTTGAAGATATTCACTACTCCTTGTGACAGAACCCGGCGATGTCGAACTGAGTTTGAGACTCGTGCCGTTATTATAAACCTGGGCAGCCGAGTGTCGCTAACCAGTAATGTGTGCGATGGGATGGAGCCTGTTTAGCTACCAGTCCTCATACAAGTCCAAAATACCATCATCATCCGCCATCTTTGTCGTCATCTCCACCTCTCCTTTTTTTTTTGTTTTAGTGTTTTTTACCATTGCATCTCATCTTCGTCTTTGTTTTTAAAAGGCGGCTACTCTTTATTCACACGGTTGCCCGTCTACAAAAGGCGTTTAGGTGCGTCAAGCAAGCTCCCACGAGCCCCTGGTGGTCTGTGTGGAAGGAAAGCAGGTTCCCAAAGACGCCCATCCACCCCGTCACCCGCGTTGTGTGCAACAGAGCTCCCGTTCATTTTGAGCCCACCGCAGTCACGTCCCTCGCCATCCAGTCGGCACCTCCCTCCGCGGTGAACGCACAAAGTCACCGAACAGAAGAGGACGTCTAAAAATAACATTTTGAGCAGACCGGGGGCCGCTAACGAGCCTAATCAGGTCATTTACAATATGAAATGATACGTTTCCAGGTGCGTTATGGTGCTTCGGTTTAAAGGTCGCCTCTGCTCCGGCCGTAAAATGTTTTTCGGCTTTTATCACTGCGGGGGAAATCAAGGGCTCTGATTGGGCGGGCTGGCAGTGAGCCAAGCCAATCAGCCGTCCCCGGGTGATCTGATGGTCGCTGTCCTCAGAGTCTCCTCTACACACACTCATATATAGATTTTAGTGTGTGTGTGTGTGTGTGTGTGTGTGTGTGTGTGAGAGGACCTTTGCGCTGAAGACTGTAGCTGTTTCTCGCCTGTTCACAGGCGTGGCGCCGCTTCAGGCTTCAGGCTTGACGCTCTGATGGGCAAAGTTGATTTATACGTCAGTCGTCATGTTTGAGCCCACGTGGTCGACAAGCCCCTTAATTTATAATTATGTTTTTATGGGATTGGCCCATAAAGGAAAGCATTTATACAGTAGCTGCCCACACAGGGAGTTGATCAATTGATTAGATTACAGAACATTTAATTAAATACAGTTTATGTGCCAAAAAGGTTTTATCGAGCAAACATTCCAAACATTTGTTGTTTTCAGCTTTCGAAATGGGGGAATTCCCTGCCTTCTTCTATTTTTAATCATTTGGTCTCTTAGTTGAAGAAAACACACAATTTTAAAGCTTTTTAAACAAAAAATTAAACCGATCGATCGACCAAAATGTGCTTTGTGCAGATGCTGTATGTCGATATCTGTCTGTAATGTATTAGATACAAATTTCTAACGGAAACCCCGCGTTACACACTGGAGGTGTGAGAGGCCAGTTAGGGAGACCTAAAGTCAGGCCGACATATACACTCGAGAAACGGTGTCTGCTTTACAGTTTGTTCACCACAGACGTCTATCTTTCAGCAGTCAAATGTTCTGCCTAGTACGTCATTTAATTCTTTAATAACCAAAGGAAAGTATTCTTTTTTTTTTTTGGTCACAATGTTCTGATATTTTCTAGATTCACAGATTAATCTAAATCCAAAAGCGTGCGTTTAAAACATTATACCCACTAAACGTCTTAGTCCGAAACAAGGCCCACTCTTCACCGTGTCCACCCTCCAAAAAATATAAGCGTCAAAATCAGAAATCTCATTTTGGTCCGAAGCATGTAGTTCCCAGAGCGGCGCGTGCGTCCGCAGAGCTCAATAACATTCCCACCCCATACGTGCCACGCGTCGTTTTTACTCCTGCATGTCATCCACGGGCCGTCCGCATGTGCACGTCTGCCGTTATCGGAATCTAACAGGAATATTTTCAGGATATTCGCCGAGGCACGTTCTTCCTCCCCTGAAGCTGAACCCTTTTCGGATCTTAACGCCGACCTCGGCACAAACTTCACTTTTTAAGCACCACCTGTGAGAATGGCTAAAACCCGTCAGTATGTTATTTATTCTGTACAGCGCTTTCATATTATGGGTTGTAATGAACATTTCAGCCTCTGGCAGCACTTGCTGTTTGTTATTTGGGTGCTGGAGGTTGCTCTCTCTCTCTCTCTCTCTCTCTCTCTCTCTCTCTCTCTCTCTCTCTCTGTGGCTGCAGGTTGTGGCTGTGAAGGCGCTTTAACATTCAAAGCCTCCCCTCTCTTCTCTCTTCTTGCGTCTGTTGAATATGGAGCAGCTCTTATCTGAACGAGCTAAAGATAATTGGTGGACAAGTGGAGCTCGACCGCAGAGAGAGGAGGAGAGAGAGAGAGAGAGAGAGAGAGAGAGAGAGAGAAGTCGGAGTGTGAGCAAAAAATAAATAAAAATAGGAGCGTTATGTAGCTCTATCTGTGATTTAAGTGGTGGAGACAGACGGAGGCGGGCCCCTGGGTCCTGCCCCAAAATGCGAAACGCTGAGTGACAGGAGACACACAAAGACAAACATGACATGAGTGAGCAGAGGAAGAAAAATACTCCGATCCTTTACTCAAGTAAAAGAAATGCATGATAAAAAAAAAAAAGAAAGAAAAAAGTCCAAAAATAAAATTCCATTAAGATTAAGTCCATTAATATTTCAGGGGGGGGGGGGCATTCAGACGGCAGTCTGCATCAGGCCGCGGAGTTCTCAGCCCAACCCTCTCTCCTGAAACTTCAGTTCACGTGAAGCTAAACAGCATCACCAGGCAACGTTTGTGGGGAAACGGCTGGATTACGTCCCATAATATCCGCAGCCTTTGCGTTCCGTTAAAGGCCACGACCGACTCGTCGGACACGGGAGTTAATACGAGCCGAACCCTCGCGCTGAAGCGAGCGGCCGCCGACGCTGGCTACAGTCGATTTCGTGTGGCGGATGAATGAAAACGAGAGGACGCCAAAAGGCCGCGAGGAAGCCCCACGTTGGTTTTAACCAGGCTGTCTAACTAGCTTCCTGCTTTCCTTTGCTGCAGCTCGAAAGTGCCAGTCAGCTGTTAATCTACCTTCCCACAGCGTTACAGCGATGAGCTCTCAATCGCAGCGGCTTCAGTTTTAAGCAACTCCGTTCTGTTTCGTTCCACACACAGAGGCTCTTCAGCCATCTTTCCCTCCGTCCGTGACGGCGCTGCTGGGGGATAGGGTGGCTGAGGTATGGCAGCTCGGCCTGTGCCGCCTCAGCCTTGGTCTAGACAGCGCCAAGTCGTTGGGATGTGCCACTTTCCAGCGTTGACGCACAGCAACGGAGAAAGGCTGCAGTTGTTTCGATTGGCATACGAAGCCCACGGTGAGCTCTTCTGTCAGGCCGCGCGCTACGACGAGGATGCAAGGCTACTGGTCACGGCTGATGTGCGCTCCCCTTGACGTTTTCATGGTTCTCTTCAGACCAGTCAAGGCACGTGAGGTCAGGGAAAGGTTGCGGTTTTGTAAGAAATGGAAACGGTAAAGCGTTGACTTTTTTTTCCAGTAGTCAATGAGAGCTGCTATCTTTTCCAAACCTACCATTTATTTTCAGTTTTCTTCCCGCTTTCTGCAATAT
This sequence comes from Coreoperca whiteheadi, assembly GCA_011952105.1. Taxonomy (NCBI): domain Eukaryota; kingdom Metazoa; phylum Chordata; class Actinopteri; order Centrarchiformes; family Sinipercidae; genus Coreoperca; species Coreoperca whiteheadi. The sequence goes on from CM022484.1 coordinate 5,943,794, forward strand.
CTGCACACGCCGACTACACTGTGGTTAGAAAACACCTCATCATTTGTGGTTTTTAACACAGGCTTAAACACAACACGGACGAAGTTCTAATTTTAGGTCTGGGATTTGGTTTTAAGCTAACAGAGATCCAATCGAAAATCTGTCCACACAGATTCGTTATGGAGCAAATTAGTCAGCCTGCCTGTTAACTGCTGACATATCCAAATGCGCGCACACACACACACACACACACACACTTTAAGACGGCCAGCACGGCAGCCACTCGTGGACCTTGCGAGTTGTGTTGTTCTGATACTGAAGCAATTACGGCCACCATCCAGCAGCAGCGTCAGCGGCATGTTCGCCATGAATCAGCCGCGATTCATTCAGATCAGCAGCAGAACAGAAGCGACGCACACACATGACGCACACACACGTAAAAGCATTGTGGCGTTATGCCCCCTAATGCAGCCAGTTAGTGCAATTAGTGCAACGGCCAGGCCCCCGGTCAGGATGCAGCAAATCTGAATCCGAACCTGAAGACCCCCACCGGCCTGTTGAAGCAGATTAGCAGTTCTCGACTGTTAAATTCTTCTTAAATTTTCCTTTGACGATTGCTTATTTAGTCCTGAATATTTAATATTATAGACAAACACTTAAAATTTGGTATCACGTTTTCAGGGGCTTCGACAGAGGCCCTACAGCGTTTTATTATTGCATTTTCATAAAGTTAGGGGACTCTAAATCGGTGAAGCAGAGGCCGAAAGATCCTGAACTTCAGTCCCTAGAATGGGTCAATCTCCAAAAGCACTGGATCCTACACTTCCCATAATGCAACTCTTTTTGCTAGGCCCTCCCTGCCTGGTTAATGCCCACATCTTTAAAACTCCACACATCCAGTTTTTGCTTTTAAGACAATTTTGCAACCACTTTCTGTTCATAAATTTGCAGTTCAAGCCCAAGCCAGATGACATCACGATGACATCACCGGGGGGATATTTTCCCAGACCTGATAAAGCTCGTCCAGAGAGGCAGAAGGCAAAAGCCGTTTTATAACTGTTTCAACAGTCTGAGTCGTGCTCCACGTGGCTCAGAAAGGCACCTCCATATGTGAAATGGATGTGGGAGTTCCCCTTTCACACTTGGACCAGGCGAGGGACTCTTGCAGCTGGAGCCACATCAGCAAATGTGTGTATTTATTTTTCACCTCTGACCCAAAGCAAACGGGAAATAAAGGCGAGATTACAGGCAGAGACAGAATCCAAGTAAAACACCAGAGTAACCGCAGGAGAGGGACGACAGAGAGAGTGAAGTGAATCTAATTTAGGGGGTGTGTGTGTGTGTTTTGGGACGCAGAAACCTCCTGAAGGTTCACTCTGCAGCAAAATGAAGCGATTCATTTCATTTTAATTTAAATGTCTATTGAGTATATGGTCTCATTTGCATATTCCACCTTAAACCAAACAGCCTCATTTGCATTTCCCCCTTAAGTCAAACCAGTCGCATTTCCATTTCCCCTCAGCCAGCCAATCAGTTCTGGTGTCTGAGCCTCAGTCAGGTAAATAATGAGTTGTCAGCCAATCACATTCAGCCTTGGAGCAGCGGCTGGCACGTGATTGGATGCTGGCCGTGGATGAAGCGTGTCGCAGCTTTGGAATTCTGCTTCCACGGTAACTTATATATTTCATAATGTGTTACTTGAGCTGCCAGTTAAGCTGTCCATCCCGCTTCGCCTCCCTCTTGGCTGTGATTAACCCTTTGAAATTAGTTTTGAACAATTAGAAGGCCAGAGCTGATCAGTGGCTAGTGCTGCAGGTAATGTCCAGCAGTAAACGCTATTTGAAAGACCTCACATTTCGATTTATCTCAATGCGGCGGTCGGTGAAGTCGCTCGCAGGGGCGGGTTGAGTTGAACTTTGGCATCCAAGTTTGTGCCATTTGTGGCAATCGCCCCAACTGATGTTGTTATAAATGATCAGAAATATTATAGTAGTGCTTCTTCCACACGCCCACCCGTGCTGTCAGCCAGCGAGAAGCGGGGCCTGAAATGAACGCCCGACCACGCGCCAAACGCGGGTGAATTTCGCAATTGGCGGGTAGCACTGTCAATCTACCTGCCACGTTGGCGGTATATACGCCACGGCCAATGAGTGATGTGGACGCTGTCATGTGACTGCATTTTGGTCCGTTTCACCTGGTTCGGACCAAAGCGATCAGTGCGGCGTGAAAAGGACCCAAAAAAGCTGAAAAAAGCTCCAAGGTATAACTGTTTGCCCTCGGGTTCGGACCGGATGAACCCAACTAGAGGGGTGAAAGCAGCCTATTTGATGGGGAAACAGCCATTAGCTCGCTAGCTATGGTAGCTCACCAACTAGCCCTGTGACTGGACAGAGTCCCTGCTTTCCCAGGCCTCTAGCGGCGACGCATGGAGGAATCTCCTCGTGCGACTGGGTCTTTAGAAGCTCGTTTCTTCACGTAAACCGCCGCCTTCAAAACGCTGGACCCACTTGGACCGGCCAAAACACAGATTCCCCCCGACCTTTTCTTCTTCTCCTGAGCAAAGCAGGAGGCTCCGGAAACACGAATAAAGGGGAGAACACCTGCACCGCCGACTCGGGCTGGAGCATTACGATTGTGATCGAGCCACTTTCCAACACGGATACATGTCACAAAAAAAGCTAATGTTTGCAAAATTAAATATAAAGTGATTAAATTAACATTCCAGACAATTAGTTGTGTTGTTCTTCTGTAGTTTCTATACTTAGCGTTTAATTACAGAAATCTGTAACACAATAAGATATCCACAATATGACCTTTTAAAGAAGAGAGTTCGGGGGGAAAAGCGGACTTGATGTTGTGTGTTTAGGCTGTTTGGTTTGCTTGTTGCTACAGAGGACCCACAAACTGTTACTATAAACTCCTCAAATGGTTGATGCCTCGGACGCTGACGTGGACAGATTCTGCTGTCACTCTGACAGCCGCCGTTTGGATGACGGATCAAATGTGGACAGCGTGAGCAGCTTGGCACTCAAAGTGGGACGTGATGGATTGTGTGTAAACGGGGCGGGCGAGGCCTTTTCGCACCGAGCCTGTGATTTTGTACAATTCTTTTGTTTTGTTTTTGCCCACGGACCTGGTCCTGTATATTTGAGTTGAGAGCCAGACCAGTTTCTTTGTTGCACTCGTAAATTAAAAGTCTTAATAGAAAAACAACAAAAAGCTATTTTCGTTTCAGACCCCATGATGTTTATTTTTCAAAAGTGTAAAGCAGATTTGGCTTCTTCCCGGAAAAACAAGAGCGAGCGGTTTGGTTATGTAATCCTCAGTTCATGACGCGTCGGGAGTTTCACTTTTCATTTGCTTTTAGTTCCGAAGCTGCGCAGACAAACTGCAGGTGTTGTCGCCGTCCGGGTACGCGTGACGCACTGAGGTCAGGAAGGGCACGACTCCCGCGTCACACGTCCCCGCCTCTGCCTGGAAACCACAGCAGGCCTCGGCGGGCCGAACTCCTCGGCGACCGGCGCGCTCAGAAAAACTTCCTCGTAGACTAGCTGGGCGAGCAACACGGAACAAGCGCTCGCTCGCTCGCTCTCGCTATTAAAGCCCGAACGGCCTGAAGAAATTATGATTAGAACAAATGAGGAACATCTGCACGCAGGTGTGTGTGTGCGTGTGTGCGTGTGTGTGTGTGTGTGTGTGCGTGTGCGTGCGTGCGTTTTCTTTCGGTTTGTTTGTCGCACTTCATCTGCTGTTGGAAAACTAGGACAAAACTGAAAAACTGTGAGAGAGGATGAGGTTTTCTGTCTGCAGCAGCTGTTTTAATGTCTCCAGGCAACTATAGTCTCTCTCTCCCTCTCTCTCTCCCTCTCCCCCTCCCTCTCTCTCTCTCTGTCGTCATGTTTGACAGCGTGGAAACAATCAGCCAATGAAGCGCCACTTCTACGTGATCGCGTCTGTGGTAACAGAATCCGCTTTTAGCGCTGCACGCGCGAGTCGAGCTGCCTTTAAGTTCTAACCCTTTTTCATGAAGTCACAGCCCATGTTTTAATACTACAGTCAGCACGTTTTTGGCAATAGCCATACAATTTACATTCATTGACCACCTCTCTATTTTGTGGTTTTCATTGTTTCCCGCCAGGAGCGATTCACAGGAAACATGCAGCATTTGTTCCAGTGTCACTCTTTGTAATTTTATTTCTCGTTGATATCAGCCGCGCTGTTTAATGTTCACTGGATTAAGTCACTGCTAATGCTAGCCCGACATTTTACTACTGCTGGTATTAAACTGTAAAAACAAGACCCAAGTTGTACACATTTTATAGTGTATTATCATTATCATTTGGTTCTGTTAAAACGTCTTCACGCACCAAACCCATGATAGATCCAAGTAACTGGCAAGTTAGATATTAAGGCTGCAGGTTAACGATGAGGAGTAAATTTACATTTTAATTAGGGCTGTCAAAATTCATTTTAACGGCACAAACAGCGATTAACGCTGTTTGACCCGCGGCCCGGCCCGTAGTTGGAGAACTCGAGCGCGGCCACAGGCGTAAAAGGATGCAGCAGCAAACAGAAAAGGGCAAAGGAAAGGGCTGACATTAAGATTACCATTCTGAAACGAGCGGCTGCATAAGCTGCCATTGTTTCTGTTGAACTTGTGTTAGACTCCAGGTGGAAATAAAAGAAAAGGGCGTTTTTCACACGGAGCACGTCCGCTGCAGTGCGAGCGCGACAGTTCCCGGTTTCCCCCGCAGCGCTGGCCAACCGGGTTCCGTTGAGCCCTGCCGCATCTGAGCGCGTCTTCCATAATCCCAAACATCCACAGGGTCTGATAAAGGGGGCTTGTTGTTGCATGGACTCTGAGGGGGTTGCAGAACACACTGCGAGCTCGCTGTCGCTCATACCCGACGTGAATCATTAACACCGCCACCACTTCCGTGGTTTATTGAACTACACGTCACAGTCGGGCCAAAACGAACGCGCAGGTTACTTTTCCGAACAACAGCGCTCCCGAGTTTCTCACACTGTTCGCGTGAATCGCGGCGCAGTTCGAGTGCGACCGAGCTCAGAGCGCCTCCTCCAGGTGGTCTCGGGTTCGGTACCCTGGTGAAGCTCCCTGGTCCACACGACAGCGTTCACATGACGAACACATGGGCCCCGTTCTGAACTACTACTGCTTTTATTTATATTCCTAAAATGAGAGAAATCACTGCCTATTCTGAAGGTTAGGCTTCGGCTTCAGTTCTTTGAAAAACATCTCTGACCTCTGACACGTGTCGAGTCTTCAGGCTCTGATGGTTTCACTAATGATAAACGTACATTTGAATAAAGCATGCGTATTTGTCCATACCCATGTTGATTAGAGTTATAAAAACTTGTAAAATATAAATTTAAGGTACATTTAAAACTGATAAAAATGTGCGATTAAGTCGCGATTAATCGCGAGTTAACTCGTGACATCGACTGACAGCCCTAATTTGAATCCAGTACTACTGTAAATTAGAATTAATCTCCTGCCACTTTCATAGCACAGAAATACAATAATCAACAATACGGTGGCATTTAATCATTTCATGGGTGACTCACAGCGCAGAGGTCTGGACACCTCAAAACATTCAACACACTTCACAAGTGGCGTCACTCTGCCAGGGAGATGCATGCTGGGTAAAGGAGTCGCGTTGTGTCCCCCTCAGGATGAATGCTAATAACATCTCGCTCCATCCTCAGATCAACGTTTTAACGTGGCCAGCACTTTGCTTTACGACCAAATACCTGCAGAACGAATACATTCCCATCAGCCGCAGCTGCCCTTTCTGTTCAGTTGCTCATTAGCAAACTAACAAGTGAAATGAACATCTTAGGTAGTACTATACCTGCTACACATGTTAGCATTGTCATTGAGAGAACGTTAGCATGCTGGCTTTAGCATTTAGCCCCAAGCGCTGCTGTGCCCACGTCCAGCCTCACAGAGCCGATGGCATGGCCGTAGACTGAGAGGGTTAATCCGTTACATGTCGGCTAATTTACAGAGTGAGGATGGATGGAATACAAAACGAGAGGAAAAGTATCTGAGACACAACTGTGTGTGTGTGTGTGTGTCCCCTTGTACTGCCATCTTTGTGAGGATCAGTTTACGTTTTAGACCTTGGGAGTGAGGATATTTTTGGAAAGTGAGGACATTTTGGCCGGTCCTCACTTTTCAAGACACCTTCAAGGGGCTGTTTGAGGGTTCAGACTTGGTTTTAGGGTTTGGGTTAGAATTAGGATTAGGTTAGGGTTAGGGTTAGGGGCTGTGGGAATGCATTATGTCAATTATAGTCCTCACAAGTATAGCTGTGCAAACGTGTGTGCGCGTGTTTCTACCATTGAAACACTCCAACAACAGATTTAATAAAAGCGTGTGTGTGTGTGTGTGTGTGTGCGCTTTCTTCTTTGGGTGTTTTATCTGCTTTACATTTGCCGTTACTCTGCCAGTGTGTGGTTCTGTGTGTGTGTGTGTGTGTGTGTGTGTGTGTGTGTGTGTGTGTGTGTTTTACATCACCATACAAACCGCCAACAAGAGCAGCGAACAGTAACCCACGGCTCACGCGGTGACTGACAGCTGTCAGACCGCAGTGATGTCATTCTTTGCTGCCATGACTGACAGTTTCCGACTGACAGTCGTCCGTGTTGACTGAAGCCGAAACGAAACAAAGTGAGACTTTTGTGAGCGTCCCCGGGGGTGTTTTGCAGGGGAACAACAAAGACTTCGTTCCGCACCTTGTTTCATTAAGAGCAGGTTAACGTCACTCAGACATTTACGGATGAAGTTGACATTTTTCCAGTGTCTCATGATGTCTGTAAAGGGAGAGTCAGGTGTTTAATAAAATCAGAAAGGCTCATCCTCCGGGGAGTATGAACGTGTTCGGTGAACTTCATCAACGCCTGGCCAGAAGATATCTAACATTAAACCATCATAACTGTAGATTCCTTCCCTTCTGTCGGCTCTTAGTTGTAGGAAAACAGATTTTGCCTCTACCTTATCTGTCTTTCTCTTCTCCTCTCCTCTTCTTGACTATTCATAGCCGAGGAGGGGGGGGGGGGGGCAGTCCGACTGCGTGGATCCCAGCGAACACGCCGCCGTCTGCACGTGCGATCCTGTAACACTGACGGAGGATCGCAGCGCAAATGCCAAAGATTCTGATTTGAAATTGAAATGAGGACCTGAACTCTTCTCACTCGGCCAGCGGAGAGAGACAGCCAGCCTTCCTCCAGAAGAAAAACAATCACGCTTCTGTTCTAGTGAGAAGGCTCATTTTCACCTTCTCACCTCCTCTCTTTCTTCCCCTCCTGCTTTCTTTAATCGGGTTTCTTCTGTGCAAAGAAACCCATTTCCTGCTCCTGCTGGGGTTTTTTTTAATTCCGCCCTTTCACTTCAAAACAACTCGACCTTCGTACCGAACAGAAGCCGATTTCTCCGTTTTTAGCTCCGGTTTGGTCTCCACCAACCCCAGAGAAACACATCTGGCTCTTCAGCTGCTAAATGCTCCACGTTCTTCACCAGCTTGTCTCTTACTAACTGTGTCTGCGACTCAGCCATAACAGTACATTTGCCTTAAAATCTAAAGTAGCAGCCAAACGAGGTTCTGTAGATCTGCATCACTTATCACGCAGTCCTTTGTTTCAGTTTTAATATAGAATAGGGACCGGGCTTTACGTCCTGCGTCCCGCATCTGGTTAGGTTTAGACTGCGAACGCACTTCGGTGCAGGGGAAGGTCATGGTTTTGGACAACAAATGAAATACGTCGTCAGCGAATGTTTTGCAGACACGTATGGACATTTTGCGACTTTGCACACTATGTTTCCTCATTGTGTTTTGGTTTTGTGCTTGGTCATTTCCTGTTTTATTTGGCGTTTGACTTGCTGTCTTTGCGTGGGTTTCCCCTCCACCTTGGATCAGTTGCACCTGGGTGCAACAAGTGTTCTGGTCTCCGTCAGTAGACGTCCAGCGTACCCAGCCAGTTCTCCAGTGTTTCATCAGTTTTTGGATTTCTTCCCGTGCCCGTGCCCTAACCCTGACACCCCCCCCCCCCACCCCCCCGCCATCCTTAGAGCAAACTGGCATGACTAAAAATAGTATTTGGCATGACATAGATAATAGATAAGAAACTGAGTGGCCAGTGAGAGCGGAGTAAAAACAGCAAAGGGTTCATAGGCTTAGGTTTAATCTGGTCCAGTAAGGACAAAGACGTTACACCTTGGAAAGTCACATAACTTTGTTGTTTCTTTATATTCAGCCGAGCTTCCAATACTTGAGGACACCCAATACCATGCGTTATGACTTACTTAAACTTTGAGTGGATGACTTTTACTTGACTATTTGCCCAGCGGGGTTACCCTCTAATAAATGTTCACTGACTCCTTCTTCGGCTCCTCTCTCGCCCTCTACTCTCGTTCAAAGTTTCGTTGGCTCAAAGGAATCCTTCTCTTTCTCCTCCTTTCCAGCCTCTCCTCCTCCGTCCTCTACTCTACTCTGTTGCTTGTGCTTCTCCCGCTCTCATTCGGATACATGCAGAGTTATAGCTGAAGACTCCATATATCCATGTTGTGGGGATAACAGGATTCTTTGGCAGGCTGTTAAAATGACTCACGAGTTTAATTTGAACCCAAAATGGGATCTGCTCCGATGCCAGCAGTCATTCTGTCAGAGCGGCCGTCACTTTTTATTTTAGTGGTGGAATCTCACTGAATGAAGCTGACTGGGAGTTTTATTAATGAAGGCACGTCCAGCCTGCGTTGTTCGTAATGCGTTGTTGTGTGTGGCTTTCAGACCTGCTGGCGGTGCCCAAACATCCCTACGCCGCCATGGAAAACTGGGGGCTGAGCATCTTCGTGGAGCAGAAGATCCTGCTGGACGCCGAAGTGTCGTCGTCGTCCTATCAGATGGAGCTGACCATGGTGGTTGTACACGAAATCTGCCACCAGGTAGGCAAATGTAACCACCTTTAAATAACACTTACGTCAAGTCGGCATCAGATCCTCGACCCCAACAGGTTCTCCAGTGCTGTTTTCGCCAGCCATTCCTCTGGATTTTAGAGTTTTTCGAGCTCGAAGGTTCACTGTTAATCTTGGAAACGGCACTGTGGCAAACGCTTCTTAGAAAAAGGTCATCTCGCACTTACTTAAGTTGTAGCTGAGAACCTAAAGTTATCCATATGGCGTATGCAAAATGCACAAAGTGAAGAGCATTTTTGATTTTTTTGTGTTGATGAGCAAACATGAATATATTCAGTAAGATACATGGAAATCCTGCGGGCAGGAAGAAAAATGTCCATTTCGTCCCGATGGTGGCATTTTGACGAGACAAAAGGTCAAGGATGGGGAAAGTCGTTTACCAATCATCCTCCACCATCCACCGCTAGCATGGGCCAAAAACATTTCTGTCAAACTTCACCAAAGTGGAAATTCGAGCAGCAAAAATCTATATAAATTCAACGGAAGCGGATTGCATCGCATTACGCGTCCGCTCGGATCGAAAAAGTTTCACCTTGAATAATAGGGCTTCAGGCGCCGTTGAAGTTTGTTGTTAACGCGACAGCTTTTGCCACTGTTATTCCTCCTGCGTGTTACATAGCAACAAGGGCAGGAAAACACACCAAAACGGCGCGCAGGCAGCAGGGGGTGAAGCTGCCGCGGTGAACGCTACATTTACAGCAGAGCACCTCTTCCTTTCGGAGTCGGCCAACGTGAAATGTGCGTTTCACGGTGTCGCTGGGACACGTGCGAATCCGTTCACACGCTGCACAGGCTGCCAGCTGAAGTCACACGAGGGGCGTGTGTCGTTTCGTGCGCCGGGCGGGTTCAGAGCTCAGCCCACCAGCACTGATCCATAACAGTCACACTCGCGGCTGGTAAACATGTGCAGTAATTACTGCGGTGCCGGTCTCTACCTGGGTCACATATTGCTTCAGTGTGTTACTGTCAGGTGCTTTGGTTGCAGTTCTTTTCCCATTTCACTTCACTGTATTTTAAATGTCTCTGTAAAGCACTTTGGTCAACATTAAAATGTTGGGTTTTTTTTAAATATGCTCTGTAAATGAATTGACACTGCAATACTAAGCATTTATACATAGCATCATGGCGATATTTATTCGTAGCTAAACCTATTCCCAGTATCAGTCACGAAGCTGAACCCTGCTGTAACAGCTCCACTGAGTGTCTTTGGACCGAGGTTCCGTCACTGGACTGATCATGTGGAACAGCTCTGTTTCCCGCCGAAACATTTGCCAACACACAAGAAGCTGCTTTATTCCAATGATCCTCTTCACGGCACGGGTGTTTGCGTAGCACCTCGGGCCGTGGGGTGCTTGTTTGGCCGGTTGGCAGGATGTTTTCGAAATGCACGAACAGATGCGTATTTTTAAACGCAATATGGTGGAAAGCTCAGCCGAGAACAAGCGATCGGTTTTGGTGAGGGCGTTGTTAAAAATGACAAGATATTTCTGAACGTTTCCCCCCTTTTTCTTATGAACTCCTGAACAACTGAACTATCCTGCACATGTATTCCATGATTCTCTCTCCCTGCATGTGTTTTGATGCACTTTAAAAACTTCCCACCGTTAGTATTAGAATAAGGGATCCCGCAGCCTTGATAGAAGTAAACGATACTTGGATCTAATAGTCTTTCGTCGCTTTCCTGACGTCGTGGTAGCTCCTGAATGTGACGCTGTTCGACTCTCAAGTCTTGCACATTGCTTCCCCCTCATGTGTAGGCATGTAAAAAACACCAGCATGGAGCCTTAAATAAGGTTTATGAGGTATGGGGGGGGTTCCTTTAGAGAAAAATGACACGCTTGCAGCAGCAAAATTCATTGACAGTATGTTGAGTAAAACACACGGCTGTCACTGAACCAGCTGCCGTGAAATTACTGACGGTCTCTCACATTCAGCCGCATGTTAACTCTGAATTTACATAGAAAAATAAGTTTATAGTAAACCCCGATCTGAGACCCAGAGTAACAGATGCAAATGATCCGGTTACAAACAGATTGAACGTGACGGCAGTCAAAACAGTTTCGGCTGCAACACCAATGCGCTGTGTGTGTGTGTGTGTGTGTGTGTGTGTGTGTGTGTGTGTGTGTGTGTCGGTGTGTGTGTGTGTGTGTCGGTGTGTGTGTGTGTGTGTGTGTGTGTGTGTGTGTGTGTGTGTGTGTTACAAAGCTCCTCGGGCAAGAACAGCAGCAGCAGAGATGATCCTGTTTTTACAGTACGACATCGAAATACGTGACAAGCAGACAGACACGATGAAGCAGAAGACAATTTAAAGGTTTCAGTCAGTAAAGAGAGGGAGGGAGGGAGGGAGGGAGCGCGAGCGATGAAGACAGACGCACAACGAGGAGAAGAGCGCGAGGGAAAGCGAGGGAGCGAAGACAGAGCGTAGGAGACGGGGAGACAGAGAGCCGGAGAAACGGAGTGAGGGAGTGGAGACGACATCCGATAACGGAGAATAAGAGATACAAAGAGATGAACAAAGACAGAAAGAGAGCACAGCGCCGTGAAAAATATCCAAAACACTGAGCTTCTTCCAGGTCTGCTGGTGAGGACTACAAATCTGACTCTTTAAGAAACAACAGTTCTGTTTGTGCTGGGGCTCAGACTCAGAGTAAACAAACTGCCGTGTTATTGTTACATTCAAACGGGGGGGATGTGCACAGCTAGTCATCCACATTACATTTGCCTTCAGTCATTTAGCAGACGCTTTTATCCAAAGCGACTTGCACACTCACACACACGGAAGGCACAGCTTCGGGAGCTATTTGGGGTCCTTGCTCAAGGGGGAAGCCCGGGATCGAACCGCCGACTTTCCCGATTGGCGGACGAGCGCTCTGCCGCCGAGCCGAGGTTAATTATCATCATCGGATTGGTTTTATTCTGTCGTGAAACAACCTGCGCATAACACGCTTGTCCAAAAATGTCAAGCAAAAGAAAAGACACAAACACACGTCGACATTCACACTGATTATGGTAAACAATAAAAAGAATGAACTCAAACAGAAACAAATGCACCTTTAGCGACATATTTGTGGTTACGTCCTCCATGTGCTTCACGACGACTCACGCCTGAGTTAGCGTGATGCCTCTGTGCCTGATGAAGAGCCAACCCGGGCTCGAAACGTTGCAGTCTTGTTAAATTAATTGAAGAAAAACTACTTCTACAGTGTTGCAAGAGAGACTTTCAGTTAATGTTCATAACTATGTGTCTTCATTTGCAACTTCTGGTGTACCCCAAGGTTCTATTCTAGGTCTTAGCTTGTTGCCTTGTATATGCTACGCCCTGGGCAGATGGATAGGAGTTTTAAGTTTGTTTTGTGTATTTTCCAGCTGAGGAATATGGCTAAAGTCAGGCCTATTGTGTCTCAAGTTGCGATGTAGATGATACTTCACACTTTTACTTAATCCTGTCTAGGCTACAGTGACTACCTTTTCACCTGTCTCAGCGAGACATAACGCTGCTGCAAAGCTTTTGACCAAGTTCTCATGTTTCTAAAGTTTCACCCGACTCCGATCTTTGATGTCTTTATATTGGCTCCCCATCAAATTCAGAATCCAATTCAATATCCTTGTTTCACTTTGAGAGTTTTCTGGTGGGGGCGTGTTGGTTGTTCCTCCCCCCAGGCTTGAAACTAAAGGAAACCGACCTTTAAATTTGTGCCTCCAGGGCACCTCGGTAGCTGCATGTCACCCCCCCTCTCTCTGCTTTCCCTTCTCTTTTCAGCTGTCCCTATCTAATAAAAAAAGGCAAAAAGCCTGAAAAAATATTCCAAATAATTTTGGCTCCTAAACTTTTAAACTATCTCACTTTGGACTAAAGATCTGTGGACACAATTTGAAAGTTGAATGTAGTTGTAATTATCCACACCAAGGAGCTTATATTTTCGGTATTTTTCATGAAATGGAAGGCTGTAGCACGGGCCAAGGAAGAACCCATTCATCTTTGGAGCGGGTCCGACTCACGCGGCAAATTCCCGAATTATTTTTCACTTGCGTTCACGTTAGTGAAAATGTCTTCTTAGCGAACGTACAGTTTTTTTCATTATAAGTGTTTTTGCTAACAAGCTGCCGTGTTCGTGATGTTGTTTCTAGCCGAGCATTTGATGTTTGTACATGATGATAAAGTGTTTTCTGTATGTTAAGTAGGTGAAATATTTCCAATTTAGAGTTGCATAGGTGCACAGCTGAGATGAGGCAACAGCTAGGCACAGCCATGTTTTGACACACTGTAATTCTAATAGTTTTTGGAAATATATTTTCAGACATATATCTCGGTTGAGCTTGCAGATTTGCACATCATAGAATTCTGGAGTATGTTGGTAAAGGAAAGGGCCTTCCATTGCAAACAAATGTCCATATATCCACGTTTCTTAAAGCTCCAGCACTTTGCACCGTATGCTGTTGCATTAAAGTCTCCCTTCATTGAAAACAAGGGACCCAAAGCATGAAAAACACTCCCAGACACACATGTATGTGGATAGGCGCTTACATTTGGCCATATTGTGTAGTTTTGGTTTCATGTCCTGAGGTGTTGCAATATCCATTTCTGAAATGTCTGCCTCCACCCCAAAACAATGAGGTGAATGACATTTCGTCGGCCCATATTTGAAAACTTTAAACACCCCCAATGGACTTCCATTCACCTCCAGTGTATTGGAGTGGCAGCATGATATCTTAACACCTGTGCAAACAAACAAAAACTACACCTTGCGTGTCTAGATACAACTAAAGGTAGGCGAGAAAATAGGTTTGGTTGTTTTTCGGGTGGACTGGCCCTTTGACTGTCCAAGGCAGCTGAAGCAGTCTAGTAATCACAGTGCGGTATGGAATCATTGTGATGATGAAGAATGTGTCGTTTTCATTTCATTTCCTCCAGGATGTGGCCACATTTCTGTCTGCTGAGTCCGGATGAACGTTCCCTTCAGGCTACAGCTGGTGTGGAGCAAAAACACCAGACTGTATAACTAACAATGTTCTGGAGTATATGAAGTCATAAATATTATTGGACATGTCATAAAAATGTAGTTCTTCTCTTTTTCACGTTTGTTTTTTGTCTGTTTCTGCGTCTTTTCCATCTGTTTCGTTACTTTTAGAGTGGCGAAAAAAGGAAAATGGCAGAGCAATGTCTTGTGTGCCGCTTTGCACTTCATTTCACACTGGATCCATTTATTTCCCCCTCGCACGCAAACTGACACCCGCAGAGCAAGAGCGCGTTGGATGAAGCTTTCAATAATCAGCTTGCTCAGTTGTCGGGACGGGAAAACAGAAGCAGAGTTTTGTTCTAAAACCTGTTGAGATAAATGGGCTTAGCTGCACATGGAGTGTAATTGCTGTAATTTGCCAGTGTCAGCGAAATATATTTAAAGTATGTATGTACTTTCTGGTTGACAGCTGATGAAGGGGATGAGCGCCCTTGTATTAGTATGTCCTAGTTTTGCTGTAGACAGAAACAGGCTCATTTAAAAGGTACTATATTTGAAGAACTGGTGAATATAAACAAGACTAAGCCTTAATCCAGGTGTCACCAGCCTTTTGGAAAACTGAGAGCTACTTCTTGGGTAGCGATTAATGTGAAGCGCTACCAGTTTGATACACACATCTGAAATAACACATTTGCTCAATTTACCTTTTAATTATATGTTACTATTACTAATTAATGATATTCATCCATGTGAAGACACTGATCATGTTAAACTATCAGCAATGATTTAAACAAGGTAGGAAACGGATAAATATCAATGTGCAAAACCTTATTTCTATCAATTCTAGAATTTCTATGTTTTTCCTTTGCCGTCGCCACAGTCGCAGGAATCTTTCACAGTGGTAAAAGAAGAACTCTTCCTCCCATTCACTGTGAAAATGATGTGTTTTCTTTCTTTTCTTCTGCCATGTTTTCGGGGGTAAATCATCTCCTCACCTTCACTGCGCCCGCTAGCTGGTCTCCACGGCAACGGTTGCCGTTTTTTTTTTTTGTTTTTTTCCCCGAATATTGTCATTTTCAAATTCACACCAACGCAAGTGTGATTTTTTTTGTTTGGTTTTTTTTGTTTTTTTTTAAAAGAAAAGCAACAAAAATAATTTGATGCGGCTCACTGGGAAGTGGCGCTATGGTGAGCTATTTGTTGGTGACCCCTGCCTTAATCCCATCTGTTTATTTTCACCCCTACCAATGTTACCGAGTTGAAATGTTGAAACCGAGTTACAAGGAGTAGTGGTTGAAATGAAATGAGACGACCCTTTAGGAGCCTGATACGTCATCAGTTGTCACCAAAGGCGTTGTGAACAGACGCAACGGGTGTGTTGTGATTCCTCTTGCATCTCGCTGCTGCACGTTTGTTGAGTTTCAGGCGTCCTATGCCATCAAAAGGAGGAAAATGCGAAAAACTGGCGATTATTTGTTTAAAATGCATTGGAGCAACATTAAACTAAGATGATCTGATGTTTATCATAATTTTTAGATCTTTATTTATGAAGAAAATGCTTAATTTGTGGCGTTATTTTTGACTGTGAGCAGTTGCCGATGATTCGCAAGGCATTCTGGGAGATTTCTCGTAACGCTTGGTTTGGAGTGTGCCTCTGAAAAAAGCTCCGTTTTGGAGGGCCTTATTAGCCGTAACACATGCTCACAATGGCACCGCTGACATGGTGATGTTTTAGCATGCTAGCACTTACTAGCAATCAGCAGTAAATATAAAGCACAGCTGAGGCTGATGGGAATGTTTTGGAGTACTGGAAAAATTAAATTTGAGACTGAATCTGAGGGATTTCTTTTATTTTGAGATGTTTTGTGTTTCCACTCGACAGGTTGAGCTGCTCATCAGGCTGCGGTGTAGACTAACAGTCTGGATATTATAGGTACATAATGACTTTACCATCAGACTGGTGATAGAAATGAAAGTGACGTAGTGTTGGATGTATCTCCATCTGTTCTCAGGGGAACAGATGGAGAACATGTGGACTGAAATGCGAGCAGACGGGCTGTTTTCCTCTGTCAACTGAGGGAAACACAGATGGAGCTATACAGTAGATCGGTTCGGACACCGGGATGAACGCAGCTGAAGTCTAACAGTGTAAAGCCAGTGTCTTAAAGTGCCTTAAAACGCAGTACCACGAACAGCCACTAGACGCTGCCTCCAGATATTCTCCCTTCTGAAAATAAAAAGTCAAAAAGCTTTTCAGAACACATTTTGGCCTCAAGTAAACTTTTTCTAACGTGTGTCTTATTGGCTGTATTAAAAAGTACTGTGCCATTAATTAGATATTAAACCTGCAATAACTGTTTTGTTTTTTTGGCCACTTGGGGGCAGCGGACACAAATTGCGAACCCAGCATTGACATATCATCACCTTTTAAGTTGATATGGAGAACTTTTTAGCCAACATTTTGCCTGTTTACACATCCAGCAGTTACACAGCAACATTAGCATTCATTTGAAGTCGTTGTGGGATATATATTTATCTCTTCAGCTGCTAAACGCTCCTCTAAGTTCACCAGCTGGTCTCTAACTGTGTCTGGTTGCTGCTGAGCTTGCCTGCTGCGGCCCGAAAACGACGCTATGAGAGCGGTGGGAGTGAACCAGAACAGTGAAGCTGCAGCCGGACAGATTAATAGCCAGCTGAAAGCGACTATAAAGCGCCGGAAAGTCGAGGGGAGCTGCAGATTCGTTCTTCTGTAGGTTCATCTGTACGAGCGACCCCTTTCACATCGTCACGTTGTTTGTCAGATTATCATTTGCTGCAACGTTGTTGTACAAATGTGGGTTAACGTGGCCCGTTGCCCCTCCTCTGTTTCAACCTCCTGCCCATATTTGGATGACTAATAACCATTTGCTTCAAACATCTACGACATCATGCGATGCAACACCTGCTTTTTATCCAGTCTATGATGTAAACGGGTGATTTTAATTTATTTTTTTGCAGTTAAGGAGTTCAGGTATATGAATGATGTCCACAGGTCGTGGTGCTTATACGTAGTGACGAAAAATGACATTAGTTTGTTCAAGACCTCTAACGGCCTCTCTTACCCTAACCGAGTTGGTTTCGTGCCTACGCCTAACCGCACCTCAACCGTAGTGGCGGAAGATCAGAAGACCGTTTTGTGTTTGAAAAGGGAACGTCATCCTGCCAGTTGTGGCGTCAGATCAGAAAACGTTTCTGCGCGTTGCTCTGGAGGGAGGCTCGAATTTTTTTTGTCCATTTTAATTTGGAGAACGTGTTGTGCCCCGCACGATGTTCGCGAGTTGTTTAAAGGTGATGTGGGCCGGAGTGTTTAGGGGATTTGTACTGGTCACAAACCGCACATGTGGCCAGGTGCGGTGATACGCGTGCGATGCGTTACAGATGATGTCTAAGGTGACGTGCAGGTCAAATATAGCTTGTGTGCCGAGAAGCCCAGAAGGTGATATGTACAGGTGGATTTGCTGGTGTTTGCCTACAGTTGGGTGTACAGGCCAAGTATAAAGGTGTGCGTCCAGGTGTGTCCAGATGTGCGTGCTGCAGGACTGACGGTCAGTAAAATGAACACACACAGTCTGTACTTTCCATCAGCTGATTGTCGTGAACGTCTCTGCACTGAAAACCTTTAAATGGTTAAAGTGACTCTGACGTGCAAACACACGCACACACACACACACACACATACACACACAAATTGCATTTGCCAGGAGATGCTCTCAATGTATTCCTATCAGCTGTCTGTTAATTAAAACAGACAAAGAAAAACACTGGGATGAGATTCAGGAAAACAGATTTACTCTCTTCATCTGTTGATCTCCCTCTCTCTCTCTAATTAATTCAACCATATGCAGGAGGAAATAGCACAGTATGTATTCTGGCTGGCTGACAGCAGAGTCAGAGGCATTCAACACACACACACACACACACACACACACACTTGTATCACTGCACTTGTGAGGATTCCCAATGGACGTAGTACTTACCACAGTAAGACCACATCCACATATCCCCAAAACCCATTCTGACGTGAACCCTGAAACCCTTTTTAAGAGATTTCAGTCTGGAAATCAGCTGAGAATTGCTTCAGCTCAGGCAGATACTTGACTGACAAATCAAAAAGCCAAAAAATGTATATGTGACGATGTGACTCACTGCCTCACCGAACTGGAGGTTCCTATGAACTGAGACCTGACCCGAATCTGGCTGGCTCCAAAGTTTAGGCTAATTTGTTTGGTTATTGGGTATTGTCGTGGGTTTCTGGTCTGTGTGTCAGTATTTATTTTACCTACAGTAAGTGGATCCAAGACGACTCGATTGGCTCTAATCACATGTTGCATCATCATCATCATCATCACCATCACCATCACCACAGGCGAATAAATGCTTTTTGATGTGAGACAGAAAGTGTGAACTGTGGTTGGATTACCAACCAGGCAGGGCAGCAGCCCCCCCACATTCACTGCACGTCAACTTGTTAGGCATAATTTGATTAATTGCAAATTTGTGAGAGAACTGGCACTACTCAACTACTAAGACTTGTCCATCATTATTAGCTAACCTTGTGATCCTGTCTTATAGACATTTACATTTAGTCTTTTTGCAGACTCTTTTATCCAAAGCGACTATAGGGGGCCCAGTGTCAACATCCAGCTCTAAGATCGTACTTATTTTGTTTTAATCGGGCCCAACAACAACTCTTTGTCTTGGAGCATCAGGCAATGCTACGAAGTGTAGTGGAAACGGACATATATGGCTTCAACCTAACCGATTTTTCATTGTTGGAGCATCAGTCCCTCTCTGTTTGGGTTTGTTCTGGTCAACTGCATTTGGTCTCATTATCCTTGGGTCTATTTCAGACCAGTCCGACCACTGGCTGTCCTTGAGTCCCTCTTAGATCGGGTTTGGTTTCCGTTTTAAACAAAAATGTAACTGATACAAGTTGGGTTTGGGTAGATTTTCCACAAGTTTGTTAAACTTCTAGCCCCATGTTACATCTATTTGAATCAGGTATTATAGACTTTTTAAATAAATTCTGTCTCCGCAGTTTCAATGGTCTGTTTGTCTCCTCCGATGTAGTCACTAACTGATTTTGGTGAAAAGTTAACAGCGATCACTGAGACTGTTCCTGTGGTCCTTGGAGAGGTTTCGCAACTGTTTGAATGCCATTACAGTAGTTCTAGAAATGGTGTGGGCGATCTTTCAAGCAATTCTAAGAATCCATAGATAGGTTAAAAAAGTTCTTATTGCAGGTCCAAGGTCTTCAAAGAGAATTCAGAGGTCCTTGAATGGGTTCCAGGAGGTCTTGTGGAGGTTTCCGTGATCTTTGAGGTGTTCATGAGGAGATCCCAAGAGTTCTTGAGCGGGTGTCAATGACCTTTATTAGGTTTTAGGGGTACGAGTCCTAAGTCAGGAGCAACAGAATTTGCTGTCATATAGTTCAGTTGAATTTTATTTATATAGCTTCAATTCATTGTAGAGCCGTAATCGGGCCTTAAAAGTTCGGCCCGACCAGGACCAAGCCCAACAGAATTCGGCCCGAGCCTGACAAGTAGATTTTGACTGACAGCTTTTTAAAAGCCCGAACCCGTTTACAGCCCGACGTTATTCAAGTGTGCGCACGCTTTCTTCTTCTTTGATTTTACTGGCGGGCTACAATTCAACTTTAAAGGTGTATGCCGCCACCTACTGTATCCCGAAAAACAAAGAAATTATATTCCAGATATTACACCGGTCTGTGCGCACGCTTTGCCGGTGCAACCACAACGTAATCGCCAGAGGCCCGCCTCCATTCCACCTCCTCAGCATCCATTTTCGCGCTAATCGAAACGGATCACCTGACTGCTCGTTTACCGCACAAACCCGGGCAAATATCTTCAGCTCTAATTCATTGCACTTTTCACATAGAGCAGGTTTAGACCGTACTCTTTATAATATTATTTACAGAGACCCAACAATTCCCACCATGAGCAAGCACTTGGTGATATGACATTTTAATTATAGATTTAAATAGTACTAATGGTGATGGTAGTGGTAATAATATTAATATTAATGGTTTAGGGGGAATCTGATGTTTAACAGCCTCCTTGTTTTTTGTACTTGGAAAGTCAGAAGGAAAGATGACTGACGGCCCAGCATGTGGCGTGTAAGAGGGGTCATGCTGAGGTGTCAGAGGGGGACCGTCAGTCATCTGTGTTACAGACCGCTGGGAACGATGTCTGTCTCAAACCTTCTTTTGTTATTGGTGTGAAGTAATCTTCAGAGCTGCTGATTTACGTTGTTACAGGCCACAGCTCCTCCTACTCGTTGGTGTAGTAAAGTCACATTTATTCCAAAGTTAAAAAAATAAAAAAAAGTAAGCCCACAAGCATTGTAAAAGTATGAGGGATTCAGTAAGGTTCGTGTCGGCGGGTCATTAGCATTTTGTTACACCTGTGAATGCTCTTCCTATAGCTGCACATTAGTTACCTTGATGTGTGACCTTCCTGTTCTCGTCACTGTAACAAAAACATTGAGCAGAGACAGCCTTCATGCCTCACGCTTTCTGTCCGAGCTCGTCTTAATAAACCTGCTACATTGAAAAATGAGCAGCCCCGACTTCTGACAGATTGTAATTCTGCTCTGTGATGCCAAGTACTTTAGGAACATAAAAGGCTTCGATACGAAAATAACAACAGGTTAGGCTGTTAAAACACACAAGTTGCTGACTTTACATTACACGGTGTCACACCTGCTTACGGGCAAGTAGTAGTATATGTGGTGCAAAAATAAATGCTCGAAAAAGCTCTACACAGGCCTGTCTGAAAATGTGCGCTGGGTCCTCACAAGGACAGAAGTCCACGAGTGCACACACACTCACGCATACTGTGGTATGTGTGTGTTGGAGCTGTCAGGCTGTATACTTTTCTCTGCAGTGTTTTGGTTCAAAGTGGATAATTTATTACTGCGACCATGTTTGCATAGAGTTCATTAGAATACAAGGAGCCATAAATCATCGCATTGTTCTCTCTCTCTCTCTCTCTCTACCCGCCTCACTAGTTTTCTTTCGCTTTATTTTTGCTTCCCCTCTCTTTGTTTTTTGTCCTCCATCAGTTCAGCTTCGAGTCAGAGAATTATTTCTCCCATCTGCAGTTGTTTCCATTCTGCTTTGAACTGTGACCCGCGACCCGCTGACCGTCCGCCAAAGGTTTTAAAAGACTAGGAACTAGTGTTTGTTTGTTTCGTCCACCTGTCTTAAACAAGAGCACGGCTCGTGATGAATCTGTCAGGACTAATGCATCGAAATATTGAACGTCTGTAAACGTGCAAAGCTTTATTATGTCCTTGGAAAAACAAAGGTCACGGTCTCTGCAGAGGAACGGGAAATAAGACAACCGTGGCTGCGCTGCACATTCACACGATGTACTGATTCTGTGTTTAGTGAGCATCTAATGATTTCTGATGAAAGGTCGGGAGTTATGAGAGTCTACAGCCATGCGAGCGGCTCACTGAGAAATCGTTTTTCCATGTTCACCATGTAGGTTTAGCATGTTAGCATGCTAACATATTCTAAGTAGGACCACAAACACAACACAGTTGAGACGGATGACAATGTTATTATTTTTGCAGCTGTTTGGTCCTGAACCAAAGTAATGGACAAATGAAAAATTTGGAAAGGAAACTATAGGAAAGGTCATACATACAGTATATGTATATACGCCGGTTAACAAATTGAAGGGAAATCCAACATTAAGTGTGTTGGTATGGAGTCAGGCCACCACGAGCCTCCAGAACAGCTCCAGGGCTCCTCGCCAAGTCAGTGGATGTCTACTGAAGGGATGAACAGCGTCCCTCCACAAGATATTCCCTCATTTATGTATACTGTAGGTACAAGGTAATTTATTTATCATTGTACAACACAAGGTTGTACGCACTATACAATATATGCAGCCTTTATTTAATCAGGTCATCTCATTGAGGTCAAGACAGACCTGAGTACAGCAGATAGAAAGAAAACCAAACATAGCCAGATATAAGAAAAGGAGATACAGCATCAGATACAACCTACCCACAGCCTAGCTAACGTTAGTTACATCACTTGCCGTGTCGCCGTTTGCTCTGTATCATGGTAGCCTATTTGTCCTGGTATTGGATTCGTCCAGAATCGCACACCCCACCTTTAAAGTAACATTTGTGAAACTTTATTTTCTGAGAACTGCTGAACTAAAATATTTTCTTCAGATACTTTATTAAACTGGACACAACCGTCTTCCCACAGCCGCCTCTGCTGTTTCAGTACTGAAGGACAGGAGGGTTTAATCAATAATAATGTGTGAGAGGAATACAGTTATATTTAGCTTTGTGTGCGTGTGTGTGTGTGTGTGTGTGTGTGTTGTACTGCCTCCTGCTCATGTCCGAGGCTAATTAACAGACCACAAACAAACATCTAACACCCTGAGTGTGTGTCTGTTTGTGTGTCTGTGAGAGGCTTATTAATTAGGCAGCACACACTCGTGCCGCCACTACACAGTAGGCGATCATACACACACACACTTACATACACATTATATAAAACACACACAAGCCTTGTACTAAACAGCTATAATTAACCACAAACACAATGATGCTACACTTATCTAAGTGTGTATGCGAACTGCGTATAATAATATTATATTGTATATGTTATGTGTTGTAATTTGGTGAATACCATACCAAAGGCAAACAAAAACTTCACAAATGTGTTGCCTCCTCTATTTATATCTTTTTCTGATTTTAATTTCTTCCATTGATTCACCATCATACTAAGTGACCACAAATCTTGGAGGTGTGTGCACTATATATAAAACTATATTGCAGTGGGTTAAAGGGCAACATACACAGGCGATGGGTTAAAATGTGCCAGTGGGTCATGCCACTATCCTAAATCCCTATACAATAACTCACATGAGAAAGCCCAACACTGAATATAACCAACTCGCAAGTATTGAGTGTGTATTCAATTCATCATTATCTCTTTTGCGTTTGACATACTTTCGTGTTCGTTCCTGTATGTATATTGCAGATTATGTGGGACTGGCAGACCAGGGCAAAATGATATTTGCTGGATATTGTGACGGCAGAAACTGTCTTTGTCGATCGCCGAGTCATCAAAAAGCATCATAGAAACAGTTTGTGGGTCAAAGACACAGTGTTCTTTGTAGCAACAAGCACCAAACAGCCTGAACACAGGTCCTTTCTTCCAAACTGTTTAAACTATTTTTTAAAAGAACATCAGGAATAGTGGTATAGGGCTCGGTGACGGTTCAATATTGCCATCACATTTTGATGATAGGATCCTAACGTGTTATCGTTCAACACATTTCTGTTGTCTAATTTAATGATTCCAAGCAAGCTGTAATTGTATTTGAACGCAATTGATTTATAGATTTACCTGCTGCCATAAATACTAACTACATCACCAAATGGGTGTTGGTCCGCCACTGGAAATAGCTATATAATAACTATAATTAATTTATTTATGTTTGTATCGGGTAGAGTCCTTGTAGAGTAGAGTTGTGGCTTATTGGAGGGTTAGGGTCATATGTAGTTCAGTACAATATGGAACGTGCAGTATTTAGCATTCAGTTTTACATAATATGAGGATTTAACCTGAGACGCACCAAACCTCTTCCTGTCTGTCTCCGTGTCTTCAGGCTGAACCGTGTTTCCCCGGATTCGTTTTGCTTTTGTTTTCTCTTTAATTGACAGGACGCATCAAAACACACAGACACACAAACATCCACCGAGCTGTGTAGTTTTGTTGTTGTAAATCAAAGGTTTCATGGTATTGCCAGCCGGCTTTATATACCAATTTAAACATCTCACAAACACACACAAACATATAGTGAATAATGGGAGTGTGGCGGGACTGTCAGGAAAACAAGAATCTAAAGAAACGATCAGAGTCACAGAGCTGAGCACACTGTCTGTCTGACAAACTGTCTCTCTGCACAAGTCTGTCTCTCTGTCTCATCTCTTACTTTCGCCCCCCTCCTCCCTTCTCTCTCTGCAGTCTTCTAGCAGGTTACAGACCACAAAAAAACGTATAGTCATCAGGGTGGCAAATTAACTCATCTCTTGTCTCTGTTGTCTGCAGAGAAACACAAGAAAATCTAACTATACTTTAATCTAAAGCCCCAGAGAGTCGGTCGTCCATGCTGCCTCGAACCCATCTGTACCCTCCTGGGTTCAGCTGGTCAGAACTCTCTCTGAGGATCTGATGTGCCCAGTTGGTCGAGAGCTCCAAAGCCATTGTCTTAGCCCAGTTCAACGAGTCCAGAACTCTGCATCAAGCCTCTTAGTGTGGATCCAACTGGTCTAAAGCTCTGCAGGCAGCCTTTTATCCCAGTCCAGATACAGTGAGGCTCTTAGCCCTTGTCCAAATGGTCCAGAACTCCACAGCCAGCCTTAGCTCAAATCCACCCAGTCCAGAACTCTGCAGGTAGGCTCTTAGCCTGGATCTAAGTGCAATGAGCCTATTAACATGGATCCAACTCTACAGCTAACCCCCCATCCAACTGGTCCAGATGCTGTTAGGTTCTAAGCCCATGCCCAACTCCACAGTCAGGCTATTAGCCGAGGTTCAACTAGGCCAGAACTCAGCAGTGAGCCTTTCAGCCTTGATCCAATATGTGGGCACACTCTTATCCCAGGTACACCCGGTCCAGATACTGTGAGGTTATTAACCCATGTCCAAATGGTCCAGAACACTAGCCCAGAACTCTGCAGCGAGGCTTTAAGCCTGGATTCAACTGGTCTAGAACTCTATATAAAGGGTCTTATCCCAGGTCCAACTGGTCAACTGGTACTTAACTCTCCAGATGCAGAGAGGTTCTTATCCTGGGTCCACCTGATAAGAATTGTTTAGCAAGGCTCTTATCCTGGATGCAAATGGTCTAAAACTCTTTAGACAAGGTCTTATCCCAGGTCCCTTGTTCTGTTCAGTCATCTGAAAGCAGCACGTCTTCTTTGCACACTGTGAGGCAGTATAGTACTTTCAAGACATTTCCTCGAAGTGCATCCAGCATTCTGCTGGTATAGTTGTGCCTGGTATATTGCCCAGATAATTACCACGGTTATGAGCAAATGCCAACTGTGCCATTGCTCCGTGTTGAATTGCATAGCAGTGTTTCTCTCACAGAAACAGAAATATGCACTACTCTAGAACACAGGACCGTCTACTTGTATTTACTATCTTGCTGCCGCCCCGACACTACTGACCAATAAGTGGGGCATTTGATTTGCTTGGATTTTTACTCTGTGTGAAAAGAAACTGAACTAAGGGGAATACGCTCCAGATTTTCAAAACTTATCAACTGATTTGGACCAGAGTAAACAAACTATGAAAACACCCTAAGTGAACTGGTCTAGGTGCAGAGCGTTTCTTATCCCTAGCCCAATTGGCCCAAAAGTCTGAAGCATGGCCTTTAGTTTACATTGAACTGATCCAGAACTGTACAGGTAGGGTCTATCTACTCCAGATCTAGCATGTTTTTTTATCCTGGGTCCAGATGCAGTAGGGTTTTTATTCTAGGTCCTGTTGGTCTATAACTGCAGCACAGGCTATTAACCACAATCAAGTTGCAAAAACTTACCAGCATTTGGCCAGTAGCCACTGTTAAATCCCCAACCTAACAGTCACACAAAGATTAATTAAGCAGGCGGTTTGAGATTTTGTTGAGAGTGTTGTTGATAGTGTTCATTTCCAGATTCAGCCAGAGTTGAAGACACTGTGAAACTCTTCATAGTTTCACAGATGTGTAGATGTAAACAATATTTGTGCCAAATGACAACCAAGACTCATTTTGTGTTGGCTGTCGCAGAGCTGTGAGGAGCTCCATCCAAACAGAAAGTGAAAATCAAATTCAGTCCCTCTGCTGAAGAGAGAGGGATGAATATTTATCAGTGAGGGTCAGATGGAGGGAGGAGAGGAAGAGGCGGATGATCAAAGGCACAGATCTGCTTTGTTCTAGGAGAGACAGACAGAACGAGAGACAGAAAGATAGAGAGGTGAAA
Source organism: Coreoperca whiteheadi (assembly GCA_011952105.1). Classification (NCBI taxonomy): domain Eukaryota; kingdom Metazoa; phylum Chordata; class Actinopteri; order Centrarchiformes; family Sinipercidae; genus Coreoperca; species Coreoperca whiteheadi. The sequence goes on from CM022484.1 coordinate 5,969,789, forward strand.
GAAGGAAAGAATGGTGTTGAAACAAACAGCGGGGTTTGTCTATTCTGCCTTTTAATTCAGTGCGTCATTGCATAATTAGCTGAAATGTTATGCACGAAGCAAGTAGCTTTAGCTTAAGCATGCCAGCAACTGTAATGTAATTTCTAAAAATAAAAAAAGTCCGTTACCCTGCTGTGTCACTGAAACATGGTTCCCCCAACACTGTTTCTTGTCGCTCCAGCATATCCTCCCTGGAGGATCCCTGGAGCAAGGCACCGGCAATGCTGCTGCCTCAAATACTGATCTATATGTAACAAGTTTCCACTTTAACTGCATTAAAGGGGTTTTTGACCACTGGGGGCTAAATAAATGTGAAGTAAAACCAAAAACTATAAGCCAAAAGAGGCTAAAAAGCACAGTAAAGCTGCAGAGTTTTTGAGAGTTGAGAATTGTCCATGGGCTTCTTACTACTACTTTGGATCATTATATTCAGTGAACTGCTATTTACTTCCTCTTTTTTTTTTTTTGGAGAGTTTTATTTGTCCTGTTTGTCCAAACTAACACTGTATGTGCAGGGTTTGAGCCATAGTGCGCCATTGCAACAACGTCCCCCTTAAAACATAGAATGCCCCGTTACTACAACCTTCCTCTGCCCAACTGGTTTTCCTTGCCACTGTCGCCAAGTGCTTGCTCACGGTGGGAATTGTTGGGTCTCTGTAAATAATACTTTAAAGAGTACGGTCTATACCTGCTCTATAGGACAAGTGCAATGAGATAACGTCTGTTATGAACTGGCGCTATATGAATAAAATTGTATTGAATTGAAATGTCACCATTCTAGGGTAAGATCAATGCTTCACATTTTTACACAAGATGTATCAACGTTTAGCAGAACTACGAAATGATCAGAAAAGGGGGGAACTCGATCACAAACACTATAAATGTTTGTGTGTTGGTGGTGTCAGAGGTAATAGCTGTGTTTCTGTTCAATATTCATCTATTTGTCTCTGGTATTTTCTTGTCTTTTACTAAATCTCAGCAAGAGACCTCTCTTCATCTCCCTGTTTTCTGACTCATCTTAATTGTTCCTGATGTCGGACTTTTCTTCCCTGAATCCTCCGCCTCAGCAGTCATACGGTTCAGCATTGTTTCCTTGGTTTCATTCCATCCCCCCCCCCCTCCTGCAGTTTATAAACCCCACCCATGATGCACTTGTGTAACCATGGCAACAGCAACCATAGTAACCCAAGTCAACTTCGCCACTAGAAATGGCCCACCCACTGTAGACTTCTTTTTTTTTTTGTTTTATGTTTTAATGAGGCTGAAATGGGATGAGAGATGACAGAACAACTAATGAAGACAAGTATGTCCGTGTGCTACTAAAAGTCTCTCCAGTGTAAAATTAATTCTGTTTTCTATTTGTCAGGGGGCTTGAACAAACCGTGCGAGAGTGAAGACTGAAAACGTACTGACCCACTTCTAACATTAACAGCCAGCTGGATAAAGGTTCAAATCCTTTCAAAGCAGGAGAGCAAAATTCTAATGTAAACTGCCATGTTTTATGAAAGATGAGCTTAGCGGCAGTTTGCCTGATCGAGGGGGAAAAAAATCAAAGAGCAGAAAACTGATTTTCCTGCAGAGTGGAGGCCCATTCTTTGACCAGAATGCTTAATAATTAAACAGAAACCTTTAAAGGAAAAATCGCACTAAATACATCTTCGTCTCCATTCAGTAGTTTGTATCTCTGTCTCTGCTTCCTGGGGACACAAAACTAACCACACACAATCATTTCGTCCTCGTTCTTTTCAGCACATTCACCCGTTTGTCCGAATGTGTCCGAGTGGTCGTATGGGAGTGAATGACTGTCTTCTTACAGCTGACCTGAGGTCACTGCTGCGTGCAGTAGCAGAGAAGTCAAATCCGTCGCGAGCAGGCATTTCGCTGACTTGTGTCGGTGGGTTGAGGCAAGAGCTCATTGTTGTTGGATGCTTCGTTGTAATGTTCCACCTGTTGAATGCCACTCTGTCCTCTGATTTTTGAGAAGTAGGCCTGCATGTCTAATTAAGCCAGCTGACATTATGTTATTGTTATATATATATATATATGTTTTATGTTATTATGTGAGCAAAGAATATGTGCAGCATTCAGATTTTGCTCGAGGCTCCTGATGCATTCTCCTCATATAAGTTTGCAATCTCTAATAACCTAATAATATATTTATTCTTGTTTTCCATATTGTAATATTACTGTTGTTGTTTTGATCTACTTTGTACACACATCTTTTGCATGTCTGGAAGAGGGATCCCTCCGCGGGTTTTGTCCTTTTGTTCCTCATTTAAGTTTTCCTTTGAGGGGTGGGGTGAGATTTTTCTTTATGTAAATCGAGGCTCTAAGAATAGAGAGTGTCATATGCTGTACAGATTGTAAAGCCCACTGAGACCAATTTATGATTTGTGGTTTTGGACTATATAAATAAAAACCCACTCCGACAAAACACTGCACAGTTTAGCTCGGGGGTTTTGTTGGGAGTGGGGAGTGACGATGTTCCACTCCCCTATAGGGGAACATAGACGCCGCCTGCAGCTGCAACAGCTGCATCGTAGTGTTAATGAGGACTGGAAAAGGCATCCGTGTTTTAGCACAGTCACACAAATGCACAAGTGAAAATGTATTTTTCTTGGGAAAGGGAAGTAGATTTCGGTTAGAATTCCTGGGAAATACCAGGATCTTAATTTAACCCTAGAGACCTTAGTGAGGACCATGTTTTTCCCGTCTGAGGACGGGGAAATGGTCACTGATGATGTAAAACAAACCACAGTCTGAACATGTACAGACATTTACGTTCATTCCACCTGCGCTAAATCAAACTGGACGTATACGATCCGGAAACATAAGAGATGTTTGTTTTAAAATGAGTTCTGCAGGGTTCTGCAGACAAACGGAGCACAGATCGAATTGATCCGGTGCCTGTTGAGCCAGGCAGCAGCAGCTGAAGAGCCTGCCAGCTCCCACAGGGTGGTCGGTTTGGATCCTTGCCCAGACACAGACTTTAGCCGCCAGAGAGAAACTGGTTAAAGTCAGTGTGCATGTCTCGACACATTCTTCCGCTTCACTACACATCTGCAGACTCTCTGAGCGGCGGACTGGGCGTCCACACAGGTGGAGATAGTAGGTTTACCAAGGCACTGCGCATGTGCAACCCCCGAACAAAAGATCGAATACGAGTCCGTTGCCTCGCTCGGCAGCTAACACGGAGGCGTTCAAGACCCGCGGGAAAGAGGTGCTGCAGCAATGTGCAGTGTGAAAATGAACCCATCCGAGCCTACTCTGGTGCAACCTGAAAATTGGCATAATATGACCACTTCAAGACGGATGCTGACTGCTCCTCTGTCATTTTAAAACCAAATGAACCCCTGGTCATCCATGGCTGATGCGCTGTGGTAGCACTTGGACAGTGTCTGTCCCAGGTTAGCTGCAGTAACTCAAATTGTGCGAAGGCCAGTATTGTTGGTGGTCTGAGGAGAGAGGTTGTTGGGTGTTTTGTATGGATAGACTTGTGACTTTGGGCTACATAATTAAACTTGACATGCCTCAACTGCAGGGCAAAATGATCCAAATAGGACTTAAACGCCACACAAACACACACACAGCCTCACTTGTTCTCTACTTTACCATACAGACTTTGATCAGTTGAAGGACAATTTACTGCGGAAACACTGAACACTGCCAAATATTTAAAACACACTCTTTGCTGTATGAAAACTGCAGTGTGGGCCGTTTCCTTTTATGAAGGTTTAAAGTGAATTTCGAGTGAAACTTTTTTTTTTTAAGATCGTCAGCCATCCACTCTGCAGCTGAAGGTATAAAGGGAGCATTCAGACTCCGAAACAAAGCTGGCAGGGACACACATTTGTTCCCAAACGTTACACCCTTTTCATTCAAGCTGCGTTGCCAGGAAACAGCCTGGGCCCAAACGTATTACTCTTGTGGCCGTATACGTTTCACTATCAGCAATGTTCAGTCAACGGTCTATTTTCTACGTGCTCCGCCTTTTATTAAGCCTCACTGTGGTTTTATCCTGAAGAGGCTCCGAGGCACCCCGAGAAAAGACTCCCCGTCCAATCAGGTGGTCGCACGCCCTGCGAATGAGCGCCAAGGAGCCCACGGCTCGCTTTTGTCCCACTCCGGAGCACCATTGCTGGTTGCCCTTCGGTGTTGCCGATGAACAAGACCTGCTTCATCCCATCGGCTCAGGACTCCGTTGGCCTCTGCTAGTTTGGCGTCATCAGGCGGCTACCAAGTCAGTCCTTCAGGAGGAGCAGGAGTAGTCCTCTCTCTCTCTCTGTACTCAAAGTTGGAGACGGGCTGGATTAAACTAAATGTTCAGTTTTTCATTTCATTTTCATTAGTCAGCGCCTGCTCTGGCATTTAGAATTGTAGCCGTGCTAGCGGCTTTGCTCAAGGGATGGGAACGTCGGTCTGTCGGTCCACCAATTTGGACCACACTGGAATATCTGAGCAACTACTGAAATATTGTACGGACATTCATGGTCACCAGAGATGAATCCCAAAGACTTTGGTGATCCCCTGCCTTTTTCTTCTAGCGCCACTGGGAGGTTTGTGGTTTGGAGCGAAATTGCTCAACAACTCTTAGATAGTTTGCCATCGAATGTTGCACATTCATGTTCCCCGCAGGATGAATTCAAAATATCTTTTCATCCAGCGCCATCATCAGGTCAAAATGAAAATGTATCCAATACTTTGGTTTAGTACCAAATACCGGCATCCCCATCAGCCTCAGCTGTACTTTGTGTTTAGTGCTAATTAGCAAACGTTAGCGTTGTAACACGCTAAACTAAGGTGGTGAACTATGATCAACATCACACCTGCTAAACATCAGCACGTTAGCATTGTCATTGTGAGCACGTTAGCATGCCGATCGTAGCATATGAATAATCATCATTTTGCACCAGGTGTAGAGGAGCATAACACAAAAATAATTCAAGCAACACATTGCATTGTGGGATTGTTAGCAGAAAGTAAGGACTCTACTTTTTTGTGGCATTTTGGGAATTTTGCAGGGCACTATAGAGAGCAAAACGTTCACCCGCCGAAGGACAGTCAATATTATTCACTATGTAGTGAATTGGGAGTGAGTTTTGTCCATGTTTGGCCTTGAGAATGGCTTCCTGTGTGGAACTCTAAACGGTCTGAAAACTCAACTTGAACCAGTTTGCTTTCATTTGGACATTTCTGATTGTGTTCCTGTAAACGCACCACCAGAATGTGTCTGCAGGATTTTATAAATCTTTTCAGATTCTATCCGACAGAAACAGATATATAATCCTAATCAATCAGAAAACAACCCCATTTCTTCTCTGCGTCTGTCTTTCAGTGGTTTGGCGATCTGGTGACTCCGGTCTGGTGGGAGGACGTCTGGTTAAAGGAAGGTTTTGCTCATTTCTTCGAGTACGTCGGCACTGACTTCCTCTTCCCAAAGTGGAACATGGTGAGTAAAGAAACGTACATTTTATTTCTTTGACTTCACATCAAACGAGGTATTCATACATTCGTCACACTCATCTTCTAAGTTTTCAACTACGCCAAGGTGAGAAAGTTAGAAACTTCAATCAAACTGTCAATTGTTCGGTTTGCTTTATTATATATATTTAATTTATTTATATCCTTTTTCCTAAAAAGACGAGACAATAGGGGAACAGTCCGAACCCACTTTATTTTGAACTCTTACTACCTGAACATACTTTAAGCTGATTTAAACTCACTTAGTCCTCGCACTTTGCACTTTAACTTTATTGCTTTAAAATCATATTTTTGATTGCTTTTTGCGGTTTAGCTTTTCTGATTGTTTGAGTTGAGTTTATCAAGGGATGTAGTAGAGAGATGCTAAAGAGAAGATTTTAACGGGCCTTGCATTTTTCAGACATGCTTTGGGAAACAGTATGTAAATCAAAATAATCCAAGATCAAAGTCAGTTTACTAGCTTCCCGGCGCTTTTTAGCCACAGATGTGGCTTCTTCAGCGAATGGAGCCGAAGAAGGGAAATAACTTCACACGTGTGTGTGCGTGCTGTGGTTTGTAAGAACTGCAGAGTTTCTCTCGGATTATTTGAGAGTAATAGTCCGATCTTTTATTCTAAACTTCCATCTCTTCGCTCATGAGACGTATGTATTAATGTTTGGGCCCTCTGATGGTTTCAGGTGAATTTCAGCTCAAGGCTCCAGTCGGTCGATATTAATTAGATTTTTTTCAAAATCTTCAGACACTAAAGACGTAGAAACCAACCCCGCAGGGACCAGGGTTCGAATCCAGCCCGTGGGCGTTCGCTGCGCGTCGCCTCTCTCTCCGTCACATTTTCTGTCTCTCTTCAGCTGTGCCTATCAAATAAAGGCAAAATAAAGACCCGCGGTCCTCTCTGTGGACTGATTTCATTGGCAGAAAATGATTCCCAAAGGAAACTGTTGACAGAGAGGTCTGGGGATTATCCAGAGTATCTGGGACACTTTTTGTGGACACTGTGAGTAACTTAAACAAAAGCCCTTTCAGCTTCATTGTATTGGGTGGTGGCAGAATAAAAGTGAACATGTCTGCATTGTTAGATAGCACTACAGGGAAACAGAAAATATTCTAATGTTATAATTATTTAATAATTTGGTTGAAAAAAGCCTTTTGAATCTCAGCACAAACAAACAGTATTAGAATAGAGTAGAAGTGGGGTAACTTATATTTACCCAATCATTTTCTGCATAATGTTAGGCGACTGACAGTTGGAGCACTTTACGACTTGCCGGTACATGAAACTCTCCCGGTTGAGCCACCAGCACAAAAGATGAACAACTCAGAAACCCAGAAGATTTCTGGTTCTTTGATTAAATGTCAAACGTTCAAGCCTGTGCAAGTATCAGTCTGGTGTTGTTCTATATTTGTCTCATCGTCAATAAATCCCATGAAAAGACCAAAACCAACGACATGTCTGTCCGCCTCGCAACACTTACTGACTTCCTGTCTGTGGCTCTCAGCTCCGAGCCCTGAGCGTCGAAGGGATCATATTATTTAGGGCCATACCAAACTGATGGGGGAAAAAACGGAAACAATTAAAGCTGATGGCAGCAACATGAAAACCATGTATCTCCAGATGTGGTGATTTTGCATTTTTCAGATAAACTGGAGGATTAAATGATCCGTTACGGAGTAAAATCTCCTACCTCTGAGGATAAACGAACCCAATTTGAAGCAAATATTCGTAGCTAAAGATCTGTGTGCTGCTCAGTTTCTACCGGGCATCCTCTTTATTGTATAAAACTTTACATAACCTATAATACCATTTGGACGTACAGTGTGTGTGCATAAGAAGAAAGTTAAAACAGGCTTTTGAGGAGGAGGAAGTCCTGACTGTGAGGTCTCCTCCTGAACTCTTCCACCTTCTTCCACGCGCACGGATCAATATCTGATTCCTCCTTTTCTAAAAGTGTTTTCCTGCAGTACGGCGGATCATATTGGGGCCGAAAATCTGCGGCAGCTAAAAATCCAGGTTTTATTTTATTCTGCTCAGGTTGGCAAACAAATTGATGCAGGGAGTGACTCAGGGAGTCGGCTCAAAACACAATCAAATGAGAAATTAATTCTTCCTCAGATTTGCTCAAAAGCTCCCGTTCTCTGAGAAACCGTGAGCGCCGCAGAACTTTAAATTACAGCGCGCGCACACACACACACATACTTCTTCCCGCTTTGTTTCTGCCAGAGTACGCTGTGATTTACTTCCAGTAGAGAATGTGTTACACCCAAACACCTTATCTCCCGCACGCACACCCAGTCTGTTTCTGAGCGACATGGCATTTTTAAATCCCTGTTACTGCGGTTCTGCACGGCTGGACGCTTTAATAGGACCAAAGTGTTTCTCCAATAACAAGCACAACGATGATAAAGCGGTCTGTTCCTGATAAAGCAATTTATTTATAATACAGGTTTTTATTTAAAAAGCCGTTTCTCCATCGGCGGTGAGTCACAGCGCTGCAGGGCGATGAACAAAACACAGCAGAGGAAATGTGCAGAAGGCTGTTCCTGTAGTGCAACTCATCAATCGATCACTTAGCCAAACAGGATGCTTGATAACAGTCCGTAACATCTGTGTGGGACTCTAAAAACTGAACCAGGTTCAGGGGGTTTTAAAGCCAGCTCAGACCTAATGTGATCAAGCCTGGTTTGGCTTTAAAACTCAGATTTAGAGGTGGTCGCATCAATTAAATACTGACGGGTGCAGTGTTTACAGCCACACAGCAACACACGGTCCACAAATCATAGTGGCACACGGTATTAATACTGCCCCGAAGTAAACTGAAAACAACATTGGGAACCAGCAGTTTAATTTAGCAGGTCAAGGCCAAAGTTTTTCCTAAAATCATTTAGTAAAGTCTCGTTTTCACCAGGCGGTCCAGTTCAATTCGGTTCGTCACGCAATACAACGGTTAGTTTCGCGTGCCGAGTTGCGCGTGGTACCAACAGAACCACTCCATACCGTCCCGTTTGTTTTGCTGCCCCCTCTGTTAAAGGTTCCAAGGGGCCTGAGCCGATGCTAAAAGGTGGAGTTAAAACACCGCAGGGCGAATGCGAGCGCGAGCAGCCACAGTCGCCAGAGCTCGTCTACTTGTCGCGATAAACACCCAGATAGCGAGCGTGTAGCGCGGAGCGAGTGTGAGCAGGGGGAAAAGGTTAGCGGCAAGTTGTCAGTCGGGCAGGCAAATGTACAGTGTAGGTCAACGTCTCACTGTGTCAGTTAATAAATGCTGCAGCTTCTCAAGAAGGCTCTGGAAAAGGGAAGGGGGTTAGTCCCGAAGCCCCGGTAACAACCTGCCCTGCATTTCAGAGTAATGTCTGAGGTGGAAATGCAAAGCAGATCTAGGTTTTAGGTACGTGTAATGTAGATGTGTCGCTTTCACGCCTGTGGTTTGGTTCTTTTGGTTTGCACCGAGGAGAATAATAATCCATTGTTGTCTTTTTGGTCTGGTCTGTTTCATGTTTACATTTATTACAAACGTGAGCGCTTCAGTTGGGTCGGGAGACTAGAAAGGCGCTTTACAAGTCCAGTCCAGTCAAAACAAGAGGTCACTCAGCCACAGGGGAAAATCAAAGGTGAAAGCAAGCAAGTCATGCTGCGCTTTATTGGGCGCCGTGGGTCCTTTTGTTTAATCTGACGGTCCCAAAGGCAGCAACTGGACCTCAGTTACCACCAGTCTAAACAAACCAGACTTCGTTGGAAGATCTGCCAAACGGGTTAGGTATGGAAGCCCCACAAGATGCAACTCATGTATTTCTTCAGCTGATTACATCCCTGGGATCACGCCGCTTGGTCTGTATGAAATAATAGCCTGCCTCCTGTGTATTTTTCATAAGGGACCGCATGTGGTGTCATGACATTCAAAGCAGGAACAAATTATGAAAATGGGACTTTTTCTACAGTCATGCTCCAACATTTTAATTAACTTTATTTAAATTTCCAAATACCAATACAATGTTTATCTATAGTGAGAAAATACCATAGTAACAGAGTAATGAGGGACTGACAGGGTGGAACTAACCTGAACTTTACCTCAACACAAACACAACACACAGTGGTGAAAATGAACTGTGCTAAGTACCATTTTTTTTTTTCAATGTAATTTTATTTATACAGCCCAATATCACAAATCACAATTTTCCTCAAAGGGCTTTACAATCTGTAAACTAAGGGACCCTCTGTCCTTAGACCCTCAATTCAACTAAGGAAAAACTACCCAAAAAAATCCATTTTAACAGGGAAAAAAGATCATAGACACCTCAGGAAGAGCAGGAGAGGAGGGATCCCTTCTCAGGATGTACAGACAGGAAGTAGATGTCGGGTGTACAGAGTAGATTCACAGCAGGAGATCAAAGTACATACAGTTATAATGACAAATTGTAGAGATCGGATGCAGAAATCACTGGGTGATACACACAATTTATTCTGACTCAGTCCCACACACACACACCGTCCTGCCGCCCCAAACACTCACTACAGCGCCACATGTGGATTCATCCGCCGCTGAATATAGTTCCCAACAAATTTCCTCCTGTTTGTTTGATTTAAATCTACAGCGAGCGGCTGTTTTTACGGAGCCTTTTTTTAAACTGAACTTGAGGGGCTTCTTCAAAGATTGACATCTGAGCATCACTGACATGCTCGGGACGACGGAAAGTATTTAGAAAGTAACGCATTGTTTCTTTGGTTGTTTGCATTGGATTTGTTGACAATAACGACAACATATGGGCAGCAACATGCAAGCGTCAACGGGAAAAGGGCCCCGAGGGTGATGACAAATGGATAAAACGAATAAAACCAACTCCGAGTTTTGAAAAGGTCCTACCTACCTGGCTCTAACAGAAGAGGGGAATAAAACCGTGGCTAATTGAACTAACCTAACCTATTCAAATCAAAACACGTTTAAAGCAACACCCCTGCTCCTAATGACTCCAAAACAACACAAGTGTGTGTGGAAGTGTGCGCGAGGCTGCTAAACCTGGACCTGGCCCCAGGTACTCTGTTAACAAGTGCCTGCAAATAAAGTGATTCCAGCTTATCCAGAGAACTAATTATCAAATGGACAGCAGGACGGGAGACAGAGAGGGGAGCTGCTCACATTAAACCACAGCCGAGCCGAATGACAGCTCAGCGGCGTATATATGTAGGACGTTGATGATGTAATTGACTCCACTTGATTGGAGAGCCGGACCGGGCGCCCTTCCAATCGCAATTTTCATGATGGCAGCCAGGATACAAAGCACCGGAAAAGGTGAGAAGGCCGTAACAACAACGCAAGAAATCAGAAATATCTGCTGTGTCATGTTTAATGCATCACATCAGCCAATGTTATCCGGTCGTGAATAGCAATGACAGCTGTCAGTTTAATAAAGTGGTTAAACTGGTGACCTAAACTGTATTTGAGGTGCGGCAGCTGCCAGCCAGTGAATTAGTATTCAGCGTGAAAGCGTTGCGCAGAGAGCGCTGTCCGTCATCCAACCCCGCCAAGCCTAGATGGCACCGAAATGCCGGGCAGAGGGAGGAGAGGAGGAAGCGGCACACGAGGAGAGGAGGAGGGAACGGGGTGCGAGTGTAGGAGGATGCAGGGAGGAGACGAGCGCTCGAGCCAAAGGTTCAGCAGCTGCTCCTGAACATAGCCCCGTCCCTCCATCTGCGTGTGTGTTTGTGTTTACGCTGACTGTTGGCCGATTAGCTGTCCCTCCACATGTGGGTCCATCTGGTTCATAACGACCATATGGACCAGATGGGCCC
>CM022484.1:5981115-6025534 GCA_011952105.1 Coreoperca whiteheadi
CCCCCGTCCTCCCCTCTCCAGGTGACTTAAAGTCTCTGTTAATTAGAGCTGATGTCTCATTTAGTCTGATTTTGTTGCTCGCTCTCACCAAGTAATTTTGGTTTCATATAAATGTGCCATTTAACTAATTAACTAATTGTGTAATTTGTGGACGTGTCCCTGGATTCTGTCTGTTTACCTCTGCTTGTGTGTGTGTTTCTGTTGACTCTAAGATGAAAGCAGTAGTCTGTCTTTACCCAGGGGTTAGCCCAGTCCTCTGAGGAGGGATCAGTCCAGCTCCTGTATAAACAAAGAAAACATCCAGGAATTAGTCAGATTCGCTCCAGTCAGCCCAGAACGGATTTATTTCAAAACCGACTGTTTATCTGACACGTAGTCGGTTCATTTACAGTCCCAGCCGCGCCCAGCTGCTCTGGCTGCCAGTCGGCTTGAATCCAGTTTCCAGGTATTATCCATTATCCAGCCACTGGGAGCCCAACACCCCCCCACCCCCGCTGTTGCCTGACAAGGCGTGTAGATTCCACAGTAAACAAGCCCGTTCAAGCGCCATTCATTGATACGTGCTACATAAAGATATTATTATTATTATTATCTCCTCGGTTGAGGATGCTGAATTAACAGCATTCACTGAGCAACTGTGTCGCAAAGTAGCCAATGGGCTGGAATTTCCGTCCCGCATGGGAATATTGGACATTTGTGCTCCTGACATCTTTCTCAACAAAATACTTTGAGTCACCACCACCCTTCTCATGACTTCTTGTAGTGTTGAGCGGCTGTTCTAAAGTGCAGGTCGGATTAAAACCGGCCTCGGGGCATCCATGAGTACCGACTACCCTTCTCAGCTACCTGCCCCTCTTGTCCTTTGAAAAGCAACTCGGTCTCGATCTACTGCTGCCCCTCTAACGAACACTGAGGGAGATATTCAGACTAAACACGCCATGTTTTTATGGCTACACCGTCCCTTCAAATGGGAATATTGTTGCTGTTAGGAGCTCCATTTCAGACACACTTCACCGAAATTCAGCCTGGAGCCAGCAGAAGGTCTGCGGGTGCTGAGGGGCTGGAGCACCGCAATATTTTCCCCCCACCTCCGGACTCCAAAATGAAAATAAGCGCACGATCACATTGTATGACGTGGCCCAACAGAAATGTGATTGCAGCTGTGTGACCGTCAGAAAACCAATACGAGGCCCGACTCTTTTACTGCCTTTTTGTCGAGACGCGGGGACATCTCACCCTCACTTGTGTGCTCGAGGGTTTCTGGACATAGGTCACATTTCAGAACACTAAGTGAGGAAGGTCTGTCTCCCTAACCCTCCTGAAGCTGTCCATGGATCTGACAGGTTTTTATTACTAATGTATCGGCTCCAGAACACTAATCAACAAAGCTCGAGTTAAGAAGAATCAAATAGGACAACGCAGCTGTACGAAATGCAGGCCTTAGACTCAGATGTTCATCTTAAAATGATATTATCCCCAACTACCAGTATGTATGTATTTACTGGGTGATGATCACGTTGAATTGTACTTTTTTTGTATTTCTAATTTATGCTGTGTTAACAGTGACAAAACAGATTTGGAGGCTCCAGTAACAAAACCTTAAGGCAACTGAAGAGCCAAGTGATATACACATTTTCACCTCTCCACCTCCTATTGGGAGGCCCTGAAACACCAATGGCAAAGAAAAAGAAATGCAAAAGGTACACGCTGATGCTAATGATGTGTTTGGGCTCGGAAGGTAGCAGACTATGACAGAGCAAAATTCTGCTGTAAACTCTTTCAGCAGAGACCAGATTTAATCCGACCAAATTCACACAGAATAATCACACATAATTACTAACGTGTGTGGATATTGTTGCTGAGAGAGAGACCTGCACAGGTGAAAGAATGCGAGAAATAATGGGCAAGTGACGGCACAGTAGTCAGATTATTTTTTATCTTGCTTTGCCACTGCTCTCCACGCACGGTGCTTAGGAGCGCTATCTCAAGTGCTCAACTAAGTGCAGATGAGGGATCCAGCGGAGATCAGCCACGGATCAGTCCTGTCACGGCTCAGCCGACAATTTTAGATGGCGGCTACTGTACACTCCCTGAGATTAAACCTCTCAAGCCAGATATTAGACCGGTACCTTACCAGTCAGTTTCAGGGACAAAAGGAAACATATCGGCCTCTGAATCACACAATCTCAGCACTTTCTGTTTGGCGTTCATTCTTAAATTCTGACCAAAATTTAAACTATAGTGTTTAACAGAAATGAAATTTCATGCAAATCAACACAGACAGACATATATGCCAAGAAGTAGCCTGATCCCAGCAGACACTGTGAAATCTAGACCTTTTCGCTGATTCTAATGTTCAATGAAAATGTAATATCTCAAGAAACCTTTGTTTAACTACAGTAGATGTAGATTCATTAAAACCAAATCTACGTAATAAACAACTTTAATCCAAGCATTACACAGAGCCACATTGGATCGAGAACTAGCCGGATCCCAGCAGATACTGTTAATTAAAAAAAAAAAGTCCTGTTCATTTTGTCCATTAACGACTAGAACTTAATAAGCCAAAAACTTGTATTGCTTAACAAGACTGAACTTCATTAAAACCAAATCTCCATAGTAAACAATGTAATCCATGAATTAGACGCACTCCTCTGGATTCAGCCTGATCCCGGGGGTAATTTAGACAGGGCTTTATAAAGCTCGACATGTTTGCAGATTTCTCTTAAATCCCTGAAACCAGGAGAGCAGAAGAGGAGACGAGAGGGGAGGAACCAGGAGAAGGAGAGGAGACACGGAGGCGTGAGTGGAGTGGAAGAAAGGAGGAGGAATTAAAAGAGAGGAAGTCGAAGAGGAGACGGAGAAAATGACCAGATGAAAGAAGAGGAGGAAACGAAGGAAGTAATTAGGGAAACTGGGGGATGAAACTGGGGGGAAGGCGAAGGAGGATAGAAACAAGAAGAAGAAAAGAAGGGCAGGAAATGAACAACAAAGATTACAATAAAGATTAACCAGACTAATTACACAACTAAACCTTTGTTTGCTGAACCAACTGCTCCACTAAATGACAATTTGTTGACTGGCTTTGTTTTCCAAACTTAATTATTTAACTGGAGTCTGCCGAAAGCGGAGCTGGAAGAAAACCAAAGCAAACCCCGGATTCCAAAAATGACGGCGAGGAGGATCAATGAAATCGTGGGGATCACACACCAACACTGCGGGGACGCGCCTCCCTTACGGGGACAGATATCCTGCTCCCCCGTCTTTAGGGTTACGGCGGTTTTATGGTTCGAATGAGGTTCGGTTAAGGGCCGGCTGGACGCGTCGTGGCTAAGGGTTATTGGTCAGCCTCCAGAGAATGAATGTCGATACGTTGTAAGTGACAAAGACAGTAATTGATGTGTTTCCAGGAGAAGCAACGCTTCCTGACTGACGTCCTCCATGAGGTGATGCTACTGGATGGCCTGAATTCCTCGCACCCGATCTCCCAGGAAGTGGAGCAGGCGAAGGACATCGACAGAGTCTTCGACTGGATTGCGTACAAAAAGGTCAGTGCCTAATGAAATATGGTGGCAGAGTGATAACTTGAGGACTGTAGTTGGTGAGCTGCTGTGGCCTGCGAGCTAACAGGTAGCATGCTAGCCAGGCAGTAATGGCCCACCAAGGTCGTTGGCTGAGTTAGCTCGGTGGTTAACTGGGGAAAAACCCCCAGTAAATTCAAGTTTTAACCATGGACGCCTGCCTCATGATTGACGGCAGATTATGCCTAACGCTCATCTGCTAATCCGATCACGGCAGTTCCAATGAAACGAACCGATTAGTCTCACGTTAACATTTTGAGAGAATGTTTTTCGCTTCTTATCATGTTTGAAAGTGTGTTTTCTTTTTTTTTTCTTTTTCCCGTGCCGTCTGTAGGGGGCGGCATTGATCCGGATGCTGGCTAATGTGATGGGACAGCCGCTCTTCCAGAAAGGACTCAATGTAAGTTCATGTAGTCCTGCAGGTCCGGCTGTATATGCAAGAGGTTTCTATATCTGAGGACGGCAGGGACAGCTGGGTTTTGGCTTTAAAATGATATGTCACAAGGATTCGGACAGAAGCTGTGTGTGTGTGGGTGGGTGAGTGTGTGTTTAGCCATATTTTGGCTAAACCCTGACTGTTTGGAGCACACTGAGTATACAGATGAGCAGCGAGTAAAGTGGATTTGGCTGCAGGGGCAGTTTGAGAGAAAGTTTTGCTACTTGTTTTCTGCTGTAAAACCTTACCAATATTACAATCCTGAAGGCAAGCTGAGCACAGTCAGTGCTCTCCGTGAAGGAGCAAAATGCAAACATTTTACAGCCACTTTTTAAGTGCTACAGGGCTACAGTTTGGATACTCAAGCAAGAGTCCAAGCAACCCTTACCCCTACCACCAGACACCAAAAACAAAGTGTCCAGTTTTATTCATTCAGCTGTTTAAATGCTGTTCAAAGCCTATTTAAATTTAAATACATGGTATAAAATGCTGGAATGAGACTATAAAATATTCACAAGTGTATTGTTTTAATTGTAGAATATAAACTTCCCTAGCGCCCGTCCCTAAAACCTCCTGACTCCCCCTCAAAAGACTGAGGGTTTCCGTGGTTTGGGGATGTTTGCAGCCCTGTGACAGCAGCCTGTCACGCTGCGTGAAAAAATTCAATTTCAGTTTAATGAGGTACCACAAGTTCCCTGGAATTATGTGTTCAGTTCCCTCGCAGTTTACTTAGGGACAAGTTCAAAGTAGAGTTTAATAAGTCGATCCGTGGTGGAGTGAAGAAACATGAATCCGAGAGAAAGCAAAAAGCAATTCGAGGGGACAAAAACGTTTGCTTTAATGATATTGATAGTCTGTTTTCCTCTGGAGGTTTTAATTTTGAAACAGAACAGTCGTGAATTTGTCGATCACAACATCAGTGGCGTTAATGACCGAGTGCGTTGCGTTATTTGTCGTATCACAGCTGTATGTAGCTGCCAACGGGCTCTCCGATGGTCCCCATCGGGTAAAGGCTGGGAAACAGCAGAAACTG
This sequence comes from Coreoperca whiteheadi, assembly GCA_011952105.1. NCBI lineage: Eukaryota > Metazoa > Chordata > Actinopteri > Centrarchiformes > Sinipercidae > Coreoperca > Coreoperca whiteheadi. Next base: position 5,986,166 of record CM022484.1, read on the forward strand.
AGAATGAACTGAGTTTTGTTTCCAGCAGCAAAGCACTTTCTATCCACAGAATTGGAGGAAATCAGCTGGCAATAAGTATAACAATATGATGTCATAGGGTAAGGTGGAAGTGGGTTAAATGTAGTTTTTGCTCTGTATACAGTCGTGGAAATATGTATGAATCCCCTGCACACACACACACACACACACACACATACACACATACAGACACACTATGCCCTGATTTTCCTGTAGAAACTGTCAGTGACCTGGAACACACTGAGAACCAGATTCTATATAAAAACATTGCTGATCCAACAGCAGAGCAAGCAGACAATACTGCGTGTGTGTGTGTGTGTGTGTGTGTTACAAGTCCATATACAATGTGCTGGACCGTATAAGAGCATTGGTTTCAGTCCTCAGCTGCACAAAAAAAAAAAGAAAAAAACAACTTGGTGAAAATGTTTTCTTTGTTAGTTCTCTTCATATTTCCTCTCCGAAAGTGAGCGACAACAGCATCCATCACACGTTTACCGAAAACTAGAACACGTAGCAGAGCCTACAAGCCAACTGCAGCGACACACGAAGGGAGTCTCATTCTGAATATATGTGTGGTGTGACAGGAGCAATAAACCCTGATAATTTGGCCCAAAACACGCACAGCTCCATAAAACGGAGCTGAAAGACGGAAAAAGAAAAAAAAAAAGGTGTGGCGACAGTTTTCATTGTTATCTGAGAATGATAGAAATGTATAGTGTTGTTACGAAAAAATACGGCTGTCATCACTTTTCTTACAATATGATGGGAACAGTTTGATTACAGTAGGTTATGTGAGAGTGGATACTGATTTAACAAAAAGAAAAGTGTTCAAACCAAAGGCTCTCGGAGTGCATTAGATTCAGGATTCAGGCTGAGAGCCCAACAGCGTACCTTTTTATTATGGTAAACATTGAATGGGAGTCGAGGTGATACCAGCATTTGCAACCCAGATGCCATGTCCGCGTCATACAGGGTGGATGGTGAGCTCACAGCACGAGCGAGCGTTACACGTCAGCGGGCAACTCCAGGTGGTTGTGTGGTTGTGGAGTTGGTCGAGTGCGGGTGAAATACTGTGCGCTAATTATTTAGCACTACGCGAGGGAAGTCCGGGCTCAACACACTTCGGCTGGGTGCACAGTCACATATATCGACGCTTTCGGAAAAATCTGTTCCCCAGTCTTAATTCTGACCTGGGCGTTGGTTTGAATAAGATTTAAAAGGTCAGAAACAATCAGGGCAGCTCCAGCATGAGATGAAAGTGGCACAAACTCCCGAACGATTATTGATACTACCCGTAATAAATGTAAGTGACAGCCTAGCAAACAGTGAGTTTGTCCGAACGGCGTTTGGGAACCTTTTGAAAGCCCGGAGGAGCCGAGCTGGCTGCAGACAAAAGGCCGAATTAAAAGCCGTGGCCGTGGCCTGTTGAGGAAGCTGGACGTGTTCGCCGGAGAATGGAGGTTCACGGTTCACGTCATCCTCAGACGCGGGGAAACGGCCCTCACAAACAGCCAGGATGCCAAAACAGCGTGTGTGGCGGCAGAAATCTTTCACCCCACCCCTCACAGCTGTTTGCTGCGGCACATTTTTTTAATGAAATGATTATCACGCGCACCCATCTTTTCTGAATGCTTGTTATCGGTGAAAACTGTTTGGGTTGGGTGTATCATGCCGCTAAACCTGTGTTTGGGGGGGGGGGTGTTTTATCTCTGTTGTATGTCAGCTTTAGTGAAGGTGAGAGAGTCATACTTATCAAAGCCCCACACACACACACACACTCTCTGTGTGTTGTTATCATGTGTGTCATCTTGTTCCAATAAAGAGCTGCTTCTTTCCTTATCAACCTCCATACACAACGTGGCAACTGACTGACGGCCTGTGAGGCATCTTCTCCGTCACGGAGAAGCAGATTAGGGGTGTTTCTCTGTTGGTGTTCCGTGTTATCTTGTACTACTTTCCTGCCTTTTCTCCTTCCATTATAAGCCACGTCATCCACCAACCTGCCCGAGCTTTTAGAACCCCCCCTGACCCACGGCAGTGGGAGGGAGTTTTCCTCCCCATACTGGAAACAGACGGGGGTCGAGCCAGACACAACCGTCGCTGCTGAGCTACGGGGGTGAAAACGGGTCGAGTCGCTTTTGAACCGGGAGATGCCCCCTGAGAGCCTTTGAGTCTTCACCGTGTTCATTAAAATATCATTGAAGTCCGAGCAGGGATTGAACCGAGAGCCCGTTGGACTCAACACAGGCGCTAAACCCGCTGAACCGCCGAGCCCGACCTGCTTGTTGTGTCACTGAGACTGATTTCAAACAGTAAACACTTCTAGATGCTGCGTAACGTGTCTTTACGCAGGCCTTCGTATCATTTCAGCTCTGTTTTGGACACCGCTGAATGATGTCATTTCCTGTCATGTGGTGCGTTTAAGCTCTGTACACCGACCTGTCTTCTGTTTCCAGGACTATCTGCTGAGTCACATGTACGGCAACGCAGCCAGAGACGACCTGTGGAGCAAATTGTCTCAGGTAACCCTTACCCGTCCGTTTACCAGCCATCTGCCCTCCCCTGGCTCAAAGGCTTCAGGGCAGAGTGGGTGTTAGCAGGGATTTAAACCTGTAACTGTTCCACATTTGGCTCTTTAGGGACAAAGCAGCCAGACTGACTGAGGCAGTTAATAATTTAACGAAGCCGTTCTAATGAGGGCCGGAGAGACGCTCGCTTAGACCAACTTGAGGAAACTCTTGTTGCCATGGTAGCATGACTGACAGGTGGAGGCGAGGCCTGTTTTCTTGTCTTCCCTTCGCACGGGAAGCATCTGTTTAACTGGATTCATTAGTGCAGTTCGTTAAACTGAGTTATACCAGGTTACTGATGATGGATGTCATACTGATGATGTGTAAATCCGTCATTATTAGTCATTGATTATTCCCACGCTGTGTGTTTTGTCCAGGCCATGCGTTCAGAGGGGCGGGACATCAACATCGGCGAGATGATGGACAGGTGGACTCTACAAATGGGCTACCCCGTTGTCACCATCGGCAAGAACCAATCGGAGCAGCTCCCCACTCAATACATCACCGTCGGCCAGGAGCACTTCCTGTACGGGCAGGAAGGCCGCAACAACAGCAGGTTAGCCTGGGTTTAAAATCAGGCTCAAGCTCTAAAGCTTAATGCAGACTTTAAGTACTGTGACGTCTGAAAGTCTGAAGCAGCTTCCATACTATTATGATGACCTTTAACCTTTGAAACAGGGAGGAAAAATCAACAAGAACCCAACGCTCTGTGTGCCAACTGCAGGTGACGCAGCGTTATACTGAAATGATTCATTATGTGACATCTTTGGGCTTTGGTGACTTGTGACATGCAAGTCTTTAGACAACTACATTGAAGTTGATTTAATCCTTAACAGATTTCCGTCCTGGTTGGATTTAGGTCTGTCACCTACCCCAGTTTTATCAGTTTCTTATTGGTGGCATTTTGATCCTTCATGAGACCCGTGGGTGCCGTTGGTCACCGCAGCTGTGGTTTGAATTCACACACACGCGTCGACCGCCGACGGCGGCGCACACACACGCCGAGCAGAATCCGAATCCGGCTTGCTGCCAAGTCGGTGTACGCACACAAGGAGTTTGCTTTGGGGTTTTGGTGCATAAAAACGAAATGTAAAGAAGTGCTGCGAGTCAAGAGGCATAAATATACTGTTAAAAAAAATATATATTATGGAACATAAAATTAAAAAAATCGGACTTTTATTTAGATGAAAGAGCGGTAGTTTTGCGCAGGGATGTGCAAAAATACTTACCAGGGAAGGTGCAGAAGGTCTGTTCTTTAGGAATGAACAGCAAAACAAACTTGTGCGGCATTTTAACAACAGCTGATTTATGGAAATCTGCAAGAAAACAGGCATGCGGAGGGTTTTCTGCAGAAAATCTAACTAACTCTAAAACGCCAGCCCTCCTATACATACTCATGCGATCTTATCCATTTACTGAATGGAACCTCCTCCTGGCTGAACAACATATCATTCCCCCGAATGAACCCTCTACGCCAGCTGCAGCTCTTGGCAGCTCCTGAACAGTTTCCCGTCAGTTCCCGTAAGTGTCTTCCATCACCAGGCCAACTTGTCTCGGATAAACATCTCGCGGAAGTCGAGGTGACCCCGGGGAATTGACCAATGGTTCAAGGCTGACACGTCTCCCTCAAAGATTGGAACACACCGAAACATAAATAACTGATAGCTTGGCTTTGTCTGTACTTGAACAACAACCAGTTTGGTCTCCTTCTCAGTTACGTAAGTAGGACAGAGTTCACAAAGTAGGGCAGCTGTTTAAATGTAGCATTTTAGGACACAGAATGAGAAGACTTATGATCAACATGTAGTTATAAACCCTGTAGCTTCAATTAAATAAGATTACATCTTCTACAGCAGGTCACAGAATGAAGTGTAAGAGTAGTATTTGCAATGTGCAAGATTCCTGCTCGCCTCAGAGAGCTGGCAGACTGCAGCCGATCGCCTTCTCAGCCGAGCGAAGGACACGCTGCCAGGCGGTGACGGAGGCGGTGAGGACGGACTCCGCGATGGCGGCGCCACCATTGTCTTTGTGTTTGGCAGGTGGGAGTCCTTCAGCTGCCGCAGGAAGTCCATCCCCGCTGGTGCTTTCTTGGCGCGGGAGCTGATGGTCAGCAGAAAAACGCAACACAAGAACAAGTATATCTGTTTATAGTGCAGCAAGACAAAACCGTGGACGGGGACGAGGAAGGAGACTCAATAGAAACAGACCGATGTCGTAATGACCCAGACAGAGTGAACTTTTACTTTTGGAGAAAGGGGGAGCGACTGACCTCTCTTACTATAACTGCAGGTGAAATAAAGGAAGCAGCAGAGAAGGACAGATGCTGATTGGCCGCAGAGAGTGCCAGGACACGGACAGAGGCCAATGACAGTAAAGTGTTTGCTACAACGCTGTCGAATTATCCCCTTTGTGGCCGGCTGTTGTTAGCATGCTGAACATGCTGATTCCCTCAGTTCAACCGTCCCCACGTCCCGTCCGCCTTCTGGCCAGTGAATCTTACCAGGCAACGGCTGGTCTGAGTACAGCTTAACTCGCGCTGTGACCGGCCCGCAGACAATCCACAGGGTCCAAGCTTCCCCTGACCTTTTGTTACAGCGAGGCCCTACACCTCAGGATGTGTTCAGGTTTCCAGGTTTTGAAGTCATGCTGTTGGTTACTATTGGTGACCGCGACCCTCAGCGTAACGTGTAGGTTTCCAGGCCCACTCCCCGTAAGGCTCTACGACTAATTATTCGAAAATCTCTGGGGGACACTGGCTGGCCTTTGTCTCGTTCCTCACACACACACAACCACACACGTTCTTCATATTATTACCACTGGAAGGATCCTCCTGGAGCTCTTTGTTTCACACCTCAATAAGCATTAAGTTTGTCCTCCATTTTCTCCTGAAAAAGCACTTTTCCAGTTTTTCTTCACATTCTTTACACCTTTACATCATTTATATTTGATTCATTTGATGTTTTATTCACATGCCTCACAACGTCTGGAGTTTATTCTCTTTGCTGTTTTATCGACCCACTTTCTCCCCCATCAATACTTCATCAGCTCCTGTCCTCTTTTTTTTTTTTCTACCTGTTGTTCACTTCTTTTCTTTCTTCTTTTCTTTCTCTCATGTTTCTGCTCTGCAGCTGACATTTACAATCACTCTGACCTACTGAGTTTCTCACCAAAAGTTTCTTTACCTTTTCTTTTCTGTTTTTCTCTTTTATTTCATGTCCCCCCCCCCCCCTCTTCTGTTCTCTTTGTCGTCTTTCATCTGCAGCCTTTTGTGTTTCACTCGAGCGCCGCGTGCTCACACGCTCCCGAAGTCTCGTCAGCCGGCGAACCGAAAGCGGTTTGTTGTAGGTGGAGTTGAACGCTTCCTCTCGCTCTTGTTGGGTCTCGTGGGGCTGCGTTCAGACACACTCACGGGTCCCGGGGTGCTCACCAACGCTTGTAAAAAGAAACTGCGCTTTAAGCTGAACGCGGCGGCGGCGGCTGTGGATTGAATCAGAGGCCGACGCCGTTCTTTGATCCCGTGGAGCTACGTTCAGAAGCACAGCAGTGTTACACGCTGTTGACTTAAACTCCTGATTTATTTTTCTTTATTTAGTTACATGTAGGGAATTCTTAGAAATATACTGGGATATAGGGGAAGGAGACGCAATTGAAATGTACAGCCAATCAGCTCTCTCCAATTGGTGGTGACACGTGTGACCTAAACACTCGTCAGCCTGTATCTAAGCTGGCCAGTCAGCCTAAAATCCTTGAACTACTGCGCAACTCTCAACCATGTGCTCTTCTGGAGGACGGAATACCGGCCTCCTGCTCACAGCACAATAACTGCTGTTAGGGATGACACCGTTGATACGTTACCAAGCAACAGAAATCTGTCCAAGCCACTTATTTAACACTTTGTTAAATAAGTGGCTTTCCTTGGGGTTTTTTTTGATGATTTTGGTGACTGTTTACAGCTGGCAGAGGTCAGACTGTTGTCGCAGATGCTTTCAAATCAAGTCCGCAGATGGTTGCTTTCACACCTTAATTAGTGACTCGACAGTAGGGAGATGAGGTGGATTGAGGGGCGAGAGTGATGAGAAATGACCTGAAACAAACGTCCCGGACTCGAACTTGGGACATTGTAGTTCATGGTCTGGTCAGCTCTCTAAACCCTGGACCATGGAGCTCCAGGCCGCCTGCGTTTTACTTTACACGTACAGATTTACTTTCCCCCTGAGCACTGCAACGTTCATATTTCTACTGACGATATCATCTGGCATGTCCCTACATGAGCGAACTATGAACCCTTATTTTAGCATTTTAAGCTTGTCCTAAACTCCAAAACGAGCCTCGGCGCTTGGATCCATGCTCTCAGTGGAAATCTAAAAGATCCAGTACAGCATTAGGTGTGCTTAGGAATTTGGTTAGAAACTTTTTGCTTTCAAGCTTTCCGTTGGGTTTTAGAACTTAAAGTGTTACGGGGACATTTTAAAGATCACAGTCTCTCTTTACGTTCTCGTCGTCGTCCGGCCTCCGGCGGGTTTGACGGCGACGTTTCAAATTTTGCGTCTTTTTAGTTTGCCCACCATCAGGCAGCCGACTCAGTGAGGCAAATAAATGCCTTTTAAAGGACTGAGCTGACAGAAAAAGGAGACAAGGAGAAACCAGAGGACAGCGCGAGCTAAAGATAAGGTCGAGCTAATGATACTGAAAACAAATCAAAGTGGATAAACGCAACACAACTCGCCGCTGTGACTGCAGCTAAAGAGAAAAGAAGCCGTGTCACCTGACGGGTAAAACGAGACGGGATTGGAGGACAAGCGGCTGCGTGTTGGATTTGATTAGCTTTATATGCTAAACGGGACAGGCATGAATTCTTCATGAGTCCTCAGATGCACAGTTGTAAGGAAGTAAAGTTTATTTATACGCTGCTTTAACTTTCTTTTACAAAGTGATATACAAAAATAATGAAGATGCATAATAAGCAGAAAAGGAGGGACATAAAGACAGAGATCAAGGCAAAAAAATTAAAATGACATGGCAACATTGGAAAAACAGTAATTATTATAAAGTCAGATTTTTAGTTATTTTTTTTCTCAAGGTTTTTAGTGGTAGTTCGGACTCAACAGCATTTATCAAACAACTTTTATTGAGCTGTGGCTCGAGCAAGTCCATTTTAGTTTGCTGTCTGAAGTGCAAAATGTACTTCCCACGTGTGGAGAGCCTTCGGAAAGACCCACTGAAGGTACGTTTCAGTCGTCTGTGTTGTCGCATTCATGGGTAGTTGCAGACACCAGAAGAGGCGTTTCAGACTTCCAGTCGATTTTTGTAACCCCTCAGTTGGACAGACCCCCGCGTGGCCAATGCTACCCCTTTTCCACCGAGGCGGCGCTGGTGCTGGTTCGGAGCCAGAGCCTAGTTTCAAATCGGTTCCTTCTGTTTCCACAGCCGGAGCACCAGCTCGGAGCCAGGAAAAGTGGTTCCTAAGTAGCAGCAAATCGTTGCTGGGCTAGAAGTAAGAACCGCTTACTGCGGCGGCTGGGGGCGGGGTTACCGCGACCGACAAGACGACCAGTTTTCACTTCTGCTTCTTACACCAACGCTTAAAACATTTTTATTTAATGTGATCGTTTATCAGCAGAGTTGATGCTAGGAGGGTAGCAACGTGCCGAGGCTAAAGCTGACATTTTATTGTTAAAAATAAATGTTCTGTAATCTCCGTTTGTACAAACTGCAGCGAACATCAATAGCAACGCGACGTCCGCGATTGTTGACGGTGTTTGTGTTCGGCGCTGCCGCGCTAGCGTTGCCGGGAAAGATGTGACGTATGCGGTCACGTGAGTCCGGGCTCTGTGCTGCTCCGCAGCCAGTGGAAACACAAACGGGTTCTTAGAAGGCTCGTCATTGGAACCAACTCCGAACTGGCACCAGCACCGGCTCTGAACCAGCACCCGGTTCATTCTGGTGGAAAAGGGGTATGCGTGGAACTTCTTACCCACAGGAGTTAAAGAGGATCATGACTGGGATCACTTTAAACTCAAACTGGGACAAAGAGGGATCCCTCATGTAGTCGTGAAGGATCCGCTGCTCCTCATTGCGTTTTATGGTCATTTTATTCTACCATTGTCTGTGTTTTCTCCTGTTTTCCGTATTTTGAAGCATCTGGAGACACCGAAGCATTGCTCCATGCTATACACCTGTCCCCAAAGACTTTTGAATTTCTTCCACTGACCAGGCCGAGAGACGTGGCCTACTACACACTGGACCATGAGCGATCACAGCTTGCCCTCTTTCACGAGCTGCGGCCACGTTCAGTGCATCTGAGATCGCGAAGGAAGTGTGAGGGACAGGCCACGAACGTCAGCCACGCTAGTCTTTGTTGTTCAGGGTGTCGTCTCCCACCAACACGCGCTATCCGGGCCGTCGGCGGGCTGCTATCCTGGCACTAGAGGTGCTGACACCACCGAACCGTAAGTGGTTTTTAATTGCGTGGTGAGGAAGAGGAGGGACGGAGCCAGACAGAGAGGCGAAGGGCGGGCTGCGGAGTTTCTAAAGTTTCCCTTGTTCATGTATCAACACAGTCACGCTGCCTTTCTCTCTACCTAGAGTGTGTAAGTGTGTGTGTACACACACACTGTTGTCTAAAATAAAGAGGCTTCATATTAATAGACACGTTCTGCTGTCCGCGCTGCGCTGCTGACTGTGTGTGTGTGTGTGTGTAATTGAGTTCCACCCCTGTCAATCAAGTTGATATAAATGTCCGATTCATTATTTTGTTGCTAGGCAGCGATATTGATCCACGGTTGCCCGCGGCGACAGATGGCTGTTACGGGATTGGTAAATGGGTCTTTCTCTGGCTGATTGTGTTACAATGACCCCCTTCCACACACACACACACACACACACAATCTCACACAGTCTCTCCTTAAATGGATGAATTCATTGCTGATTGTTTGCTGATCATAACGAGTCCAATTAGAGTCTCTGACGGTTTTTAATGGAACTAAAGAGAAGGTCTCCCTTTAAAGACTATTTTATTCGTGTCATTAGTGCTCACATACAGTAACTGTTCAGATTAAAAAGAGGCTGCTGCAGTGTGTGTGTGTGTGTGTGTGTGTGTGTGTGTGTGTGTGTTTTAACAGCATCTACTGGTCACTAACAAAAAGCATCAGTGTGTAGTTCTCAATACTCACATACTTTGCATAAGTAGAAGTAGTAACACACAATATAAAAATACTCCCATACAATTTTAATTAAGTACAGCAATAATATCAGCAAAATGTTCATTACAATATTTATGTTATTAATATTAATATTAACGATGTGAACGCAGTGAGACAGTATGCAAAGTCTTCTGGGCACGTTAACATTAACATTAACACAGGACGCATGCTCTCAGCCGGTTATCTGATGTTCATTTGATGGAACAGACACCGCCTAATGGCTTGGGCTTTGTGTCTGTCTGCGTTCTCGTAGGCTTCAAGTGATTTTCTTTGTCTTTCTTTTACGCATAAGTACATAATTGTGTATCGGGGCTGCGGATGCTGTCATAGCATCAGGAACATACAACATAACCCAAGCGTTGCTGTGGCTGGACGGATCAGTAGCAGACGCTGAGAGGTGCGGCCGCTGCAGGTGTGCCGCCGACGGGCCGCTTTGGCCGCATGGCTCGTGTGGGGCGGGTTGGGAGAAAACAGCATAATAATAATGAAGCGCTTGCTGCTAAACCGAGTTAATAATCCGCACAATCGTCTCAAACTCTAACATGTAGATACAGTGGGAATGACAAGATAGCCATCATTATGTACACGCAAGGACAAGGGGAAAAAAAGATGGTTGTTTGAGGGGTAACATCCCTTCAGTACCAAGTGTCGTGAATAGGTAATAGACATAATAGGACATTGTACAGCTGCTGAAACCAATTAGGAGTCACTACACACTAAAAATCACTGGGTTAAAATTGACCAAATTCAATTAGTTAGAAATGGCTAAATAAAACACCTTATTTATGGAGGTTAAATGTTGAAAGGAAAGGAAAACGGAAGGATTGTGAAGGAAAGGGGGGGCAACATTTGTATCAGTAAAAGCGATTTTTGTGAGTGAATGGGACTGATTTACACCTCGAGATTAAATGGATCGCCTGATTCTGAGGCTTCTCTGATTCGCCTGAAATGAGACCTCAGCGCCAGCAAATAGGTTCTATTCAGCATTTGGACTAGAAAACATCCCCAGAACACACTCGTCTCATTTTGTTTCCCAGGTCCATTGGTTGTCAGGTCTGTGTGGAGTTTGGCTTTGTCGGGTCGAATGTGTTGAACAATCTGTACTCTGCAGAGCTCAGCTGCTCCCACGGCGCTCTGTCCTTCTTGCTGCTATTCAAAAAAAAAAAACCCACTTATCTCCTTAGCGTCAGCCTTGTTTAAAGTCAGCGGCGATGCAGTTTTGAGATAATCAATTGTTTTTTAAAATGGTTTTATGAGTCTAATAGGTATGGGGAATTCACTCAAGCAGTAAAGGGGGCTTTATCTTTCAACTGATCTGAAATTGTGGAGATCACCGAACTAACCACCCCACGCAGTTTTCACTGGACAGCACATTTAGCCCCCCTCACTCTGAAAAAGACAATCACGCTCAGCCACTTCCACTTGACTGATGTTGGTTGCCTGCTGCAGCCATTACACCCCCACTGTCTGTCTCGCCCTCTCTCTCTCTGCAACGCAGTCAGTGTCGCTCGCTCCATTTCCAGCTGACTGATGTCGAGGGATCCTCGCTGACCATCGCTCTCTCTCTCTCTCTCTCTCTCTAATGCCTCTGTATCTGATAACTGAGGCGATAAAACTCAATCCAGTTCCACCGCCCATTACCGACACCGCTCTCCCTTCTCTGTAGTTTACAGTGGCAGGTGCCTTTGACGGTCGCTGTGGGAAACGCCTCCACTGTTTGTTCAGAGAGCCTCATCTGGATCAACAACAAGTCAGGTACGGTACAGCCGGTTTGCTTCAAGTACTTAAACTAGAAGCTCCGTTCACCACCATGACTTAATTATCTTGTTACACTTGAGCTAACAAGGCCGTCATCTTGGGATTATTTTGCTATGTTAACAGAGCAAACTATCTCATGATCACAAATTAACTATCTCATTATCTCGAGTTATGGGATTTGAATTTAATGGACTAAGAAATTCAAACTCACAGGTGTATTCCTTTGAAGAAAGGCCCCGCTCAGTGTTTTCCAATTTTCAGTGTTCAGGGGTCTGTTAGCAGTGGGAATAAATCTCATTCTGTTTGGTTTTTTTTGAAGAATAAAACTCTCTGTCTTTATTTTTTTTTTGGGGGGGGGCGGGGGGATTCAGTCTTTTGAGGAATGAAACTTGTTCTGCTTCAGATTTTGGAGAGTAAAGCCAGTTATAGTTCTGTTTGTGGAAATTGAAAGTCATTCTGCTTCTGTTTTTGAGAAATAAAGCTGGTTTTGCTTCGGGTTTTCAGTGAAGACGGCTCCGTCTGGGTGTGTTTTTGGGAAAATAATATGTTTTTGGAGGAAAAGAAATCTGTTTTCGGGCAATAAAACTCTAACAGCTGTTGCCAGAGTACACAAGGTGCATGGTGAAGGGAAGGCCGTCTCGAAGTTTCTGCCTCAAGACTTCAAGACAGTTTTATTTCAACCAGGGGGAAGGAAGTTGAGGAAGTGGGTAGCAGCTATTTTCCTTGTTTTCCTCACCTGGCTGTTACAGAAAGTCGGAAAGATCCTCCAAGCTGTTCTACTAAAGCTTCCAACCTAATTTTACGACCTCGTAGGATATTCTTGTTTTTCAGCGAGAGGCTGCGAGGCCACTATCTGCGGTGCGGATCTTGCGGTTTAGATTTAGTCGTTTTAGTTTTTACACGCTCTGCTACATTCTCTTTTGTGAATGTAACACCTGTCCAAGTTAGTATAAATGCCAGTCAGGTGAGTGTTTTTATCAAGGTGAAATAAACGCATCGTTGTGTGCAGCTTCACTCGGTTTTTCTAGAATTCATGTCAACAATTTACAATTAATTCACGTTACTGGACATCTCAAGACTGCAGAGTTGGTCATGTGAAGGTTAACAATAGTCCAGCGACAGATGAATTATAGTCTCACAGCACCCGACAGGAGTGACCACCTCCTGTATCGCTCCTTAGCACAGCGTGGTTGAATGAGTCTGTGGCTGAGGCTGCTCTTTAGCTGCTGACATTAGCAGCATTTACAAGTCGGAAACTTGTAATCAAGGTAACTCCCACATGGCATGAGTGAAGCCTAATAGGTCACTAAAAAGTACAACCAATCAACAAACAATCCTGCCCTTCTGCCCGTTTTATCAAATCGAACTGTCTTTCTGCACGTACAGTAACTGATAGCCTATTGGTTTTCACACTTCCAGGTCCAAACGATTGTACATAACAATAAGTAAAGACACAGTTTAATGCAACCTCAACAGGACGGTGTGGTATCATCTGCATATCTGATGACCTTCAGCAAATATCTTTATTTTTCTTTACCTTTTTGGTTGAACCAGTGCCGTTTTTATCTGACTCGTGTTTGTGTTTTGTCTCAGAAACCCACAGGGTTGGTCAGATGGATGACAAAACCTGGTTGCTAGGCAACATCAACCAGACAGGCTATTTCCGTGTGAACTATGACCTCCAGAACTGGAAACTGCTGATTCAGCAGCTCCACACCAACCCTCAAGTATGTCTGTCTGTCTGTCTGTCCGTCTGACTGTCTCTCTTTCTGTTTGACTCTGTCTCTGCTTTTCTTCTTCGTTTTTTTCACTCCCTCTCTTTGTTTCTCTTTCTCTGTCAGATCATCTCCATTGGAAACAGGGCGGGACTCATCGATGATGCCTTCAACCTGGCCAGGTGAGTCCTCTTTTAACCAGAAACAAATATTGGTTCAGTCTGGTTTACAATGCCCTGGTCAAAGACTGAGTGTTTTCAATGTCAGTTTAGTTTTAATTTGTTTTTAAAGCAGGTTTTCTATTTTAGTTTTTGAAAATGTTTAGTCATAGTTTAGTTTTTATTTGTAATATGGAGTATTTTGTCAGATGCGAGATTCAAACAGGTCAGAAAAAGTAATGCGTAGTAAAAAGAAAACATCATACTACAGTACAGTAACACCCGTACTGCCTGGATCCAACGTTAGCTTCTCTTTCGGGAGAGGGGGGCCGGGCGCTCTCACTTACCTTGCAGTTAGCCTTCTTGCGCAATGTTTTCCAAAGGACTTTCAGATTCGTGGGATATTTCCCCCTTGAGAAATGTTTCACATATTGTATCACCTTCCACAACTACAAGGCACTTGCTTTTATCTGTGACACATGTCGTATTCAAAGTAATCCCAAATGGAACTCGGGTGCTTTCTCCCGACTTTCGCCGCCGCCGTGATGCCAGCCGTGGCGTGGACGGATTGGCAACACGGTCTCTCTACATGAATTGAGAGTCATTTGGCTGAACCGGCTCAGCCAGCTTTGGCTTGTTGAAATGAAAAGCGCACCGTGCACCCTGGGCGTCTAGTTACAAAAATTCAGAGCTGCACAACATAGCGGGACAACAGTTTGGGGCCTGAAGCGAAAGGCGCGATGCCGTCATCTTTGGCCCGCGGACCCTCGTGCTGGGACCGCTGCATCGACCATAAACCAGCCTCAAGCAAGGCGCTTTTCCCCGAGCTGCCTGGGATTCTCGAGAAATGCCATCCCAGAGACAGACTCGCAACGGGCTCTGTGAGACAACCATCCATGTTGCTGCATTCAGAGTAGACTACCTACGAGAGTGAAGAAATTCAAAAACAACCAGAGCCAGACGGAAACTCTGTGATGAATGAGCGATCAGCAAGGCTACAGCCACAGAGAAAGAGAGAGAGAGAGAGAGGTAGAGGAGCATGTCGTTTCTCATAGTGATGTTTGCAGCCTGAAGCCTTTTTGAGCACTGAAACCAAAATCTACTCTGACACCAAGCTTATAACTCAATCTACCCCCCTCTCTCCTTCTTTTTTCTGTATCCCTCTCGCTGTCTGCCATCTGTCTACTGTCATGTTGAATGAGCAGCAGCTAGAGACAACTGCGCTGGCATCCCCTGTTCAAGTGTGTGTGTGTGTGTGTTGATGGGTTAGCGCTCCATATGTACAGAAAAAGAAAAACAACTACATATCCATTAATATTCACAGTGACAGCAGAAGACGCTCTTACTTAAGCCTACATCTGTCGCTATGGTAACACCCAACATCGCTACACCACATTAGAACGTAGTGGATGTGTTCCTTGATGTGGTTGTCGTTGGGGTTTTTGTGGTCCTCATAGTAGTTCAGAGAGATTTCTTAAATCACCCAAATTACAAACCTCCCTTTTAACAATTTTATTGTTCTTTCTACCAGAGAAATAGTCCGTATCGACAGTGTGTTATGTGGATTGTCCTGATTTATTGGTGAAGCTGGTTCTGGTTGTTAATGGATTTCATTATTGCCATGTACACTGCAAAACTCTGCCACTCGCTGTCTTTGTATTGGGCTAAAGCGCAAATCTCAAAATCTGGACAAATACGTTAATAGATACCACTAGAGTGAAGTGAGGAAAACGTTTTGGTAACCTGAGTGAAATTACCCTTAAAGTCAGTGGTCCTCAACACAGAAACACAGGTGTCTTCTGGATTATTTAAAGGGACAGTTCAATTTGTAGAGCAACCCTCTTGCTTGCAGTATTGGGCATGGTGGTCCACTAGACAACATAACGCTGGGGTGCAATAGGCAGCAAATATCACATATGTTGTCCCAGACAAGGTCAGGCACAGAGGAAGGTAGTTAGAAGTTGTTTTTTTATTAGATCTTGTGTCTTATACGTGCGTTCTGTCCATTGTCTCTATCGGTTACGATAACATTGTTGAGATCTGGAAACACAGAGACATCACTAAAAAGAACAGACAGATCAGACAGATCAAGAAACACGAGCGGTCAGACGATCAGACAGGCTGTAAACAAGCCAACAGTTTATCCTGACTATTTGGAGGTAAGACTGAAGGTGAGTGCACCTGAAATGACTGGGAAGAATCCCATATTGCACATCAACACTGAACTTCAGTAAGTATGGTAGGTCAAAGTTGTCACCATACTGTCACTTTACGTTCCTCTGGTAGCCTATAGGATGAATTAGGGTTGACTGAATGAAGATGGGATGAGATATTATAATATACTAGACATTATACACATTGAGGTGGTATAATGGAGAGTCCACAGTTCAATGAATGTAGAGAGGAAAGAAGAGGGTAGAAAATACAAGGGAACAGACATAAAAAGAAAACAGGAAAGCACATAACCCAAAACCCAAAAGCAAGACCGGGAGTACGTGGGTGGTACTGGGAATTTGAAGACATAGGCATTGTGATTTTCTTTGATTCCTTTAGCAAATTATTGTAATGAATGACAACTAAGTTCGACAGACGTCTGATTGTTTGACTTCTTTTTTAGCAGTGCCGCAAGTCTTCCCAAATCTCAGCACTTCATTTGGCTAGCACAATGTTAATATTCCCGGCAGAAATGATGGCCAATACAATGTGAATACGACCGAAGGTGTGATAACCTCAACTTGGACAAACGAAAATCAGCTGCCACGCCATCTGATGACCAGCTGCCGTTACGCAGAGTCGCACAAAAACATCGGCATCACTTTGGTCCTTGTTCGTTCGGCAACACAGAGAGAGGTCCGGGATGTGTCTAGCACAAAGACTACAAGCAGGAGAAAAGCTGCCAGCCTTGCTCTTTTACAGTAAAAGACAAAAATGTTATTTCAGCATTTTTTCCTGATTGCCAATCATTGAATTGATTACCGTTAGAGAGATCTGTCATCTCTGAATTAATCTGAGCAGTGCTGATTCTTCTACTGCTTGAATCTTGAGCCATCCACACGGCACTAAATGCTGATTGGTGGCAGCGGGACTGCGCGTGTGTGTGTGTGTGTGTGTGTGTGTGTGTGTGTGTGTGTGTGTGTGTAAAGCTAGTTTAGCAGTAATAAATGGCTGTCTCTGTGAGTGTGCGCTTAAACGGTGATGGATGTTTCCTCTCTTTGTGTGTGTGTGTGTGTGTGTGTGTGTGTGTGTGAGACCGCAGCAGTCCCTCGTTAGCTCTCCACTGAGCCTTGCTAATGGCTAATGGACAAACAATTAACTGGCCCTTAACGAAGTTAACGAGTTAATGACAACACTGGGAGAGAGACGCACACACACAAACCGCACGCACACACGGACCGTAAATGAGAGGGAAAATTGAAAATCTATAATCTCCTCTCCTTCCGGCTTCACTGTGAACGCAAGAACCTGACTAACAGTTTAAAGCGCTGCTAGTGAGCCCCCCGAGCCTTACCAGGAGTACGACTGAACGTGTGACGCTTGTCCGGAGGTCAAAGATGAAAGATCACGGAGTCGTTCGAATCAAAAGGTTTCATCCTCCGAGGAGCAGGAACGTGGGCGTCGTCACTGGCCCTAACATTTGCGCCCATGGGAAACCTAACTTTGCCCAAAGAAGAAAATCCTTTTCCACAAAAAAAGGCCACCCTGACCAAAAAAGAACCTGAATATGAGACCCGATCCACAGTGCAGAGCGAGGACGGCAACAGTGGCAGCAGCCTGATGCTGCACCGATTACAGTGCTGTACGACACGTTTTTCTCCTGTGGTGGTGGTGGTGGTGATGATGATGATGACACGGCGAGATCCCAGCTGATAGTCCACTTGGATCCACTAAGGTCGACTTATTGACACACAGACCTGAGACCAGCAGTTTTCTGATCGCGGAGTGACGGTTTCGAATCTGAGATTGAGTTCATGCGATGGTTCGAGTGAGATTTGTTTAGTTTGTTTTTTTTTTAATAGGAACTAAGTGGACCTGTGAAGACCTTGACAAGAACGGGCTCATTATGTTCCAGGGAAATTGGGGTTTTGTGTGTCCTCACGGTTTTCAGGGCTTCATAGTAAAGGTGGTCACTGGTTTTAGTTGTGTTAGTTTAAAGCAATAGGTGTTTGCTCTGTTGCCCGAGAGTCGGATGAGATGATCGTCGTTTAGGACTGTTTATTCGCCAGAGTCTTGTCCTCACCATGAGGTTGCCAGGCAACCCGCGAAGACTTTTGATCCCGGCCGAGAAACAGTCCCGCACACACAGTAACGGCCCATAAAAGGGCGAATTGTCTTTTTTACACTTTTGTTTTGTTTAGATGTAATTTTGAACTTTGGACAGAGCCTAGCGAGCAGTTTCCGTTCTTTATGCTAAGCTAAGCTAACCAGCTGCAGCTTGTAGCTTCATATTTACTGTAAAGACATGATGGTGGCATCAATCTCCTCATCTAACTCTCAGCAAGGCAGCGGATAAGTCTATTTCCCAAAATGTCAAACTCAGTTTGTAAGAATACTAGTTTCCAGGTGTTTTAGGGGTTGACTTTTCTTTATTTTTAGGGTTTTATTTCTCTGTGTTTGGGGATTTTCCAGGTTTTGCACTCGTCACAATTTTAAGCTTTCCAGAGAGTTTCAAAAGTCCTTTGGGATTTTGTAACTGTAGTTTTCAGCACCTGTAATTGGGTTAAAGCATTTATTGTGATAGTAGACAATACAGAGAGATGGAAAACAAGGGGAGCGTTGAACTTGCATGGGATGTATCATAGGTCACTGGACTTCCAGGAAGCTTAGTGATGTTGAAATGAAACGGCTGAGACAAAAAGACCTCAGCAGAAAACAAGAGGACGGAAGAAACGCACTTTTGTTATTTTGACAGCTGTTGCCCTGACGACGGGATCACATTCGAACAGCACCAAGTGTGGCGCAGCTGCGTATGTCTGCAAGTCGAAGAATGCAAAACACTGACGGACAAATGAACGGGCAAACAGATCGGTGGCCCAGCGCTGTTGCCATGGTGACCGCTATCTCGCCCCCTGCCTTCCCGTTTGGTCCCATCACTTGTTCGACGTGGGGTAAACAGGAAGCCCCTGCGAGCCGGATGGATTGTGGTGCTGTCCAGGTGCATGATGGGAATGCGGATGAACGCGTGGAGGTTGGTCGGGTTGGATACGAGGCGGATTATGGAAATATGATGGTCTGGAATTTAGAGTTTCCTCGGCTCCTCAAAGAATTAGAGAGTCTTATCTGAAACAGATTAACCCTCGGTGGAGGTCGGTTTCTCTCTCAGCCTGTCTGTCTCTTTCTGTAAATTTATAAAACAGTCCATAAAACCATTTCAGTAAAAGAACATTAAATCTCTTCAGCTCCGTCTCTGTGTGTCTGTCCCTCACTTTGATTGACAGCTCTTCGGTAAAGGTCACCACTTGGCCTCAGTCGGGGTGAAGTCATAAAGTTCTCTGCCGTACTTTCTCATCAGCCATTTAACTGTTCAGTCTCTCTGCTGAACATCAATAATCAGAATAAAACCAATAAAACCAACATCACCTCTCTTGAGTTCACTTTCTGTCCTCGACTGCCTGCCTCATTAATATTCATGAGCTGTGGGTGGGGCTGAAGGTCGAAGCAGGAAGCAGGTGAGTGCCCCCCCCCCTCCCCAAACATCATGAATGTTAATGAATGCACAAAGGAAGCTTGTTAATATTCATGAAGCAGTGGCTGTAACCCGAGCTGCCGGATAGCCCTGGTGGCATTTAGAGGCCACCGCGTTTTTCTCGTTTTTCTTCATGTGTTCATACTGTAGTTTATTGGCACTCTTTCTCACACACACACACACACACACACACACACACACACACGCACACGCGTGTCCTGCACTAATAGAAAAAAGTTCAGAGTCGAGAAAGAGAGAGACTTTCATAAAGACGTCAGTCAAAAGGCAGAGTTGAAGTACGGCAGCTCGGATGCGCCGATCCGGGGTGTGAGTTTAAAACACTTTCTGTTCTTCCGGAGCACTGACCTGCAGCAGTGCTGGGAAACTGGACCATGGTGCACGCTGACACATCGACAAGATGTCCCCGGGGCTGCAGGATTTCATAGAAATCAGTGGCTGTTTGGGATTTAACACGTTATGCGCCACCTTTGCGTGTTGCCCTCTGAAACAAAACTCGTCCCGTCTCTCAAACGACAAGTTGAAGTTCTAAGTAATAAAAAAAGCACCTTTGCTGAATTAAATACACGCAAGGTTTCTGCTGCTCCGGCGTTACTGCTATGACCTGTAGCTTACGGTGGCTCATGTTAGCAAACTATAAATATTGTGGGTTAGGGATATCCTGTATTACTGAGTCAGTTTGCTGACCTCGTGACTCGTCTCTACTTGTGCTGCTGTTGCACTACATTTTACCCTTTATTATCATTATTACTGTTTATCATTATCACTTAGCACGTGAGGCCACAGTAGCCAACTGTTCAGTAAAAATTACGTCATCTTGCTTTAAAGTAAAAATTAGTCAGAATTAGGAACAAGAAAACAAAGACATTTCTGGGTATTACAGTTTATTAAAACTCTTCTCTTGAAAGGGAAAGACATTTTTAGGGCTACATTTTTTTTTTTCATGTTTTGGGCATCGTATAAGTAAATGGACTTCTGTCTCCTCGGGCACAGAAACGTTTTTGTCCGTCCACCCATTGTTTGCTATGGCAACCCGTTTCAACCGCCGATTAGTGATCACAAAGTCTGTTTTTAGTTCAAATGTGTGGAGTACTTGGGGTGACCTGTCCTCGTGGTTACGGTTACCAGGTCGCCATACTCCCCAAGTTTCTTGTCTCCGACTTCTCTTTACCAATCAAAAGAAAAAATACCAAAAGAGGAAGTTGTGCTGTAAAATTGCATAATGGGGCCAGTCGAAACGGTCTTTGGTAACATTCAAGGTTTTGAACTGACTGGAATCGTTTTTGTTGTTGTTGTTGCTTGATTGTTTGATTCTAGGAATACAGACTGGTATAGATGGTAGCGATTGACTCTCTCTCTCTCTTGCTCTCTCTCTCAGGGCTGGGTACCTCCCGCAGGGTGTTCCCTTGCAGCTGATTGGCTATCTGCCGGAGGAGACGTCCTTCCTGCCGTGGCACGCTGCCAGCCGAGCGCTCTACCAGCTGGACAAACTGCTGGACCGCACAGATGAATACAGCCTGTTCAGTGTAAACACCCGATCAATCAATCACTACCGCAATCAGTCCTTCAGTCAATCAATCAGTAACCGCTCCATGTCAGTGGAATGAACGGGCTCTCTTCAGCGCTGACAGCGGGGTGTCTGTTAATTAACGCTTAACGGCGTGTATGTGTTTGTGTGTGTGTGTGTTACCAGGACTACGTGCTGAAGCTGGTCGCATCACGGTACCATCAGATGGGTTGGCCAACAAACGGCCCGGGCAACGAGGGCAACGTCCTGCAGGCGTCCTACCAGACTGAGTATGCAACACATGCCGTATTGCACACTGCTATTAATATTATCACACTGATGACAGCGAGGGCCCTACTGTAATCGCACAAAGACAAGCGCAAAGAGGTACAGTAGGTCTGGGGCGCACAGACTGTGGCCGTCAACAAATGAACAAACTTTAGCCAGCAGTTTCCCCCTTCTGTCAGTCTGTGCTGAGCCAAGCTAAAAAGGTCCTGGGCCGAGCTCTGTACGAGACACACAGAGATGAAACTGACATCCACCCTCCAGACAAGAGGTGTTTATAAAATGTCACCATGTTCCCTTCAGTATCTGATGACTGACATAAAGAATTGTGCGCGCGCAATGTTTTCCTCGTCTCTGTCTCTCCTCAGGGAGTTACAGAGGGAGCTCATCATGTTAGCGTGTAGCTTCGGGAACAAACAGTGCCACCGTCAGGCCGTCGCCTACATCTCTGACTGGATCTCCAGCAACAAGAACAGGTATAATTACTTACACACACACACACACACACACACACACACAGGTTTGCGGCACTATCTTCGTAGAGACCCGTAATTGACATAATGCATTTCCTAGCCCCTCACCCTAAACCTAACCATCACAACTAAATGCTTAACCCTAACCTAATTCTAACACTTGATGAAAATTTGTGTCGCTTTCAGTCTAAACACACCTTCTGGTTTGAATATTTCACTTGGTTTAAGCATTATAAACCTTAAAAACTGAGGTTCTCTAAATTTTAAGAGACTTAAGGAGAACTGTAGAGGCAAACTTGAGAACTGAAGGGGTTGAAACAGATTTACTGCAGTCAGTCAGCCTCGGTTAAGTTTCAGGCCAGTCGTGAATGTAATGTAGAATACCGACTTGAATGAAGAAAGAATAAATGTTTGATTCTAGTCTTCAGTCTTTTCTTTTCTTGCACTTCCTGTCTGCCTCTAACTTTTTCTCTTTCATGTGCTACTGGCTCATTCGCTCCCTCTGGGTCCTTAACGAGATCTGCGAAATTAGATTTCAAAAACCAAATTAAATAGAAACAGATGCTGGCGTGCTGTAAAGGACATCAGGGAGCCGATGATAAGATGCATGCTTGAATTAAAAAACTAAACACTAAATTAAACACTGTTTCAGATTCCATCCGGCAGATTTTATGAATGGATTCTCGGCGAAGGAGCAGGCCGTGTCCTTGCTACTGTCAGATACATGTCATGTTCAGGTTCGGCAGCCACGACAAAACACTCCTGCCGTCACTACCTTTATGCCCTCTCAACCAGCTGTGTTTTTCCAGCCTTGTTCCTCCAAAGTTAAGTTGTTTACAGAGCGAGCGACGGGGGAGCAGTTTGCATGACAGCCATATGGCGGCATTTCAGAAAAAGCTCCATTTTCCCGTCCTCACTACTTTTTTAAACATGAGAACCAATTTGGATGGGCTCCATTTTCTGTGGTGGAAAGGTCCTGGATAAGTCCACATTCATGCAGGATTAATCTCTCCAGGCGTGATTTTTTTAATATTTCATGCTCCATTCAGTGACTTTAATCCCATCTGGAGAGCACATGCATGTGGTTTTCCTTCTCGTGCCTGAGTGTTAATTACAGAGCCGCTTTTTATCAGAATGCTACTATAATTGAAGCTACGCCAGGAGAGAGCTCATCTGACCTGGTCTTCACAATTACCTGACTCTGAAAACCAAAAAGGGAAAAAATGAAAGAGCACATGAAACTGAACTTTATCTAACACTTTTGCAGTGATGTGTATGAAACTTCAGTTACAGTTCCCGAGTACAGTGACACCAACAGAGAGGAGCCTTTGATATGAATGAGCCAAACCGCAGACCTGCGTCACACCTGCGTCTCCTGCCTGAAAAGGGTGTTAGGAACCACCTGCTGTAAAGTGACCGGCTAAAATCCTGTCCTGAACAATGAGTGTGATTATTACAGAGCACAGCTAATATTTTGGCGCCTACATCCCCCTGGAATATTAATCACATCCCACTGGGGTTTTATTGTAAGTGAACCGTCTAAATGGATCAAAAAGGCTCCGTTCTCGAATATATCTGTGGCTGCTGGATTAACCTGGTAGGGGGTCCTGGGGCAACAATGGACTGCTGGGCCGCCATTAACACCCCTGTTCCTTCAACTCTCTGTGCATTGGGTTAAGTATTTCTATGTTGGAATGAAACCTGGGCACAGGTTTGCTGTGTCTTGGTTTGATTAAGCACAAATGAATGCAACATATAGGCACAATACTGAGCTAATGAAGGTCTTCGAACTAGGTTTGTAGCCGTGAAAGTGGCGCGGCGCTAGGGGTGGCAACGTCGGCCTGTCGGTTGGTCGGTCAGTCTACCACAGACTGAAATATCTAAACAACTATTAGATGGATTGCCTTGACATCGGTTACACACATTCATGTTTCCCTCGGGATTAATTGTAAAAACACTGGTGATCCTCTGACTTTTCATCTAGAGTCAACGTCAGGTCAAAGTTTCTTTTGGCGATGGCCAAATACCTGCAAATACTGCTTAGAAGCAAACGTTAGCATGCTGACAAGCCATGCACGGTACACATTATACCTGCTTCACATCAGCATGTTAGCATTGACATTTGTTAGCATGCTAATGTTAGCATTTAGCTTAATGCCCCACGGTGCCTAAGTACAGCCTCACAGAGCAGCTAGCATGGCTGTCGACCCATTTCAAGACAGGCTGGTTAATAAACAGGCGAGCTTTAATACAGGAACGTAGAGCTGAAGATCCTTGCCCGAACCCTACGGGACCCATTGGGTTCATCTTACAGGGGCTCGGGCCGGGCTCGGGCCGGGCTCGGGCTTGTGCTCCGGGTTGCGCGGTAAACGAGTAGGGAGGTGATGCGTTTCGTCGGGCCTAACTTTTAAGGCTCTACAGGCACATGACAGGCTGCAAGTGCAGGTCTCCTGCATGAGAGTTCACTACAAGCCGCTCCACCACCCTGACCGCCCCCCCGTTACCCTGTGCCCGGTTACCTATGGGGCGCACGACTTCCTGCATCGGTAATGAGTGTTGGATGTAAATCGTCATGGAATCTTTCGATGCTGTATGAACATTTTTTCAAGGGTTACAAGGCCCAGCTTCAAAGGTGCAACACTTTGGACCCAATCCAAAGCAGAACCATGGAAAACCAGCATGTATGTGAGTGCCATATACAGGTCGGGGTGCAGGTCTTGTATATGGCAGTAAAAATGGGTTTTGTGTTTTTTAAAGAAGCGAGCCATTCTCAGTGAAAAGAAGGCACTTCCATTTCTACAAATTTATCAGGTGCATCAAAAACGTTTTTTTCTCTTAAATGCTCCATGACCACCTTTTTTTTCTCTTGCATGTTTCTGAATCAGCCAGTCAGATCCCTCAAATCTACTTAAATGTCCTATAAACATGTGACGTATATCTCTGATGATCCATCAAGGCCCCCAGTTTCACTGTGAGCATACAGAGCTCTTCATGGGGCCTCCTTCAAAACCATCTCTGTCCGTTACATTTATGATGGTGGTCTGTCTAGTAAAATACGTTTGGCCAGCTGAACCTCAGGGGCTGTGCTGCTGACAGGACAGCTGGTTCTGAGGATATTAACGGAGTAACAGAGGTCGGTGTGGCTTTAAAGCACGGGCACTTCAGAAGCACGTCATCTTTATTCAGGCTTTAATTCCGAGCTCACGTTGCTCTGTCGGGTAGTTTAAATGTTTTATCACTCCGGCGGAGTGATTCCCAAAATTCGGAGTGACATTCAGACTGCAGAGTCCGCCCGACGGACTGGCAGACAAATGGACAGACAGAGCAGATGGTGGAGAGACATGTTTACTGTCAGAAAGGGAGTTTGATGCAGAGGAAGAGTTGAGTGGGAGGGAGAGATATTTAAGGAGAAAGATAGAGCTTTAGGACATAAAACATCCTCTACAGACTGTTAAAACACACACACACTCAGTGTGTTGGTTAATGGGATCAGAGCCATCTGGAGCTTTCCAGAGACTCTGTTCCTCGGCTTTACATTCTGCAGAGAAAAACTACATTATTACTGTTATTTTCATTAGGAATAACAGCAGTGGCTGTAGAAGTACAAGTGAGAAAATAGCAATAGTAGCAGCACTATAAATAGCAGCTTTCACAGTAGTACTTCATGTTTTACATGATAAATAAACCTGGTTGGAGCTCAGACGTCATGTTACCTAGTTAAACACACTCACATTCATAAATACACACACTTGAGTAGTGTTTGGCAACACTGAGAAGGACTTTAATGCCACAGTCAGCAGTAATGTGGATGTTAGCCAGTGTGTGTGCGTGTGCGCGCTGAAGCTTGCTCTTAAGTGGAGCATCTCTAAAATGATTTCCCAGGTCGGTGAATGATGTAATTGTCCCTGCATCACTCACTCTGCACTCACACAGAACACACACACACACACACACACACACACACACACACACATACGTAAACACACACACGGTGTTCAGTATATAATTTTTGCTGCCAGCTGAGATCACTGTATTGTGATGAAAGTTTTTAGTTTTGGTTTACTGACAATTTGGGTCAGGTACACACACACACACACACACACACACACACTCACACACACACTATAGTGTGAAGGAAATGTTCACCTTTTTTGCTTTACTGATGATTCAGGCCAGTAACCAGCTGGGGCATGGACTGTGTGTGTGTGTGTGTCAGTGCCATACTTTTGCTGTATGAAAACGCCCGACAGCAGAAGCAGCAGTTATCTGAAGTAACTCCAGTTCTCTGAGTGCTGTGCGCCTGTTGTTCAACCACACTGAGGCTCCACCCCGGTGGGCTGTAGAGCTTACGGCTCGAGACTCTAAGCAAAATTCTATGAGAGACACGTGAAACGATACCAACCCTGCTCCGTTTTTGTTCCCCTGCGTTAAAACAAAACCGCCGTTCAGTAGAACTTTTAAGGGTTTTGTTTTTGTAATCTTGTGCATCAGCTCTGTAAGTAAAATGAACATATTTACTCGCTGAGGTATTCACCGAGCTCTGGGAACTCAGCGGTATCAGAACTGATGGGACTGGCTATGAAAACACAAGGCAAGCTGTAATAAACTATATTTTTGAAATACGGTTTAGCGGTCAAAAGGTGCTTGTTAAGATGAAGTATTTTGAGTTTATATGGGCATTGCTCCTTCATGTAAGCCACAGGTCCAATGCCCGCAGTGACCATCGCATCGTATTACAGGGTGTGGAACATTTAATTGGCATTAAAGGAACTGCACAAAGCTGGTTAAAATCTTATTTATCAAATCAATCTGTTTAGTTAAAATTATAACTAAACACAAATACTTAACACTGATTAGGGAGCCAAAACTACTGAAACATTTAAGAAATTAAATATCTTGCAGTGCAATAAAAGGACATGCCGAAAATGTGGGGAAACAGAAAAAAACTGCCAGCTATGAGGGCTTTTTTAGCCATGTTGGCACCAGATTGTTGACACTTTTGTAGTTCTTTCCACCAAGCGGGAGATGTCGTCGCTGTCAGAAATCCCTGATGACGACCCGGGGGCTGACGTGAGCGCTTCTTTCCGGCTCGGCTGCCCGTAAAACCGTTATGACAGCCGCCAGCTGTCCCCCCACAAGGTCAGGTCAAGTACTTAATCAGGCCACCTCGTCTGGGACCAGTTTGCCAAGCGAGCCCGGGGGTAGGGTCCCATGTCAGAACCTAAGAATAGACATCTATTATCAGACGATCTCATTAATACATCTGACCAGATTGTGCTTTCTGATAACAGTTTGACACGGCGCGTATCAAGGACAGCTGAGACAGGAGCTATATTGCCAATAGTTAGTAGTACAGTACTTCTTCAACCTTCAAAAGTATTCCACCACAATATATTCAGAGGTGCACATGCCAGTTAGGGTTATTGAGACTTTTCTGAGTCCCAGTTGGTGGGGAAAGTGCCTGTAAGTGTGTCTTTGGCTCTGCATTTTATGACCACAGGAGAAGTGAAGGGGTGTTTTAATGGAGCTCCCTAATGGAATCAGAAGTCCTCGCTTAGCATCCAGAGAGAGTCCTGGTTAATCCAGCGGACGTGTTTTATCAGGGTTTTCAGTTTTTATTACCTCTCCGGGTCCACTGTCACGCTCACATCCTGTCTCCGCTGCGCTTACTGCGCGGACGTCAATGCAAATACTTATTATAAAAAGTGACACACGCTTTACTTTCGCTGTATTGGAAAATGTCCTGCATTGTGGCAGATTGGGTCGGTCTGACGGCTAGATGTCGTGTCTGTTTAGGATTCCGCCCAACATCCGAGACATAGTTTACTGCACTGGGGTCAGTCTGATGGACGAGGACGTGTGGGAGTTCATCTGGATGAAGTTTCACTCGTCCAACGCTGTGTCAGAGAAGAAGATCCTGCTGGAGGCCCTGACCTGCTCGGACAACATCTTCCTCCTCAACAGGTACAAACGCCGCTGCCCGTTCTGCTTGCGCGTGCCGGGTCTTAGAGAAGGACGCCAGACGCAGCCAAACGGAGAGATGTCGGTGCCTTTCAACTGACATGCAAAGGTGTGTTCACACAGCACGCCAATGACGCGAATAAATCGCCCTAATCGCGTTGAGTTGGACGCTTGAACATTTTGAGTTTACGCGCTTCGTTCGCGCGTGAAATCCGCTCCATTCGCGTGCACGTTTCTACGCACCAGACGCGAATTCGCGTCATGGGAGGGGCTTGGCGTTTTTTTTTTTCAAATTACCAGATTGTCCGACCTCCTCACTCACTTTCGTCCAAAGGTTTCCTGTTTCTATAATGATACGAGGACGTAAGTACAGCTCCGAGTATCCACATACAGCCACAATTATTTTACACTCTCTCTCTCTGGTTTTTATTACGGGTCCAACCAACTTGTTCAGGTGCACGCCGCCACCTACTGTACCGGGGTCTGCAACTGTTATTTTAGCCTCCATTTTTGTTTGGATTTCTGCCTCGCTCCTAATCACGTCACTACTCGAGCAAGCTCCTGATTGGTTAACGCGGCGCGAATATCCGCCCAAGTTCAGATTTTTCAACTCACGCGAACTCAAGATTCTCGCGTCAAGCGCTCAAATCGCGTCATTCGCGCCGCAAAATGTCGTCTTTGCATTGACTTAACATGTAAATCACCAGCGCGAATGAAGCGATTCGCGTCCGGTGTGAACACGCCTTAAGGCGCCGTGTTTTTACAGCTGCTTGCTTTGAACGCTTATAGTGAAAAGTCAAAAATAAGGATGTGTGTAGCTTTAAAAGCAAGTATGTATTTGCTAATGTCTGCTTAAGTTCGATCTCCCCACAACAGAGTTTGTCACTGTATCACTTTTCAGCGGGTGACTCCCAAATATCAGATGTTGAAGGGTCCTTAAATGTTTTTTAAATGCAAGGAGAGTTACTGATCTGAACTGTATTACCATATAATAACGAAACGTTGAAGGTGACTAAAAGGTGACTGTGATTTATCGTTTTTTTTACATCAGCAAGACTGCAAATTCAGTTAAAAGAGCACCGAAAATTTGCCCGAGGCCATACATGTACATAAATCTGGCCCTGTGTGTGTGTGTGTGTGTGTGTGTGTGTGTGGTAACAGCAGAGTATTTTATCTCGAGCTAACTGCCGCTATATCTCGTTGAGAAAAATGGCGGATGGATCTCACAGACACTCAAAACTGTACTGTGAGACGGATCGGTGTGTGTGTGCGTGTGTGTGTGTGTGTATGAGTGTGTGTGTGTGTGTGTGTGTGTGTGCGTGTGTGTTTGTGTCAGGTATTGATTTTCCAGCCACAGTAAACTGTTCTGCAATCAGAGAGGTAGTACTGCAAGTTCAGATAGCAGCTATCACACACACACACACACAGAGACACTAAGGAAACATGCAGGTGCGCACACGCGCGCACACACGGACCAAAATCAAAACCCACAGCGCAGAAGCACACTGATTGGTCACATAGGAAATGGTTTCAGCACAGAGGGATTGTGGGGAAAAAAGAGAGAAAATTGATTTGGGGGTTTAATGAAAAGACAGCGGCTACAAACATCCAGCTAACACACACACACACACACACCCACACGCAGAGGGAGGGAGTGGAGGGACAGAAAAATCCAGAGAATTGGGAACAGAAAGTAAAGGAAGGTAAACTCTGAACACACTGTTGGATGAGTGAACATCGGCTTTTTTGTGAAACTCTCTGTTCGGCCTCTTTCTTTTGCTCAGCCTCCCGTCTTAAGAACCTCTTTGGAGACTCGGATTAATGTGTTTACACGTCCAAATTATCAGGATTCCGCAACCAAACTCTTTGTTTGATCATCAGGCTTCCGTAAATCCCTGAGTTCCCTCGGTCTCTGACAAGCTCCGAGATTACTGTAGCTTAATACCATGACTTTCCGAAGACAGTAGACTTGGAAAAGAAAAGCATCTTAATATCTTACCTTGTTTTTTGTCAAATGTTTGTTCAGAAGAATCCAGTTTACGTTTTCATCGAAACCCAGCGTGTCAAAGTGTGCACTATTATTTAATTCTACATTACCCACAGGCTAAGATTGTCGCATGCTAACAAACGTTAGCGTCGTGCAATTTGCTAGCATGCTGAAATATTATCCACACAGTAAGGCTTATATTTTAGCAGGCTAATATCATTAGCATTTTAACCTTTTACACTAAAATCACTATAATCAAGATTACATTTCTACAATGCTAATGTAACTAAAACTTACAATACATTTGAGCCATGGGTTCATATTTTAGCATGCTAACTCGTTATATTTACATTTATATAATATTGCTAAAATAAGGTCCACAGGCTAATTTTTTATCATTGCACACACAGGAAGGCCCCATTGCTGCTCCAGTTATATATTAAAGACAAAAGAGTTTACTGTTAATGGCTGACCCTTTTTTTTGTTGTTTTTTTTGTTTTTTCCGTAATCAGTCACCGTGGTTACTGAACTTGGCTGTGTCTCTGTGTCTCCCAGGTTACTGAACCTGTCTTTGACCTCGGACCTGGTCCCAGAGCAGGATGTGATCGACGTCATCATCCATGTGGGCAGAAACCCGCAGGGTCGAAACCTTGCCTGGAAATACTTCAGAGAAAAGTGGGACGTCCTCAACGCACGGTGAGGGACTGAGAGGCCATCAGTCGGCCCATGTGGGGCATTTTTTTACTGTCGAACTGTAAAGCTGTAAAAAAAAAAAAATACTGTAGGCCAACGCCAGACCTAAATACTGACTGTCCCTCTCTCGCTCTGTTCAGCTACGGCGAAGCGTTGTTCATGAATTCAAAGCTCATCGGTGGAGTCACGGAGTTCCTGAACACTGACAGAGAACTCAATGAGGTAAACACACGCAGGCACACGCACACATTCAGAACCCTGCGGAACAGCTGAACCCGTGTCGCCGCCCTCTCTGCTGCCAGCGCCTTCGGGCCCACTGGGCTGAGACGATCGGCCCCAAACTAATGATTTGTTATTTTAAAACATTTGGCTGCATCAACCTCGTGGGACTTCAACCTCTTCCCCCTTTAGCTTTTCAGCACCGTTTTTTTTTTTTTTCCCCTCTTGCTCCACACTCCCGTATCCACCCACGTGATGTCACCACTTAACAGCGACGGGAAAGGGGCGGGGCCCCGCGTAAAGCAAGAATGAACTGGCCATTCACTGTGAACCATGTTGTCGGTGCCAGGTACATCCGGCACAGCGCCTGTTATTCACCTGCCGCGGGCCTCGTTTGACCATAGCGTGAGCTTAGGTTATTACAAAACACACAAGACAATCAGCACACCTAACGAGACTGTCCTCGCAAGAACAAAATGACGCGACGTCCTCATGGGGCGACGGTCAGGTCGGATGGCTCAAACAATCTGTTCCTTTCCTGTTTCCTCTGGTTTCAGGTCGTTATTGTTTTGACCACGACAGTGAAGGTTCCCTAAACTTGCCAAAGTGGCCGTTTTAACCCAAACCACGACGTTTCCGTGGCCAAGTTGCTATTGTGCTGAAAAAAACCATAACGGCGTCAGATCAGAGAACAGTTTTATTATTCAATGTTGATTTGTAGGCACTGACAAACAACATATTCCACGGATAGGAGCGTCCGACTCATGCATGGTTCTTTGGGGCAAATACAAACGACTAACTTGACCATTTCATTTGTAGGACTAATGATCAGTAATGATTATAGAGCATTTTGGGTGCAATAAATCTGAACTGATTCTGTTGAGTTAAATCAGAAACGTTTGACAGCAACTTCTGTACGTTGCCTGACTCGTTGTACCACACGCTCTTTAAAAAATCCACCTGTTGTTTCTCAAAGAAAGACTGCACTTAGAAATGAGCCATACAAAGCCTTGTAAACTCTGTAGGCTTAAAGTTGAACCCAAGCACGCAGTAACGTAGTACACGTAGTATCTCCGTCACCACAGACCGCTTTAATGGCTCATCTCCACAGCTCTCTCTGATGACTACGGAAAGAAAAAGGCGATGAAATGTAAGTGTGGGCTCATCATGAAGTCATCAGCGAATGAAGTTTCAAAATCTGTTGTTGGTTATTGAAAGAGAACGGAGCAGCAATGGTGTTAATTGTCCCTCTGTCACTGTAATTGATTCCACATCTACCACACGTATTTATTTCGATTTAATTTAATGTGGTGGTTTTCATGAAACTCAAACGTGCTAAATGAAATAAAAGGAAAGCAGAAGGAGCAAGTAAGAAGTCAACAGAGGAGCGACAGGGGGAAAAAAATTGTTTTGAGTCCGACTTCCTGACGTTCACATCTTCACATTTTCTGCAAACATAAAGGGCTGCGGGTGTTTCTGAGTAAAAATCTGTCTCTACATTTTTTTATTTATTTTCTTGTGATGAAACTATTTAGTTTGAGCTCCCTAGCACTCCGATTGGTATGGTTGACAATAAACCAGCCTTGCGTGGGCTTTAGCGTCTGTGAAGGATTCAAATGGGACGCCTGAATACAAAAAGTGCCTCAAATGAAACGCACGATGTGCCCTGTTAATTCCCTTTCCTGGAAATAGTTTTTAAAGAAAAGTACCGGCTTCAAGCCCGCTAAGCACATTTTTTAAAAATGTGTCTCGTGGTGAGTCACAGGGGGGAAGGAGGAGAGTTAAAAAAAAATAATAAAAAAGTGAAATTGTTAGGGTAGATGAGAGGAAGGCAGGAAGAGAAAGAGGAGTGGAAACTGGAAGTGAAGGAGAGCCGAGGAGTGCACAGTTAACGATATGAAGTGCATTAAAGTGAGTTGAGGGGATGGATTTTCCCCCCGCGCTCCAGTGAATCTGTCAAACTCTGAACAACACTAACTTTCCTCTTCAGTCCTTAACTTTGAGGAGAAAAAAATCAAATTAATTCTCTTCCTCCAACAAAGTTTCTCTTTAAAAAAAAAAAAAAAAAAAAAAAAAAAAAGCCCCAGTTTCTCTTGAACACCTCTCCTCTCATGCTGGAAGCTGTCCATTTAATTACCATCCGTTAAAATGGATGCTGGATATTTTACCTCTAATTATGAACCTTTTAAAAGACAGTTTAGCTTTAGTAACTCGCCGGAATGTTTCTGCCATTAAAAACGGAACGGCTTCTTTTCGAGCCGCTGGCTGCCTGACTGTTGGGTCTCCAACACTGTGGGCTGGAATAAGATATACTATATGGCCAAAAGTGTGTGGACACTCCTACTAGCGTTGCAAAGTGTGAGTGGCCACTGGTCCCGGAAGCGTCTTTCCTCACTCATTATTCCCGTTTCAGTTACTTCTTCAAACGATATCCTGAAGGTTGCGCCCCACAGAAACACGGGACTCCGCTGGATAATGTAACGACCCTTTATGTTTCTGTCATGGCCACCGGTTTTAAATATTCCAGCTTCGTGTCTGAGAAATCACGCGTAGGCCGTCATTTCGGTATGTTGGACGGGTCTCAATACTACAATACCCATGAGCCTCGGCCGCTGTTGCCATGGAGAAGAGGCCAAAGCGTGAACCCTTTCATTGGGATGACACCGTAATCTGTGCTCTAGCATTTTTAACTACAGGACTGAAGACCATGAATAGCTAAGTCATCAGTATGTTGTTGCTTCATCAAAACCCTATCTTATTCTAAGGGTGTTAGGAACTTTTTAGTCTCTTGAGGGCTTCAATATTTCTGTCTTTCTTATCTTCCCTACTGTCACAGAGGAGTTTCTAATATTCTAATTGCTTTTCTATCATCTCCTTTTCCTTCCTTCCAAACTTTCTTCCTCATATCTTGTCCGCCCGACTCCGTCCTGCCCAACTCCTTCCTCCCTCCATTATCTCCCCGTCTTCGCCTCCTTTTCTGTCCTCAGTTAAAGGAGTTCATCCAGTCCAGCGGCGTAGGGGCGGGGCCTGCGTTGCCGCGGGCGCTGGAGATCGTTGAGGGCAACGTGCGCTGGCATCGCCTCCACCGGCGGCAGTTCTACCAGTGGCTGCGCAAACCTCCGAGCGCCGCCCTCGGCTAACGCCACGCCGGCTCGCTAGAGCGACAAGGGACTGCAAACGGACTGCTTAGCTAATGCTAAAGCACCGCTAGCTTACAGATGCAGTCAGATAGAATGGGGGGGGGGAAATGTCTGAATGAAGAGAAAGAGTTGGCTGGTTATTCGGCTGGTTTTGCTTTTAAGGAAAATTGTTTTCAAACGTTTTATTTCAGCTGGATTATTTGTGTGGCTGATGTGGTTTCACTGGTTTCCTGCGCTGTGAAAAAGTAAAAAGACAAATTTAGGTGACTAAAGCCTCAAAACTCCGATGACTAAATCGCCCTCACGCCTGACAATGGATGCAGTGAGACGCTTCTGCTGTCAGAGGAACAACAATAGTCAACAACAGGAACTTCTGAATATAAATGGAAACAGATTATTTGACTTTACCTACATTACAAATGAAACATTTATATTCCTGTAGTTGCACAACAGAATTTTAACCCTGTGAAATGCCTTTACACAAAGTACTGTGAAGGATCATTCAAAACGTTTATCTGCGAAACATTTAGTTGCCTATACATGAAAACTATAATAAGAAAATTCTTGAAAGTGGCACATTGAGACATTACGGCAGTAGGTGATGGTTGCTTATCGACTTAAAAATCAAAATTATGTTTTCAGGACGTTTTCTTTAAACAACAAAATAACCAATTCAATACATTATCAATGTGTAATTAAAACGCTGGGGAACCTTGCTGACATACACGATACACTGAGCGTTGGAAGTACGATATGCGTTGTGATGCGACCTTACATTAAGTTAGGTGTTTGGTCAGGTGGGCACACAGATGTCAGACACTGTGTCATCACCATCAACACCGCAAGGAAGTGCCTAACTCTTCCTGACAGCTTCTTGTGGCCGAGCTAAAGGTCTTCACAGGAAACCTTTCACTGTCTAATTCGAACCTGAAATTGACCTGAAACCAGCCGATACAAACATCCAGACAAAAGCGTGTCGCTTTAAAGGTACAAGAACAATCTCTAACACGATGAGGGCATATTCACTTCTGTATTTGTCGGCATTTTCATTGGCTGACTTAAGATGAAGCTTGTGTTTTCTGCCCCATCTTGGCTCCAATTCAACTTATCCACTAACCAGAGACCCAGAACAGTTTGAATGGGACCCTCCTGTGTTCGCTACATTAAACCAGCTAACAGTAAACAGCAGATTTCCCAGCAGTCAGCTGCACGTTGATCATTGAACAGAGCTGTAATTAACACTACATGGACTTGGTGTCCTCTGATCACAGCACTCAGAGGACTCTTTCACATTCATTAACTCTCCACAACATTCAAACTGCTTCAGTTTGAATTTAAAAAGCAGCTTTGTCCTTTTAGGATCAAAAACAGCAGCGGTTTGGAAAATATTAGCGGGTTTGGGAGGCTTTGTTGGGGGGGGCCTCGCTTCAGAAACGTACTTTAAATATAAAAGCTCACAATAACTTCAAAATGTAGCTCTAAACCACAGAGAACGCCACATGTGGAAGAAAAATGTTCCACTGAATCGCAGTGATGTTGAGGGCCGTCTTTGTGTTTGAACCAGCAGAGCTTGGAAATGTTTTTAACAGCTTAAAGCGAAAACAAATTAACTCGGCAAAAAGTGCTCTCATAGGCATGATGGGATATAGCAAAGGTGTAATGGAGACTGAATCTGACGTGTAGAAATTTGCTAGAAGTTATACTGACAAAACATTGGAATAGGAACTTTGGACAGCCCTTACAAACACTGACGCATGAATTTAACACGTGAAAGTTCCAGTTTCCATTTCCAAGATGTCTACAACTCTGTCTTCTGTGCCATCAATGAATTTAAGTATTTTCTACCCTTATTGAAATAATAGTTCACTGTACAAAGTGCAGTCAGAAGAAACAAATAACAGAACAATTTAAAAATACATTAAAAACAGGGAGATCTTGTAAAGCAAAGTGGTTCCAGCCACAAAAACCGACCAAATCGATTTTTATAAAGACAAATGTTGGTGATTATACACCATAAAGAAAGGCATAAAGGACGAGGGAACAGGAGTTGTTTCTTGCCAAATCTCTAATTTGCTTCTTAGTTAACTGTTGCTGATTTTACCTTTTGAAAGAAACAAATATGGGATAAATTACAGAGAATGTGCGATAAATTACAAAGCGTAGGTCACATGATCCAGGGCATCAAGCATTGTTCTTCCTCAATTTCAAACTTCGAACTGTGTCAGAATTCCTTCCCTTATTTACCCATTTACTTTTCTGTTTTAGTTGGAAATTTCTTAGTAAATTTAGACTGACGAAAAGTACCAAACAGTATAAATTTGGTCCACTGCTGACATTAGCATATAGCCTTGCATCATGGAATTACTCAGAACTACTCATTCTCTGGACACGGCGATTCTGATTTAACTGTAGGAATTTATGACACTATAAAGCACACATTGTACATTCACAATTCAGGCAGTGAAATGGCAGAAAGTAAACATAGAAGTGAACAAAAATAGGGAATGATTTTGACATAGCTCATGTTAAAATAGTATGCCCAAACTCCATCTACGTGACAACTGCCAACTTGCTCCTTATTTCGTGACTTCGTAAAACCTTACAGTAACTCCTAAGAGGGACTAATTGAATAAAGGAACTGACAGATGGATGAGACTGTGCAGAGAATATTTCTTTGTGGAAAACTGAAAGGAGTCAGGGGACTATGAAACTGACAGAGTTACTACTGTGTGACAACCTTTCTGACAGACTGCAACCTTGGAGATTAAAACTCTGACCAAATAAAAACTCAACGGATCTCTGTGGTTTGACAAAGCACAAAAGCAGAAGGTTGTTGGAAGGAGCACATCTGCTTCCGCTGCTGGACAGAAACTAAAGTTAAAAAAAACTAAAACAAATTTAGGAGTTGGCTTTCAGTCAACCCTTTTTTTCTGTCCCCAGATGGACGAACAAATGAGTGGACTCAAAATTTAAGATACTAAAATTGGGGCAAGTAAATGGCCGACAAGTCAACTAAGACTACCTGGCGTATGTTGAGTGTCATTATACGCAGATGATGTGGCTTTTTGAACGGGACGTGACAGATTCAAGTTCATCCTCAGTGGACTTTTACAGCTTGTGTGACAGATTGGACATACTGAAGGAGTTTACAGCATGACAGATTCTGCAGCATGACGGATTCTGTGGTGTGATGGAATTTAAAGTGTGGTGTCCAGAGCGCGATGGATTAATGAAAAACATAGCCTGACGGACCTTACAAGGCTTTTGATTTTACCGCGTGATGGATTCTAAGTGCGACAGATTCTTCAATGGACGACGTTTGCAGAGGGACAAATTCTTTGATGAGAAGGACGCTATGGAGCGACAGATTTCTTTGGCAAGATGGACATAACAGCAGGACCTCTACAGTGCGATAGATTCAAAGGTGCAACAGTCACTGTAACGGAGTGACGTAAAATATGACGGACTCTACAGATTTTCAGCAGCATGGATTGTGCAGTGCAATGGGCTCTGCAGTGCTACGGAGTCTTACAGGGTGATGGATTTTACAGGGTGCGGAAGTCGGCTTTCCCTTTCAGCCTTTTAAATGTAAACGATGCTGACATTAGACTAGAGTCTTGGAAACATCGACTGGGACACAAAGTGCGCCGTTATTAAACTATGCACCTGTATGAATATTTCTGGGGGCCAACTCCAAAGTCCAGATAAATCTTTGGAGGAGGGGATTTTGAAACAGGGCTTCAAATGAACCACAATGAAGTTCGGAAAAGTCTCGCGCGTCGAACCTCCGTCCCGTTGAACAGTCTTTTTGTTATTCCTCTTCTGTGAGATCCGGCTTTGATGTTAATAATGAGCCATATATGAATTAATGGGCCTGCCTGCTTCTATACACTGTGTGTCCAGTAGTGTGTGTGTGTGTGTGTGTGTGTGTGTGTGCGTGTGTGATGAAGATGATGATGAAGATGACAGCCGCAGCGGTGGTGAGGATGACTGCTGTGCCAGTCGCGATGATTAAAGTTATGATAATTTAAAT
This sequence comes from Coreoperca whiteheadi, assembly GCA_011952105.1. Classification (NCBI taxonomy): domain Eukaryota; kingdom Metazoa; phylum Chordata; class Actinopteri; order Centrarchiformes; family Sinipercidae; genus Coreoperca; species Coreoperca whiteheadi. The sequence continues at coordinate 6,023,586 of CM022484.1, forward strand.
TATTGTGATTATAATCAGGACTGAGGACGATGATGGATGTAATGATGACGGTCAGGTCTCTAATGATAATTGTTGATGATGTGAAAAAGCTAATTAGTGTCATTATAATTATTATGCTAATTATTCAGTGCATTTTGAACCTGTATCGTCCCGTCAGGGAAATTTGGTTTACAGACATAAAGCACACAACGAGTCCGTCCAACGTGCAATCGACACTGTAAATTGTACAAATGTGGTATTTAAAATCAAAATGTGAAATTTGAAGATGTCGAAGTGGATGAAAGCGGTGTTCATGGCGAGGCAACGATGATGACTTGGGTCCAGAATGTGACGGAAACAGGAAGTCTCAGAGCAGAGTTTAATCCTACTTCCTGTTTGCACTGCTGTGGTTTCTTGTGTTTTCTGATTGGACGATATTAAAATGGTTAACCTTGTGTGTGATCCAGTCTGTTTCAATCCAATACGGAGTGGTGGATTAAGGGGGCGAGTCGTTAGAAGGCCTCCTAGTCATTTTCTGCCTGTTCCTTTTGACCGAGGCTTTATGCAAGACTGTTGTCACTCCTGAATTATTTCCATGACAACCAAGCAATGAATTATAGAGTCGTGAAGTTATTGCTATGACTACTGAGCCAATTCCATCCTCCAAGGAAGATGGTGATTTCAAACCATGTCCCTGCACTATAATAGGCAGACGGTTACACTGACAAACAGCCAGACGGCAGTCTGATACACAACAGACCATGAACAACAACCCTGGATTAGCTTCCCTGCTTATGCTTCCTCATTATCAAACGTCCAACCAGGGACATGCGCGAGTGTCATTTTGGCCAGTCTAGATGATGGCGTGGTCCTCGCTTTTTCAATACCACTGCGAAAAATCTCTGTCCGACCTTTGCTCGTACGCTACAATACGTTTTACGTCCCCTTGCCGGGGCTCCGCCTGCCAGCTGCTGTACAGCTGTAGACGGAGGAGTATTTCCGATAATTCACCGCGTTCAATAGTAATAAAAAAGTGTATTTAAAAATCACTTGGATGTTAGGTTTGACCGCACAAAGGGATGCTCTCAAATGCGCTCGTAAAGCTCGAAGCGTTGAGCGTGTCGTAACGAGTAGGAGCAGCAAAGTCCGTAGTAGTCGAAGTTTGTGAGTGTCTGTTACTTTCTCATAGGTGCTGTGGGTGGTAGCCGGTCTCCATGGAAACAAAGTGGTCAGGTGGGCGGCTTTTCCAAAATATGTCACGACAAATTGCAGGCGGGCGGAGAGTTTTCATCATTTAACTCCAGGGAGGAAGACGAAGACTGAGCATAGTGTCAGGAGCGGGATTCAAACCTGCAACCTCCAGAGCTCAGTGTGTGTGTGTGTGTGTGTGTGTGTGTGTGTGTGTGTGTGTGTGTGACATCTCTCTAAACTTCATCCTCAGATGATGAATGACTCCACTGTTTTTCCCACGGCATCATGGGAAATCTCATCGTGGATGCACACTGAGAGTTTACACTGTGCGTGTGTGTGTGTGTGTGCGCGCGGAGATGAATGGGGCTCGGAAAGAATGTGACAGAGAGAGGAATGAGCTAAACAGATGATGGAGAGAGAGAGAGAGAGGAGTACGTCCGTGGTATATGAATGGAAAGGAGAGGAAAGAGAGTGAGTCTGCCAGTTTACTCCAGCACCAAATTGAATCTGTCGTTTTCACAGGCAAAATGTCGAGTTTATAACCGTGAAGAGGAGCTGCATGTGGAGGTATAAACCAAAACAGAACAGATGGAAAGGATAAAGGAGGAGGAAGGTAACAAAAAAGGAAGGGGAAGGACGAAATACACAGAGAAGGGCTGGAGGAGCGAAGAAGGCAGGAACGGGGGGGGGGGGGGGGGGCCCATATCATCACCTATCTCTTATACACATATAAATGTGTAAAAAAGAAAGCCTCTACAGTGCGATAAAATAAAAGGAAA